>JANAVB010002199.1:2555470-2785678 GCA_029216955.1 Iris pallida
AAATGTGAATGTGCAATAAAGTTTATTTTGAGCATTTATTTCTTACGGGCTTGACAGCGTTCTACCGTCGACTCTGCGGTATAGGCTGGCTTGGACATGTCTCGTATCCAAAAAAGTCGGTGTGGGTCGTGACAAATGATGTTTGGGTTTTGAGGAATAGTTTGAACAATTAATTACGTCGAGGAGTGTAAATCAAAAATATGGTTACCTGATGGACTATAAATAAAGCTATATGAGACCTAGACTATCAAGGCGATGCAAGGGATCGTACTAGAGTTTTGAGGAACGAATTGGAGAAATGTATGTGCGAATGATGTGAACATGATCAAAGACTAGATTGGATGGCTTGATTCGTGAGTGGTGTATGTTTGCAAAAACAAAAGTCTTTTTATTTCACAAACTTTAAAGAATAGTACAAGAGGACAATAAATTCTGGGAAAATACAACTATAAGAATCTGATCTGAAGACGATCGCTTTATCCCTTGGAAGATGTGAACTTTGAAGACGATAGCCTCTGAAGAATGCAGCAGCACTTGGACAAGAACTCCTGATCTCTGATGACCTTGAATAATGATGATCCTCCCTAATGAAGAACTTGAAACTCTATTTTTAGAGTTCTAGAAATAACTATTTTATAGTTATTCTGAATTACGCACAATGGATTGCGCTGGAGACAGACTGCACAGACTGCAAAGTGTGCTGGCCATTGGGCAGTTGCTCGATCGTGGACTAACCGTATTCAGACGCGTGGCATTGTTTGATTGAAATGCGCTTGGTCGTGTATAGGCGATTGCCACGTGGCGAGCAATTGATGGCATGTAAGCCACGTAATAAATGTCAGTTATCTTCAACAAATTTGATGGATCGTGCCACTTGAATAGCGCTAGCTCAGACTGCGCGCCCTTTTAGTCATTGGATAGCGCTAGGATTCGGACTTGGTCAAACTACGCTGAGGTTGGACTGGCATACTGTGCTGGACTGTACAGCTGTTCTCGAGCGCTGTGCTGCACAAGAAACGAGGGGACTCCTTGCTTTTTGGGCGATCAGTCTGTCAAAAGATTTGATCTTCCTGTCAGGTAATGATGGCGTTGCCACGTCAGTGTAGCGCGCTCGGGCGTTAGCGCGGTTCAGCCTCGTACGTTTGATTTGTAGCGCAGTCTATCTTCAGCGCAGTTCATTAAAAGGTACGCAATTTAGACTTTTTTGCCTATTTGATGGATGCAACTTAATTTTTAGGACTTACAAGACCCCCTTCAAAGTTTTCAAAATTTAAAAATATTCAAAGTTTCGAAATACTTTGAATTTCAAATTTAAAATCAAGTTGCGCTTTGGTTGCGCGTTTGGAGGAATTAGCTCCGTCTTTTGCAGCACAATCGGAGACGACTGTTACGTTTCTGTGAGAAACTATAAATAGTTTCTTCTTCTATTCTTTTAACCTTTACTTGCTTTCGATTTCTCAAGAGAAAGAAACTCCTCTCCTATCGACTTCTTCTTCCTCCTCTCGTCGTCGACATAAATGGCGCCCAAGCGATCGGCTACTGAGAAGGGAAAGGCCCCTGCCGAACCTTTGACTCGTGTTGCACCACGAGTATCTCGTCACGAGACGGGCCATCCAGCTCTTCAAGGTGAATGATGAACCATGATCGAAAACCCTTTTTAGGGTTTTTTTGATGTTTACGACCTTTCATGCCTCTCTTTTTAGAGATTGATGGTATTCTCAACCACTTGCGCCACCCTGTTTAGGGTTTTGGCTGCATGTTCAACAGTTTTCATTTTTATGAAAACTGTATCTTTGCGCAATCGGTTGGAAAGCGCTGACCAAATGTTCAGCACAATCCATCGATTTGCGCATCGATGCGCAAACTGACATTTTGTGCAAGTCGGTTGTGCTAGCGCAAACTGATGTCTTGCACAAGTAGGCTGGCGTAATCTGATATCTTGCGCATGTTGGCTGTGCTGGCGCAATCTGATGTCTTGTGCACGTTGACTGTGCTAGCGCAATCTGATAGATTGTTTCACACAGTGCAATTTGATAAACTGTGAAGAAGTTTTTTTGATTTCTTTTGCACATACTGATCTTTGTCTCTTTATTGATGTAGTTAACCTCAGAGAAGATCCCAACTACGAGGTTCTTGTAGGATCTATGTCTGAATCAGAATTCAAGGAGGATCTCTCACACGTCTCCTTTCCACGGTATGCTTTACCGTCATCCCGACAAGCCGTCTTGGTTGCGCAAGATAACGATACTCTATTATGTCTGATGAATGGGCAACCTCTTTAGACTGCTGATACTGTCACCCACAAGAAACCTTTGTTTTTGTTTGGTGAGGCTTTTGATAAAAATTCTTAGCCAAGGCCTCGCATGGAACAGAGAATCTTCCAAAGGGGCGAGAAGACGATATATTTTACAGAGATCTCTAGATGCCTCCCTCTGTCCAGATATGCTTTTGCAAGCTATCCCAAAAGAATGGAATGGGACAAAACTCTGCTGCAGCAAGCCCGAGTGGGTAATATCTGTGTTAAGAAGGGGCCAGACCATAAAGATGTATTCTACAGTTCTTCTGAACGACATAGCTCCCTACTCAGAGGACTAAAATCCGGTTGCATTCCGTCGGAAGATTCTTCTCTGCTACTACCAGTAAGAACTCCAATATTCGTAAATGAGTTTGCGAAGGTTGAAGGAAGGTATCCGGACCAAGATCTACGGTTAACAGTCTTGTGAACCCGGACAATAAAAGGTGGATCTGTGTGGCCAATTGGATATTGGTCCAGTTTGAAGATCAGCTTAAAGAAATTGATCTGTATCAGGCAGTGTATGCTACTGTCTATGGCTTCTCCCCTAATCCACATCTATTCCTTGCGTTGGCGGAGAGATATAATTATAGGACTGGGACTTTCATGACGCCATACGGGAAAATTGGATTAGCCTTGCATGAGATGAAATATATCTCTGGCTTGCCTATGGGGGATATCCCCTACGAAGAGTTTGTCCCGACAAATGATGAGTTGGACAGAATGCGCCAGGAGAACGCCAGTATGGTAGATGTTTTTGAAGAGCTACTCTGCCATTACAAGATTTGTTCTCTATACTACAAGAGCGGCACGGCCAACACTTGCAATTCGACCAAGTGGTTGCCATATCTTTTCCTCAACCATGTTATTGAGAAAAAGACCAAAGAACATGAGAACTGTAATTCCAACTTCTTCAAACCGCTTAGTAATAGCGAGGTGATAGAGTTGATGGAGACGCACAACGATATGGATATCAAGATTGAGGATGATCTTCAGTATCCTCCTTTCAAGAAAGGAGACATCGTCGAAAGCTACATGAGGATGGGTTACAGGCCCATGTCGAAGGAAGCCCAACTGGCAGGTTTTCTTACTTACTGGCTTCAACGATATGTCGTACCTGGGCCAGTGCAGTTGACCGCTTCCATCGCGGTGTATTGTTTGCTGCCGTCCGTCTAGTTTTCGGCTACCGGATGGATTTGTTATCAGCAATGACATGCAGGATGAACGTCGGCCTCCGTCTCTTCGTTGATTCGATGATTCAAGAAAAAGGCAAAAAGGGACATTTTCCTCGGCTGGAACTGCCGTATACATATCTGTTTGGATGGCTGCTTCTACACCATCCCTCCTTAATGAACCCTGCTATGGGGGCAGTGAGCGACAGTTTTCTAAGAAGATATTCTGGATGTAAGTGGATCTATACCACTTTGAAAGACTGCAAGCGAGTCTTGAATCTGGGCAAAGGATGGAACTTCTACTGTGTTCCACCTCCAGTCGGTTATGAATATGTACAGACAAACATGATCGACTCGGTGAGAGTGCCACCCTTGGGTCGTACCACCTTCGACTGGCTGAGGATGATTCGGCCATCACATCTAGTATACCGGTTCGAAGATGAATGTTATCTTAAACCTTATCTCCCAAGCCGTTTTGTACGCCAATTTGGCTACGACCAATTTTATGTAGGCAATGCCATAACATGCCTTCAGGGAAAAGGTTATTTGATTGATGGAGCCCGGGCTTGGGCCTATTACAATGCCCGTGACACAAAGACGACGTTCTCGATGCCGACAAGGAACGACCGTGGCCCGCGCAAGCTGTATACTTATTCGATCTTTTATACATCAGTAAATAATTCTGCTGAGAATTTTAATCTAACAGACAGCTTTGCGACGGTGACACAATTTAGAAAAGGAGCACATATTTTGTTGCCTCCTGGTAATGATGAAGAACACGAGCCAGCTGATGCGCCTCTAGAAGCTTCGAGGGAAGCCAACTTCCCTGAAGAAGTCTATGAACCGCTGCATATTTTTTTGAAAGTAGCAAGATCTCCGATCAAGGAGAAGAAGAGGAAGGCAGAAGAACCATCTTCTCTTGTCTCTAAGAATAAGACCGCTATAGACTCGTCGGAAAGAGTCACTACTTGATCGCAGTCTCGACAACAGGCTGAGTCAGTCCACCGAGAAGAGACGACGACCCCGACTTTCATCCAAAGACGAACACACGCTGCAGACGTAGAGAGCCCTGAGGAACCTCTACGTAGGAAGAAAATAGCTTTCAGAAAGAAAGTGACCACTCCCTTAAAACCCATCCATACATCTTCCCAGATAATTGCTGCTGCCGGGGTTATGATGCCTTCACCTACGCCTGCTCCTGAGCCTAGGCCGGTGACAGATACACAAGAAGGAGCTACCAGTGCAGACATAAGAAAAGAGACTGCGGAGGCAAAAGATGAGGCTGCAGAAGGAGAAGCAGCTGCAACTCTGACCCCAATCAATGAATCAGAATCATTTGTCGAAGTATTGCCATCTCCCACACTTGCAATGGAAGCTACTCATCTTTCAGCAATACCAAGATCGCGTCGTGCTGAAGAAGATCGACTGATGATCGAGGCTCTGGGCGGATGTGATTTCGACTTCCACGACATAGATCCAGTCGATGCAAGTGATGATAAGGAGGCACAAGAGGAGGGGCAGATGACGAGGAAACATCGGTGGATGATGTTAATGACAATCCGGAAGAAGACGCTGCTGTCAATGCATCCCAAGAGAAGTGTGCTGCTAATGAAGTAGCACCGGAGGAAGCTATTATCACCGATCAAAGAGGTATTGACTGATATTGGTAATCTTCATTTATAGATCAAATGACTGATGTTTTAACTTTCATTCATGTAGAAATTTAGCCTTCTCCGATTCTTCCGGTATGTACTGACATAGTACAGACAGAGGCGATAGCCAGCGACAGCCGTCATCTATCAGGCGGCTCCGAAGCGGGAAGTAGTCAGACAGTAATGTCTGAAACTACTTCCGCGAGGCTCCAGCCTATTTCATTAAATGACAATCTTGTCACTAAAGCCAGTTTTGGTAAGCTTGCCTTCATTTTGATCTTTTTTTCTGATAGTCCTTAGTGACAGCAAACTGATGATGTTTACTTGATTTCGCAGAAGAACATCTAGGAGGAGCAACTAGCTCTACAATGGCTCCTTTATCAAAAGAGGCTACAGACGATGTTCAAGAAGCCGAACTTCCGTCATTACAAGCGTCTGCTGCTGAAGCTTCTGTTGGAATAGCTGCTACACCTAGTGCAGTAGCTACCAATAAATTTGTCGTTGGTTCTTTTACCAAATTTTTCTTCAGTTCCTTGGGACCTTTAGTAGAAAGGGTAATAGAGAAAGAAAATGTTGGTTTTATGACTGTGAGAAGTCCAACTTCTTATTTGATCGGCGGTATCCGAGCTCAAGGTGATGAAGCTCAGGCTGCTTTCCTTGAACATGTACTGGATGAGCTGGAAGAAGCAATCAAGATTTACAAAGATCTTAACCGAGGGGAGGTAGAGCCACTGGTGAATGCCGAGTTCGAAAGGATGACTCGAGAAGCTGAGGTCACGAAAGCTGATTTCAAGAAATTTTTAGACACTTTTTCCATAAAATCTTCAGAGTATGATTCTCGGATGGATATAGTAGTGGCTACTGCTGGGGAGAAAGAGAAGAAGGTTGCTAATCTGAAAGCAGAGTTTGCTCGACTTCAAGAAGAGTTGAGAATCGTTCAACTTGCTTTTGAAGAAGAGACTACACAGCATCAAGCCGCAGTTCAGCAACTGGACATTCTGACCCATGAAAAGAATGAGTTTGTGAAGTTTCATCAAGATGAAATCGCTCGCCGACTAGTGACCTTGCCAACATTTGACGCTGAATCTGGAATGGCAGAGGCTAGAAGGCGGGTGCTGGATTCTCGTAAAGAACGACTTCAAACCTTGAAGCAGCAGATAGCTAACCTGATGACCCCTCCAACTGAGTGAAAGAAAACCTTTTGTATTTTCTTCTTTATGATATGTCTTTTTGTAACGTCTTTTATCTTGAGCAATAAAAAGATACTATTTTGTGGATCTATTATTTGTTGCATATCCCGTTATGGATATAAATAATAGCGATAGAAAATATATTCAGAGGTTCAGGACATGATATATTTCTTGATTTAAAAAATAATTATATTCATTATATCTGCCCAGAGGTAATGTGGACATGGCAGAATATAATTTTTTTTGAATATCATTATTTCGGTAAACAACTTAATCAGAGGTAATAAATACGTAACAAGTTGTTGATATGGATGAATGGATGAGTCGTCAAAATGTATGAACGAAGTGAATCGTCAGGATGAACGGATGAACCGTCAATTAGATGAAGTGAATGGGTGAACTGGTGAACCGTCGGATGAATGGAATGAACGGATGAACCGTCGGGTGAATGGAATGAACGGATGAACCATCGTAATGAATGAAATGAACGGATGAACCGTCTGATGAATGGAATAAATGTTGTAAAGAATCCGTCGCTTCGGTTCGCGTAATCGACTGTCTCAAGAATTTCTGCCTATAAATAGAACAGAAATTTAGATGGAGTGATCAGTTTTAATTGTAATACAAAATGTCGTCTGAAGATGCATCCAAGAAGGCTGAGGTCATCCCGAAGGTTGAAGAAGTTGCTGAGGAACGTCCAGCCGAGCCAACCCAGCCAAAGCAGACGGAGGCGGGCGAAGGTTGGTCGGCACCCAAGCCGCCACGGGATATCTTGGACTTCCTAGTCGAGCTAGGGAGGACTGAAGAAGAAGAAGAGGCTATGAGGATGGCCGCTTGTGCGTTTCTAGTGAAATCGAACAAGGATGTCCTCGGCTCTTTTGTCGACTATATTTTTGAAAAGGACGGCAGTGGTCCTCGTCCTGTCTTTAGAGAGGACGATAATGATTCTTGTCCTTGATATTATGTAACATCGTTTATGATAAAAAATAAACTCAAAATTTATTTATGAACTGTCTTGTCATATTTACAAGAAGTCCCTTTTTTATTCATACATAATACTTTTTAAGGAATTTGTCATTGATAGGCATCATCGCCACTCGACCGTCCAGCTCTGTGAGTTGATAGGCTCCATTTGAGAAGACTTTACTCACGATATAAGGCCCTTCCCATTTCGCATCGAACTTGCCTTTCCTCATGTGAGTCATAGTCATAGGACGTCTGACTGTTAGAACGAGTTCTCCTTTCTGAAAGGCTCTGATTTTAACTTTGCAGTTAAAAGTCTTCGAGATACGGGCTTGATATAATTCAATATGTTGTTAAGCCAATAGCCGCTTCTCGTCGAGTGCCTCCAGTTTCTGAAGTCGAAGAAGATCATTGTTCTCCGTAGTAAGTTCATTAGCGATGGCAATTCTCAAGGAAGGAATTTGAAGTTCTAGAGGTAAGACTGCTTTACAACCGTACTCTAGAGAGAAGGGTGTACAGCCTGTGGGGTTGCGGACCGTAGTACGGTAGGCCCATAGACATTCTCCAAGCTTTTCACTCCAATTCCGTTTGTTAGTAGACACAATCTTCTTAAGGAGTTTGATAATAGTCTTGTTAAAGGCTTCAGCCAAGCCATTAGCAGCCGGGTTGTAAGCTGTAGAAGCGACATTGTCAATCCGATGATCATCACAGAACCTGGTGAACTTTTGACTGATGAACTGAGGTCCATTGTCGTGAACGATTCTTCGAGGTACACTAAACCTGTAAATAATGTGGTATTTGACGAAGTTGATGACGCTGCTAGTTTTGACTTCAGCCAAAGGTATAGCTTTACCCACTTCGAGAAATAATTAGTTATTGCTAATATAAACCGATGTCCCTTAGAAGAAGGATGATTGATAGGACCTATAATATCCAAACTCCACACTTCAAAAGGCCAAGAAGCAGCAGTCGGATGAAGAAATTTCGACGGTTGATGGATAAAATCTGTATGGATTTGACAAGCTCGACATTTCTTTGCATATTCGATGGCATCAGAAACCATAGAGGGCCAGTAGTAACCCATTCGTCGGATACGATCATGTAGTTTAGGGCCGGGTTGATGTGCTCCGCAGACACCATCATGAGCTTCACGCAATACTTGCTTTGCTTCATCACCAGCAAGACAGCGCAAAAGTAGACCGTCATAAGTCCGTCGATAGAGAGTCTTAGTGGTTTGATTGTAGTAGAATCGAAGAGATTGTCGACGAATACTCGTAGCCTCCTTAGGATCTTCAGGAAGTATGTCATGAACTACGAAGTCGATGAAAGGATCTCTCCAATCTTCATTGATAACATTGACTTCGACGAAGTTATTGAAATCAATGTTGTGATTGTTTTCAATGCAGAACAACTCTCTGTTGGAAACAACAACCACTTGTTGTCTTTTGATGGGAATTACTAAGACTGCTGCGAGATTAGCTAAAGTATCTGCCTCAGTGTTACAAGCTTGTCGAACATATTCAATGAAGAAGGCCTTGAATGATGTAGCCATGTAAATTGCAGCTTCATGATAGGGTACTAGATCTTGATGGCGAACTTCGTATGTTCCTCTAACCTGATCGATTGACAACCAGTTTAGAATCGCCATAGACTTCAAGATATTCGACTTCCAACTGTTTTGCTAATTGGAGTCCAATGAGCAAGGCATTGTATTCAGCCACATTGTTAGAGCATGGCTGATCTAAGGAATAAGCTCTTTGGATAGCTAATCCTTCTGGAGACACTAGTACAATTCTAACTCCTGCAACAATGGTCCCATTTGGTCCGATGCAGGACGCTTCGTCGAAGAACAGACGCCAGGTAGAAAATTCTTCCGAGATCATGTTTGATTCCAATATTTTATATGGAATTTCGTCATAAAGCTTAGATGTCTCCAGAACAGGATGAGCTGCTAAAAAGTCAGCCAGTGCTTGACCTTTAACAGACTTTTGTGGAACATAAACCATGTCGTATTGGGCTAGCAGAATGGCCTATGTAGCCAGTCGAGAATTGAGTGTGCTGGGCTTCTTCATCAGTACCCGAAGGGGATTAACTCGGAAAATGACATGAATGGTTTGGCCAATAATATAATGTCGAGTCTTTTGAACAGCGAACATAAGAGCTAGGCATTCTTTCTCAACCGGACTATAACGGTGTTCAGCACCGATCATAGTACGACTAAGATAGTAAATAGCTTATTCATGGCCTTCTTTGTTCTTCTGGGCAAGTAAAGCACCCAATGAATGATCCATAGCACGGACATATATTAAGAATGATATGCCTGAGATTGGTGGTACCAAGACTGGCTAGTTCATCAGATACCGCTTTATATCATCGAATGCTCGTTGACATTCTTCGGTCCAAATAAAAGATACATCATTTTTCATTAACTGAGTAAACGATCTACAGCGTCCAGACAGATTTGAAATGAACCTCCTGATGTATGCAAGTCGACCTTAGAATCCTCGTATCTCTTTTAAGTTGCATGAAGGACGCATCTCTTGAATGGCTTTGATCTTCTTGGGATCCACGTGTATACTTTTAGAGGTAATGACGAAGCTGAGAAATTTACCACTAGAGACACCCAAGAATGACTTTGTGGGATTCATTTTTAACTGATGTTGGCACATTAGATTGAAGATAGTTCTTAAATCTTGGATATGATCTTCCTTTAGACGACTCTTGACAGCAATATCGTCGACATAGCATTCGACAGTCTTACGTAGATGATCTCGAAAGATGGTACTCATAGCTCGTTGGTAAGTTACACCAGCGTTCTTGAGACCAAATGGCATCACAGTGTAGCAATAGACTCCGCGAGGAGTGCGGAAAGAAGTATGTTTTTCATCTTCAGGATTCATCTGAATCTGATTGTATCCAGAAAATCCATCCATAAAGGATATCCTTTTGAACCCACAAGTATTGTCGATCATGACATCTGTAATAGGGAGAGAAAATTCATCCTTTGGACAAGCTTCATTAAGATCCCAAAAATCAATACAAACTTGAACTTTGCCAGTTTTCTTCAAGACTGGAAGAACGTTGGCTACCCAATCTAGATATTGTTCTTCTCGAATAAAGCCACAAGCTATGAGCTTTTTGACTTCATCATCAATTGTATCCATCATTTCTGGTTTGAATCGCCTTTGCTGCTGTTTGACTGGCTTTGCATTAGGCAAAATATTCAGTTTATGAGTAGCAACTTTGGGATCTAAACCTGGCATGTCTTCATAATTCCAAAAAAGTACATTAATATATTCTCGAATAAGAAGAATTAGTTCTTGCTTATCTGCCTCTGGGAGGTTCTTGCTGATGAACATTAGACGAGGTGACCCGTTTTCTCCTACATCAATTTGAACCAATTGATCTTCGGTAGGCGGTTCTCGTTGTTCGAATCAGAGTTCCCATTGGGTATCCATTCGTTGAGCCCAAGGATCTGTTTTAGGATTTTCTTCTATGTCTTCATCATAGCCTTCAGGGAGTTCAGCAGAGACCATGTTAGAAGATACAATCAATCGATGAACTTGACCGATGCTGGTATCAGAATCTCATGATCTGGAATCAGAAGAGTTAGAGCGTTCCTCATTATCGGATTCCGAGACTTCTGGAGATAAGACCGGAGGCGAAGTATATCCGAGACCTCTTTTCGTTTTGCTGTAGTACATCTCAAATTTTCTTTTCGGAACAACCGTACGGATAGGAGTTCGTCTACCCTTGCCATAATTGAGGCCATTCTTGAAGTCATAACCCATTTTTTGGATGATGTTTTTCGATTGTTGAATATAACGACAAAGTGAAAGACGTCCCATATCGTTATTTTTGCTATCATCCATATATCTGAATTTTTGTTCTGGCCCTTTACTAAAAAGTATTGGACTCTCACCTCTCTTTCGAGAAGGGACAACAAAATATGAGTCATTTGGATGTTCAAATAATACTTCCGTCTGAAGGGATTGTACGACCCCTATTGTAAATGACTGAAAGCTGTCTAGCATATCCAAATAGCATTTAGTATGATAAATGACATCAGTATACTGGAAAGTAGATACTTTTTTATTGATTTGTACATCCATATTTACAACAGGACCTTTAGCCTTAGCCGGCTTGGTCAAATCGATTACAAGAGGAGGAACAGAAGAGCAAGGAGGTTTAGGCTTGTTGCGACGAAGGTCAATAATAAGCGGCTCAGAAGAGGTGAGCTCCATTTTATCTTTGTTACGACGTAAGTCGATAACCAGTGGCTCAGAAGAGGTGAGCTCCTTTTTATCTTTGTTATGACGTAAGTCGATAACCAGTGGCTCAGAAGAGGTGAGCTCCCTTTTGTCTTGATTATCACCAATTGATTACTTCTGGGTTGACAAATGAATGGCCAGTGGTTTGAAGGATTGAGGATGAGACACACGCCCTTTGACATGTATGATGAGAGTGTCATTGGGCACTACTTCTTGTTCTTCCTCACCATCCATGGCTAAAACTACCTTCATAAACTCTTCTTTGTACATACGAGCATCATTGCAATATGCTTCAACGCCTTTGAAAGGGTAGAGATCCGCAACTTCTTTTTGGACTTTTCCTTTGTCATCAACATATTTGAAGCATTGATGGAGAGTAAAAGGAACAATATTGTGTTCATGAAGGAATGGTCTCCCCAGAAGAGCATTGTAAGAACAACCATGGTTGTCTATAATATAGAAGGTTACCTTCGTACGAAGATTGCCAATTTGGAGCTTTAAGCGTATCTTGCCCAAAGGTTCACTTCTTTCCTGGTTGAATCCCAGGATAGTGGTGATAGTGTTGGAGAGGCTATACATTGGAATCTTCAGAGCATCCAACATCGTCTTAGGCATGATGCTGAGTGCTGACCCTGGATCTATCAGAATACGATCGACCTTCATGGTGTCGACATATCCTGTAAAGTAGATAGGACGGTCATGTCGATTGTCTTCTATCAACATGTTATCCTGTGTAAAGGTGATGTTTGGAATTAATTTCAGCACACTATGACAGTAGAGACAAGAGACAGGTTCTAACTCAGGTTTCTTGAGAAGAGTTAGGCAAGTGTCTGCCTGCATCAAAGCTTCACTCAGTGTTTCTCGCATCTCTTTATAGAGGCGTAAGAGCTCGAAGATGGATAGCCTGGCTGGTGTGTTGGCTAATTGAGCCAATATATCAAAGTTATATGGCTTTTCAAGTCCAGAGGGGGAAGACTTCTTCAAAACTTTGTCGAAGCGGACTTGTTGTTTGCCTTTGTCGGCTACTGTTGGTTTAGGAAGAATTGGTTCCACAGCCGGTAATAATGTAGAGGGGATGCCCTCTGTAGAGACAGGCTGCACTGGAACAGCCTCGGAAGACGAAGCAGGATCCTCCTGAGTTTTAGGATGCTCCCGTAGATAGGTTTTCCCTGACCTGGTGCCTAATAGGATCTCATCCTCAACTATGGGGTCAAAAGATACCATATTACAGCTCTTTGTCTTGCCCTTAGAGCGTTCTTTCTTTTTGGAGGAAGAAGGGACTTCGAAATCAGAAACAAGATCAGGATGAATCAACATGATCTCGCCATTATCAAGGGATAAGGAGACAAGACCTTCACTTCGTGGAGGAGGAAGATTTTCAATCTCTAGAGTGGCCCTAGGAATGGGGATGATGCCGCTCTGTACCACTTGTGGCGGGAAGTCACCGAACTATACAGAAATCATATTGGTCGTAACAGTCTCTCACCTCTGTTTCGAGAAGGGACAACAAAATATGAATTATTTGGATGTTCAAATAATACTTCCATCTGAAGGGATTGTACGACCCCTATTGTAAATGACTGAAAGCTGTCTAGCTTATCTAAATAGCATTTAGTATGATAAATGACATCAGTATACTGAAAAGTTGATGCTTTTTCATTGATTTGTACATCCATATTTACAACAGGACCTTTAGCCTTAGCCGGCTTGGTCAGATCGATTACAAGAGGAGGAACAGAAGAGCAAGGAGGTTTAGGCTTTTTGCGACGAAGGTCGATAACAAGCAGCTCAGAAGCGGTGAGCTCCTTTTTATCTTTGTTACGACGTAAGCCGATAACCAGTGGCTCACAAGTGGTGAGCTCCTTTTCATCTTTGTTACGACGTAAGTCGATAACCAGTGGCTCAGAAGAGGTGAGCTCCCTTTTATCTTGATTATCACCAATTGATTGCTTCTGGGCTGGCAAATGAATGGCCAGTGGTTTGGAGGATTGAGGATGAGACACACGTCCTTTGACAGGTATGATGAGAGTGTCATTGGGTACTGCTTCTTGTTCTTTCTCACCGTCCATGGCTAAAACTACCTTCATAAACTCTTCTTTGTACAAATAAGCATCATTGTAATATGCTTCAACGCCTTTGAAAGGGTAGAGATCCGCAACTTCTTTTTGGACTTCTCCTTTGTCATCAACATATTTGAAGCATTGATAGAGAATAGAAGGAACAATGTTGTGTTCATGAAGGAATGGTCTCCCCAGAAGAGCATTGTAAGAACAACTATGGTTGTCTATAATGTAGAAGGTCACCTTCGTGCGAAGATTGCCAATTTAGAGCTTTAAGTGTATCTTGCCTAAAGGTTCACTTCTTCCCTGGTTGAATCCCAGGATAGTGGTGATAGTGCCGGAGAGGCTATGCACTGGAATCTTCAGAGCATCCAACATCGTCTTAGGCATGATGCTGAGTGCTGACCCTGGATCTATCAGAATACGATTGACCTTCATGGTGTCGACATATCTTGTAAAGTAGAGAGGACGGTCATGTCGATTGTCTTCCATAAACATGTTATCCTGTGTGAAGGTGATGTTTGGAATTAATTCCAACATACTGTGACAGTGGAGACAAGAGACAGGTTCTGACTCACATTTCTTGAGAAGAGTTAGGCAAGTGTCTGCCTGCATCAAAGCTTCACTCAGTGTTTCTTGAGTCTCTTTAGAGAGGCGTAAGAACTCGAAGATGGATAGCCTGGCTTGTGTGTTGGCTAATTGAGCCAATATATCAAAGTTATATGGCTTTTCAAGTCCATAGGAGGAAGACTTCTTCAAAACTTTATCGAAACAGACTTGTTGTTAGTCTTTGTCGGCTGCTGTTGGTTTAGGAAGAGTTGGTTCCACAACCGGTAATGATGTAGAGGGAATGCCCTCTGTAGAGACAGGCTGCACTGGAACAGCCTCGAAAGACGAAGTAGGATCCTCCTGAGTTTTGGGATGCTCCCGTAGATAGGTTTTCCCTGACCTGGTGCCTAATAGGATCTCTTCCTCACTATGGGGTCAAAAGACACCATATTGCAGCTCTTTGTCTTGCCCTTAGAGCGTTCTTTCTTCTTGGAGGAAGAAGAGACTTCGAAATCTGAAACAAGATCAGGATGAATCCACATGATCTCGCCATTATCAAGGGATAAGGGGACAAGACCTTCACTTCGTGGAGGAGAAAGATTTTTAATCTCTAGAGTGGCCCTGGGAATGGAAATGATGTCGCTCTGAACCACTTGTGGCGGGAAGTCACCGAACCGTACAAAAATTATATTGGCTGTAACAGTCTCTCACCTCTCTTTCGAGAAGGGACAACAAAATATGAGTCATTTGGATGTTCAAATAATACTTTTGTCTGAAGGGATTGTACGACCCCTATTGTAAATGACTGAAAGCTGTCTAGCATATCCAAATAGCATTTAGTATGATAAATGACATCAGTATACTAGAAAGTAGATGCTTTTTTATTGATTTGTACATCCATATTTACAACAGGACCTTTAGCCTTAGCCGGCTTGGTTAGATCGATTACAAGAAGAGGAACAGAAGAGCAAGGAGGTTTAGGCTTGTTGCGACGAAGGTCGATAACAAGCGGCTCAGAAGAGGTGAGCTCCCTTTTATCTTTGTTACGACGTAAGTCGATAACCAGTGGCTCAGAAGAGGTGAGCTCCTTTTTATCTTTGTTACGACGTAAGTCGATAACCAGTGGCTCAGAAAAGGTGAGCTCCCTTTTTTCTTGATTATCACCAATTGATTGCTTCTGGGCTGGCAAATGAATGGCCAGTGGTTTGGAGGATTGAGGATGAGACACACGCCCTTTGACAGGTATGATGAGAGTGTCATTGGGCACTACTTCTTGTTTTTCCTCACCGTCCATGGCTAAAACTACCTTCATAAACTCTTCTTTGTACATACGAGCATCATTACAATATGCTTCAACGCCTTTGAAAGGGTAGAGATCCGCAACTTATTTTTGGACTTTTCCTTTGTCATCAACATATTTGAAGCATTGATGGAGAGTAGAAGGAACAATGTTGTATTCATGAAGGAATGGTCTTCCCAGAAGAGTATTGTAAGAACAACCATGGTTGTCTATAATGTAGAAGGTCACCTTCGTGCGAAGATTGCCAATTTGGAGCTTTAAGCGTATCTTGCCTAAAGGTTCACTTCTTCCCTGGTTGAATCCCAGGATAGTGGTGATAGTGCCGGAGAGGCTATGCACTGAAATCTTCAGAGCATCTAACATCGTCTTAGGCATGATGCTCAGTACTGACCCTGGATCTATCAGAATACGATCGACCTTCATGGTGTCGACATATCCTGTAAAGTAGAGAGGACGGTCATGTCGATTGTCTTCCCTCAACATGTCATCCTGTGTGAAGGTGATGTTTGGAATTAATTCCAGTACACTGTGACAGTGGAGACAAGAGACAGGTTCTGACTCAGGTTTCTTGAGAAGAGTTAGGCAAGTGTCTGCCTGCATCAAAGCTTCACTCAGTGTTTTTCGAGTCTCTTTAGAGAGGCGTAAGAGCTCGAAGATGGATAGCCTGGCTGGTATGTTGGCTAATTGAGCCAATATATCAATGTTATATGGATTTTCAAGTCCAGAGGGGGAAGACTACTTCAAAACTTTGTCGAAGCGGACTTGTTGTTTGTCTTTGTCGACTGTTGTTGGTTTAGGAAGAGTTGGTTCCACAACCGGTAATGATGTAGAGGGGATGCCCTCTGTAGAGACAGGCTGCACTGGAACAGCCTCGGAAGACGAAGCAGGATCCTCCTGAGTTTCGGGATGCTCCCGTAGATAGGTTTTCCCTGACCTGGTGCCTAATAGGATCTCTTCCTCAACTATGGGGTCAAAATACACCATATTGCAGCTCTTTGTCTTGCCCTTAGAGCGTTCTTTCTTCTTGAAGGAAGAAGGGACTTCGAAATCTGAAATAAGATCAGGATGAATCCACATGATCTCGCCATTATCAAGGGATAAGGGGACAAGACCTTCACTTCGTGGAGGAGGAAGATTTTTAATCTCTAGAGTGGCCTTGGGAATGGGAATGATGCCGCTCTGTACCACTTGTGGCGGGAAGTCACCGAACTGTACAGAAATTATATTGGCTGTAACAGTCTTTTCATCATGTTGGAGAGTGATGACACCGGCGTTGACCAACTCTTGAATCTTGCCTTTGAGCAGATAGCATGCCCGAGTAGGATGCCCTATGAATCTGTGATAAACACAATACTTAGGGTGGTCAGTCTTACCGACTTCATCAGGCTTCTTCGGGTCAGGAAGTTATAATTTATTGCTTTTAAGCAAACAATCGAAGATGCTCGTGGTATCATTTTCATCAAAGGAATACTCTACTTTTGGGCGAGGTTCCTTTGGTGGGGGTGCAGAAGGAGTAAAGGTAGACGTGGGTTGAGCCATGTTAACAGCTAAAGATTCCTTGCTTTTAAGGTTGATGTTCAAGGTTTCTTTGCCCTTGCGGTTATTTTGGCGATTACCGCTACCAGATGGAGAAGACTCATCTCGATCAGGATTAGACATATGTACCCCCAACTGTTTGAACTTCTCAGCGCTAAGTTCGGCTGCTTTAGCATTGACGATGAATGACGGCCAGTCCTGGAACTGTGTTGACCCCATCCACATGCTGATGATAGGAAATAAGTTTGACTTACAAGTGTCAATCGTTACAACAGATGGGGTTCCGGGAGGCATTTTGAGTGCTTCTCGGCGGAATCGTTCAATGAAACTCTCAGTAGTTTTACTATGTCTCTACTTGATCTTGTTAAGGGTGGATATAGTCATATCATTGATACCCTCGTAGAATCGTTCCAGGAACATCTGTTTGAGTCCGGCAAAGGAAGTGATAGAACCGTCAGGCAGGCAGCGGTACCAATCATATGCCGTGTCGGCTAAGCAGCCAACAAAGACTCGAGTAAAAAGAGCATCGCTTGGTTGGAGCTGGACAGTCATTATCTCGAAATGGTTAATGAACTAACTCGGAGAGGTGCTGCCGTCAAACAGCGTGATCGCAGGAATATTGTACTTTGGAGGGAATGGGAATTCCTTCTATTCTACTGGATAAGGTTGTTTGATCCCCAACCTCTGTAGACCGTCTTTCTCTTTGAAGGCCTCAAACTGATTACGTAGTAGTTTTATAGCCTCATTAGCATCTCCTGAGGATGGAGAAGTAATAGGCTGGCTTACCGGGTTAGGAGGAGGAACAGCATGATAAGCACTACCCCCAGCCCCTGAATGACTGGGTGTAACTTGAATAGGTATTGAGGCTACAGGAGGAAACGGTACCCCCAGACCTGTATTGACAGGCACCGATGATGCTATAATCTCGGGATTGACAGCAGGTGCAGTCGGTGATACTGTATGTTGAGCTATGATAACAGTATGCATACTTGCGATCATTTCAGCCATGGTCTTCAACTTATCTTCCAGTACGGCTATTCGTTGCTCTTGACTTGCCGAACTAGACGCGTCTAGATCTTCAGTAACAACATAGGCTGACACTTCTCTGGGTACAGTAGAAGACATTGTCTGCTCCGAGCTTTCGCTATATATGTCATAATCAGAGAAAGAATCATCCCCTGAGTGAGAAATAGAGAGATGACCAGAGGGGTCTTGTAGAAGATTCCTACGACCGACTGTGTCTCGACTTCGAGATTGGGTGTGTCCGAATACTCCTTCAGAGGATTCATAGAGTAAATCCAGATATCGTTGACTGGGCTTATGGGGTTTGTCGTGCTTTGTACACTTTCTACCCCCAGTATCCCGAGAAGCCATATTTATAGAAGCATAGAACACCTCATCTTCGTCTTCTGACATTGGTTCAGATGTTAAACAATCGAAGACAGATCGTTTTGTCATCTGGCAACAACACTTGATAACCACCTTGTGATTACAATGGCGTTCCAGTGGTTAGATTGGAGGTGTTGAAGTGTTGTCCCGCTTCTGCTTGAGGTATTCCCGAAGATCAGGCATATATTCTTTGACGACATTCGAAACATGATTTTGATTCTTCAAATGTTTTGTTCCGTGAGTATACAGAGAAGTAATCAACTCGTTGGCATAAGTGTCAAGATTTTTTCTCTTAGAAGTTTGCTTCTGATGCAAGTTCACCTTCGGCATTGGTTGCTTGTGTTTCATAAAAACTGGTCTATTGAGATAAGTCCGTAGATCGGCAAATTCACCCCCAGGGGACTCCGTCTGAGACACTAGCAATTTCCTTTGCTTTGATCGGGATATCAGAAGAGTTGGGAGATCTTGGAAGTGTGCTACTGCAGTAGGCAAGATGCCTCTCTGGTCAATAGTTTTCCCTTTAGCAGGGAGAGAAGAACTCTTGTTTGAGAGAGTTTTTGTACTGTTTGCTGCCGAAGCACGTTCAGATGAATCTTCCGAGGTAAAAATCGGAGAAGACTGAGAAAAAAACTAAAGGGCCTTTTTCTTTATTTTGTGAAGAAGGGTTGTCTAAAGAGCGTTTTCCTCTGTTGTTTTCCAGATTTTGGACTTCGAAAGATTGAGAAAAGACCAAAGGGCCTTTCTGTTTGTGCTGAGACGGAGGAAGAATAGTCAAAAGACTATCCCCTGTGGATTGTGCAGGAACAGAAGAAGCAGCGACTTTCTCTTTGATGGAGTTGACAGATGGCTTCTTGGCCATAGAATCAGCAGGGGGTGTAACTTGTGCTTTGGAAGAAGCAGCAAGTAAAGCCTTGGCTACAGAGGGCTTAGATTGCGCTCTGGTTGAAGGAGTGGTGGATTGCGCAGGAGGGTAAGAGACTGCCAACTGCGCTAGAGGAAGAGGGGTCTTGGGCTTTGCCATAGCAGCATAAGATGTAGATTGCGCTGTGGCAAGAGGAGCAGTGTGCTGCGTATGTGCTGTAGGAGCTCTGGATTGTGCCTGAGTAAGGAGGGTGATGGATTGCGCAGCAGCAGAAGTGGATACTGGCCTCCTGTCAGAAGAAACAACAGGCTGCGCAGAGGACTTCGGGGTCCACACTGACTGGACCTTGCTCTTGGCAGGGGCCACAGTGCGCCGAATAGTCCCAGAGTTGATCATAGTTTTGTAGGCAGTCTGGTTGACCTTCACAACTAGCGTCTTCTGCTTCTTTCTGATAGACGTAGCATCACATTGAGTTGTCACTTCCTCGTCGGAGGAGAAAGTCGTCCCCAGCAGAGTCACCATTTTGTTTACAAAAACAAAAGTCTTTTTATTTCACAAACTTTAAAGAATAGTACAAGAGTACAATAAATTCTAGAAAAGTACAACTATAGGAATCCGATCTGAATACGATCGCTTTATCCCTTGGACGAAGTGAACTTTGAAGATGATAGCCTCTGAAGAATGCAGCAGCACTTGGACAAGAACTCCTGATCTCTGATGATCTTGAATAATGATGATCCTCCCTAATGAAGAACTTGAAACTCTATTTATAGAGTTCTAGAAATAACTATTTTGTAGTTATTCTGGATTGCGCACAATGGATTACGCTGGAGACAGACTGCGTAAACTGCAAACTGCGCTGGCCATTGGGCAGTTGCTCGATTGTGGGCTAACCGTATTCAGACGCGTGGCATTGTTTGATTGAAATGTGCTTGGTCGTGTATAGGCGATTGCCACGTGGCGAGCAATTGATGGCATGTAATCCTCGTAATAAATGTCAGTTATCTTTAACAAATTTGATGGATCGTGCCACTTGAATAGCGCTAGCTCAGACTGCGCACCCTTCTAGTCATTGGATAGCGCTAGGATTCGGACTTGGTCAAACTGCGCTGAGGTTAGACTGGCAGATTGTGCTGGACTGTACAGCTATTCTCGAGCGCTGTGCTGCACAAGAAACGAACGGACTCCTCGCTTTTCGGGCTGTCAGTCTGTCAGACGAATTGATCTTCCTGTCAGGTAATGATGGCATTGCCACGTCAGCGTAGCACGCTCGGGCGTTAGCGCGGTTCAGCCTCGTGCGTTCGATTTGTAGCACAGTCTGTCTTCAGCGTAGTTCATTGAAAGGTGCACAATTTAGACTTCTCTGCCTATTTGATGAATGCAACTTGATTTTTAGGACTTACAGTGCATACGATAGCCTTGAAAAGGAATAAAAGTAGGTTTTGACGATTGGTCGAATAGCTCAAACCCTGAGTGGTATATGGTTCACCTTGGAAATTATTCGAGCAAAATTAAGGATTTGGGGGTAGCTCTTATGCCCCGATTTCGAAGAATCGATAATCGTCCCCCAGGCGTGATACCGTGCGAATCTAGGTTGCGATCGCATAAGGCATAGTCATAAGGTAATCCGAAACACAACATCTAAGAAAGAGTGCAGACAAATTGAACAACACATTGAGACAGAGAAACTTTACTTTTTATTGATAATAGATATCATTTACAGACTTTATTACAATCGTGCCGCGCGGGCTTTACAATATGACTCGATTACAAAAGGAGTGCCGATGATATAGCCGTTCCATGCATATATCCCTCATTTACAATAAAAGTATTTCAGCCACCTGGATGCGAGGGATTCCGAGACATGTTTCTTGGACTTGTAGAGAGTCTTTAATGTTGATGCGACGTGAGTCTTCGACGCGCGGTCGAAGCCTCAAAACACGAATATCTCCTTGGTTAGTTGGCACGTTCTCCTTGATTCCTATCACCTGCAAAGAGTGAGGGTCAGTACGATCACATGTACTGGCGAGTGGCTAATTAAACCCAAGCTCTGTATTTGGTTTAAGCAGTTTTATAAAACTTGTTAGCTATTTGGTGATCTTTCTAACCATCCTGATTGATTTTTCTGTTAAAATATTTTGAGGCAAGCATATAAAATTGTATATATTTATCATCTATCATAATCATCATGTGTCACATACATTAGTTCAAGCAGTGAAAGGGGTGTGAAGGTCACTGTCAATGTCAAGCCATCACGAACTATTTATGGTTAGACGGCGACCCTTTCGCGGCGGGTAGCGAGCCCTATGCGAAAGTTTCTGAATCACCCATGCCAATTCATTTCTGGCGCTTGCTATACTCATTCCTTCCAGGCCGAATCATTTTCTTGGCCTCAGCAACCGTTCGAGGAAACTACACCATGTCGACAAGTTGTCCTATGATCGTTTCTGCAGATCATGAAATAATTCTATCTCTTTTCTAGAACCTTATATTTTCTCTTTTTGGTGTGAAATGTACATTTACTGAGTAAATTACTCAATTTGTTGCAGTCATTTCGAGTTTTCTTTAGCAAGTGTTTTGTGAAGAATCATGCCTCAATTCATTGATTCTATACTATGGCGACAAGCACTGATTTTGCTGTTTCATGATTAATTTAAAATAGAGGGTCAAGATGAAGGAGGCCAGCCACTCACCTTAGTTTTTGCTTCAGGCAAGGGACTGGTTGGCTGCGCTTAGACGTCGCCTATGCGATCACCTATAATTACATAAGCACCTGATTAGAATATTATATTATTCAAGGAATTCGATACGAATGCGAAGTTCAAAAATGCAAGCCATGAAAACCAACAAAAACATTCGTAAAAACCAAAGCCAAAGCAATTTGCGGTACAAAAAGCAGAGCAACGGGAGGTCGCTCCCGACTCAGTCGCAGAGCCAATCCTTAAGGCGCAACCCGCTGGATATAAGACTTGATTCCGAAAAAGCCTTTCCATAACGAGAAAAAGATCTTAATTCAATCATTCCTGTTCGACCGATTCAACCGATCCCGATCTATCGGTCCTGACCGAATCGGTAGTGACATTATTCCTTTCTCGCGCATCCTGTAGATGAAAATGGGGTACAATGTAGGAAAGGGGCAATACACCATAAACAACTAATAAAAAGTTTTGTCCTTGAAACATAAGAATAGAACCTACCTCTACGAGAACAATGAAGCAAATTTCTCCTTTATCTCCGATTCAAGTTTCTAGGTTGACTCCTCGACCGAATGATTGCTCCAGCGCATGCAGACGAGAGGGATCGCTTGATTTCGTAGCAGTTTATCTTTATGTTCTAAGATTTGGACCGGTACTTCAATATATGATAAGTCGGCCTTCAGCTCCAGCTGACCAAAATCTACCACGTGGCTTGGGTCGTGTACGTACTTCCGCAACTGAGAGACATGAAAGACATTATGCACTCCCCCTAGCACTGGCAGCAGGGCAATCTGATAGGCTACTGGGGTGACTCGCTTGAGTATTTCGAACGGCCCAATAAATCTCGGACACAACTTTCCCTTTATACCAAACCAGGTAACTCCACGCATAGGCGACACCTTAAAAAATACGTTATTGCATTCTAGAAACTTGAGGGGTCGACGATGAACATCCGTGTAACTTTTTTGCTGACTCTACGCAGTCTTTAATCTTTTTCGAATGAGCTTGGCCTTCTCCACGGTCTGTTCCACCAGCTCCGGGCCAGGAATCTGTCGTTCTTCGACTTCATCCCAACAAATGGGTGATCTGTACTTTCGGCCGTATAAGGCTTCGTACGGTGCTATTTTGACACTCGACTGATATATATTATTGTATGCAAATTTGGCCAATGGTAGATGAACGTCCTAACTCGAATTGAAGTCAATTACGCAGATCCGTAACATGTCTTTGAGAATCTGATTCACACACTTCGTTTGGCCGTCGGTCTGGGGATGCTAAGCTGAGCTGAACTGCAACTTGGTACCTAGAGAAGACTGAAGGCTACTCCAGAAGTGCTATAGAAATCGTGCATCCCGATCCGGGACGATTGATATAGGGACTCCGTGCAGCCGTACTATCTCGTCAAGATAAATCTGAGCCAGGCGATCAACGCTCTAAGTAACTTTAATGACAATGAAGTACGCTGACTTGGTTAGTCGATCAACGATGACCCAGATGACATTATATTCCCACGGCGTCTTCGACAGGCCAATAACAAAGTCTATAGTGATATGATCCCATTTCTATTCTGGAATGACAAGGTTCTGCATCTCTTCGCCCGGTCTCTGATGCTCAGCTTTCACCTGCTAACAGGCCATGCATTGCGACACGAAGAGTGCCACATCTCTCTTCATTCCGTGCTACTAGAAGTTTGTGCGAAGGTCCTTTTACATCTTTGTGCTGCCATAGTACAAGGTATATTTTGCATAGTGCACCTCCGTCAATATCTCCTTTCTAAGTTCTGAATCGTCCGAAATACATAGCCTACCCTTCAATCGAAGCACGCCGTTTCGTCTACCGTAAAGTCGGTCATACTAGCCATTGAAATTTTTTCTCACACTTTCTTCAGGTTCGGATCACCCTTCTGAAAGATCTTGATCTTTTTTCGCAAGCTCGGTTCTAACTAAAACTGCATCAACTACACATTCCTGAATCCAATCCGGAGGTTGATGCCCATCTCTTCTAAATCGCGTAACAATCTGCGGTCGATAGATAGCGAGGCAATATACTTTGGACTCAGAGCGTCTGCCACAATATTTTCTTTGCCCGACATATAGTCAATACTCAAGTCGTAATCTTTGATCCGTTCAAGCCAGCACCTTTGTCGCAAGTTTAGCTGCTTCTGCGTGAATAGATACTTGAGGCTCTTGTAATCCGTATAAATTGCGCATGCCATGCCATAAAGATAGTGACACCACAATTTTAATATAAACACAATTGCCGCTAATTCCATGTCATAGGTGGGATAGTTCTTCTCGTACGACTTTAGTTGTCGGAAAACAAAAGATATCACCTTGTTCCGTTGCATCAGCACACACCCCAAACCCTGGCCGAACGCATCGCTGAAGATCTGGAATCCCTCAGTCCCTTCTGGAAGTATGAGTATCGGGGCCGAGATGAGCCATTGCTTTAACTTCTCAAAGGAAGCTTCACAGTCGTCTGAGCATTCAAAAGCGACTCCGTTCTGGGTGAGGCAAGTCAGAGGCGATGTGATCTTTGCAAAATCCTTCACAAAGCGTAGGTAGTATCCCGCTGAGCCAAAAAGCTTTGAATCTTACCGACTGATGCTGGTCGATTCCAATTGACAACGGCTTCAACTTTCTTTCGGTCGACTGCAATGCCTTCGGATGAAATGATGTGTCCAAGGAATACGACGCTGCTCAGCCAAAATTCACACTTGTTCCGATTTGCATACAACTAATTTTCCTAAAGGGTTTAAAGCATGGTCCGCAGATGTCCACCGTGTTGCCGCTTGTCCTTCGAGTAGACGAGTATATCATCGATTAAGACTACTAAAACTTGTCGAGGAAGGGTCGAAACACTAAATTTATTAAATCTATGAAAGCAGTTGGGGCGTTCGTTAGGCCGAACGGCATTACCAGGTATTTGTAATGGCCGTATCGAGTGCTAAAGGCTGACTTCGACACATTGTCTGGCTTAATCTTGAGTTGATGGTAACCTAAGTGAAGATCAATTCTAGAAAACACCGAGGCACCTTGTAACTAACTGAACAGGTCGTCTATGCGGGGTAATGGATATTTGTTCCGGACGGTGGCCTTGTTCAGCTCTCGGTAATCGATACAAAGACACATTGAGTTGTCCTTTTTTTTAACAAACAATACGGACGCTTCCCGTGGCGAGACGCTAAGCCATATGAATCCCTTATCTTGCAACTTTTGTAACTGTACTTTGAGTACCTTAAGCTCTACAGGAGCCATTCTGTATGGAGCTTTAGAGATCGGTCGGGTATCGAAAAATGTGTCAATGGAGCTTTAGAGATCGGTCGGTCTGGGAATTCTGCCATAATGTCGGCCTGACCCGTGTTTGCTCCATCCTGTCTCATGTCTCGGATAGACACTAAATAGCCTTCACTCCTGGAATACAGCATCCTTCGAGCTGATATTGTCGAGATCACCATACAGGTCGACGATGCCTCACCACACGAATAGCAGAATTCAGGCACTCCAGGTATACGGATGGTGACCATCTTTTTGGCATAGTCGATGGTTGTATTGCACGGACAGAGCCAATCCATTTCCAGAATGATATCGTAGTCCTTAATGTCTAGGACTATCGTATCGAGACCTACCTTTTGACTACCTATACAGATGATTTCGTCTCCGCAGGCTATGTTTGCAAGTAGTGACGTGCCTGACGGTATGTTGACACTAAGATTAAGGCCCAACGGTATCACAGGGAATTTGTGTTCAACTACAAAATTCGTCGATATAAAGCTTTGCGTAGCTCCTAAATCAAACAGTACACTAGCAGGTTTGTTATTGAAATAAAGTATACCTGTCACAACTGTGTTAGATGTGAACGTTTTATCCCAGGTCATGGCGTAGACGCGGCCTTGGGCATTGGGGCTACGGTCTTGGCCATTTTATGGCACGGTCTGTGGAGTCCGAGGTGCTTGGCCTCGGTTCTGTTGGTGTTGCAGGGGGCGTTGGTTTGACCCACCTTCGAAGTAGTCGCGTGCAACGTGCCCTACTCGACCGCACCCGAAGCATGCTCCAATTTTTATTAAGCATTCGTTAGCCACGTATCCCACCTTGTGGCAATGATTGCAGACTACTCGGTTCCTTCCCTGGTTGTCGCCTTTATTGCCGTTGTTTGGACACTTATGCGTATTGTTGCCTCCTATATTACTATGGCGTTTGATATTGAAGTAAACAGTGCCAGTAGTGGCATGAGGATACGAAGGCTCCAGGTAGAGGGCGTGGTTGAGTGACTCGCCCATAGTCTCATATTTAGGCACCGAAATATGGGCAGCTATAGAGGGACGCAAGCTCACTTCAAATCGTCGAGCATGACTTACAGTTGTAGGCAGGTACACTCCAGCAATTTTGGCCAATTTGTTAAATTCTATTGTGTACTGTTGTACCGTCTTTTTTTTTGCTTTAACGGCATGAATTCGTTTTCTTTTTCCTGTCGTACGGCTACAAAAAGATATTCAATCTCGAACGCTTTTCTGAATTCTGCCGCGTACTGTCATACCGTCATATTTTTTTACTTTTTGTTGATATTATACATCATTTACAGACTCTATTACAATCGTGCCGTGTGGGCTTTACAACATGACTCAATTACAAAAGGAGTGCCGATGAGATAGTCGTTCCATACATATATCCCTCATTTACAATAAAAGTATTTCAGCCACCTAGATGCGAGGATTGCCGAGACATGTTTCTTGGACTTGCAGAGAGTCTTCAAAAGTTGATGCGACGGGAGTCTTCGACGCGCAGCCGAAGCTTCAAAACACAAACATTGCCTTGGTCAGTTGGCGTGTTCTCCTTGATTCCTATCACCTGCAAAGAGCGAGGGTCAGAACGATCACATGTACTGGCGAGTGGCTAATTAAACCCAAGATCTTGTGATGACCCTAATTTTTGGTAATTATTTTTTTCTTTATTTTATATGATTTCTATTATTAGATTATATTTTATTCTTAATTATGATTATAGATGTACTTCTCCGTAGCTTTGATTTTTTTGAGCACAAGATGCGTCAACCTTTCAAAACGTCCTTCATGAGTTTTGAAGTAGACAAGTTCACCTTTAATTTGGTATATCATGTCCCATCCAAATTTATCACCTAGCATCCTTTTGACTTCGCACAACTTCGGGTCAAATTTAGGCCATTTGATTATTTACCATAATTCTAGACCTAACTTCTAACGTGAGTTCTGAACTCGACATCAATCAAAACCACTTAACCTAATACATGGTTTTGAACCATTTTGAGTATACGACACACATGCCAAGGGTGTGCCACTTAATCGAGTTCCTATGTGCTATTTATTTTCGAATGGCACAAGAGACTCATGGGTTGACCTTTGGAGTTCGATTTGATTAGAAAATATATAACGCCCCAGTCCCATAATACATAGGACTAAGTACGTCAAAATGCCAGCTGCACATATACGAAGAATACACTAATATGTGGTATTCTCGTATTTGTACATAAGCTGTAAATAATATAACATGATAAGCCAAAATATAATAACTATATCTCATCCACAGCTCAACACAGAATGAATAATAAGTTTCAATAATAAAAGAAGTCAAAAGATAGCCCGGTGGACATATCCACTCCAAACAGCTATGAAAAATAGTCTCAACAAAATGTAGTCCAACCTCCTCAAAACAGAAAAAAAATAAAGAATAAAAAGATGTCCACTACATAGTCTCAGATAATAAAGAGGAAAACTAAGTATCAGTGGGAGATGTCTCGTCATCGGCGTAAGAAGGATCCATAGCTTCTCCGTACTCCTGGGGATAGTCCTGCTCGTCTAATCATGGAGAGATCACCAGGTCCTCAGAGGGACGTAACAAGATACAGAAAAACATGTCGAAATAACTGAATGTGAAAATATGCCATTATGACACTACAGGTTTTCCTAACCGTCTATGTGAGATGCATGTTGAGGACAACGTTCTATGCAGGGGCTGTAGGATCACGCAAGTAATAAAGAGTGGCCGTCAAGTAGCGCTCATCCGAGACACTATCGGCCGGGCAGCAAGTAGCGCACATCCGTGTCACTACCAACCCATAATTTGTGTAAAAAGTAAATATAGCCCCTACGCTAGTAGATGTCCCCTCCCTCCAATGCTCTTGTCCAAGATGTATCCACAACCTGTCCAGTTGGCAACTGCTATGGCTTCTAACTCGACTCACTAATAGCAGTTACCTCCTATCCGTCGTACGTCCCATACGTATCGATGGCCAGTCGAGTACGCAGGTCCTTGTCTTATATGAACTCACTCATCGTGTGATACACATGTGTCAAGGCCATAGGGGATATAAAAATATCCCACTCTCATCGGGTGGTCAACTGACACAAGGTCGACATGCAAAATAAGATATAAAATAAGAGGAGGACTAAATCTAGTCGCTTGCACCCAAGTGTGACTTGGACGCACAATATATAAACAAAGAACGAATAAGAGAAATAAATATACAATAATAAAATATGCTGAAAATAAATGAGCACAATCAGAATCTATGGCAAGGTATACTTGTATGCGATACGAGGAGGGCTACTCCAACTGTCGCAAGCGTCAACACAAAACTCACAAATCACAGATGACTCTGGATGCTGAAACAAACATCAAAAATGTTCTCGATGAAAAAGATATACCTAGGAGACGTTTGTCCAAAACTCAATTTCTAGAACAGGGGCAAAATCGTAATTTCGGGTCAAAATGATGTCCGCCGTTGGACCCGCTTTACACCGAAACGCGTGCCATAACCTGCGGTCTCTAAAGTCGTCAAACAACATGTCTTTATATTTGGTTTTTCGAGATAAGCTCAATGGTATGTCCAATTTTAGATTTCGATGAGCCGTGCACCATTTCACCCGTTGGATCGGATCGCGGGCCCGCCAATTTTGGCGTTCTAGTCGACCTTCTCAGAATCGGACCAAACTTGGCATACAGGACCAAAAAAATGATACGGTCCTACTGACATAAATTTTGTTTCGATTTGACGAACGTGCACAAAGTAATTAGAAAATTTGCAAATAGGCCGATACGGTGAATTTCGACAGATACGCATCAAATTCATCGCGCACACGCGACCAATTTGAATTCTGTCAAAGCCCACATGTCCACCAAGTCGATACGCACCTTTCAATGCTTTCGGTTCGCGACTACGTCGCCCGTTTTGGCGAGACGCACGTTGTATCAAGGAGATTTTTTAATTTTTTAGTTTTTGAACACAAGTTTTTCTTAAATTTTGAAATCAAATAACTGGGCGCATAATTGATGAAATCGGGAAATAAAAAAAGGGTTTGAATCTCATATATGTTGTCTATAATTCTATTTGAATAGGTTTTCGAAACTGTCAATGGATTTGTTAGGAATTGCCTTCCAAATCGCGGGTCTGTGGGGTTTTGGGGTCTGTCGAATGTATGATTTCTACCTAACTTTCAGAGATTTTCTCGAGCAATACATCTCGACAATGTCCGATCTAATTGAAGGGCATCGAAGAGGGTCATATGGGCTTTCTGTAGAACTTCATAGATCGAGAATTCATCGAACATAATTACAAAAAAATAGGAAAGAAGTTGGGTACCTTGAGTCGGATGGAACAGGGGGTGCCCTATTACTGTCGGTTTGGGGCAGCTTTGTCGGCTGTACGGCAGCTACCAATGGCGTGCAGGCGACCGGGGTCACGCGTGGGGGTGTCGACATCGCTCGAGTGTGAAGGTTGGGGTCGGGGATGGGTTTTTGAGGGTGAATTTGAAGAAGGTAACTAGGATTTGATCCGAAGGGAGTATGGATTTGATCCGAAGGGAGCTAGGATTTGATCAAATTTTTGGAAATTAGAGGAGGATTAGGATAGGATGGATCTACGAGAGATTAGATATGATTTCGTCCAGGTATTCGAAAGATTGAATGGTTTGGGAGATTTGAATTTTTTTTACTCAATCAAAGGAATGGAGGGTCGGGCATTTAAGGGTACTGTAGCATTCGGCTACAGTACCGACCTAAAATTTTTTTACCACTTATATATATATATATATATATATATATATATATATATATACATACTCTTAGAAGCAGGTAAAGTAGCTTATGAAAATTCTAAAAAAAATTATATAAAATTTCTAAATTATAATGTACCCTATACAAGCATTCATACCTATACATTATTAACAAAAACCCATGACTTAATACGAAAATATATGTAACAAAATTTAGATAAAAATAGCAAAATAATTAGGAATAAAAGGTAGGGGTTTACATCCTACTCAACTTAAAGAAATTTTGTCCTCGAAATTAAACTAATGTCGGGGGATGCGATGCAATGCAATATTAAGAATCTAACATGCAAACATACATTGGTCTTCGAACAAATACGGGTAACGATTTTGGATGTCGTCCTCGCGCTCCCAAGTAGACTCTCATGGCGAGTGATGCTTCCATGCCACGCAAACCAATGGTATGGATTGATTCTGCAACACCTTCACTTAGCGATCGAGGATACCTACCGGTTGCTCTTGGTACGACAAACTCGGTCCAACTATGATTTCGGAGTGATCGAGCACGTGACTGCTATCTGCCACGTACCTTCTCAGTTGAGACACGTAGAATACGTCATGTACTCCCTCTAGCGACGGTGGCAAGTTTAATCTATAAGCAACTTCGCCAACACGTTCCAAGACGTCGAAAAGGCCGATGTATCTTGGACTCAACTTGCCACGTCCTCCGAATCGAATCGTACCTCTAGTGTGTGATATCTTCAAGAACACATGGTCGGCTTCCTTGAATTCCAAAGGTCGACAACGATTATCTGCCCACTGCTTCTGTCGATCCTGCGCTGCTCGCAGGTGGTCTTGTATCTTCTTTACATTTTCTACTGTGCTCAAAACCAGCTCGGGACCCAATATCTGTCGCTCTCCGATGTCGCTCCAACAGACAGGAGATCGACACTTCCTACCATAAAATGTTTCAAATGGAGTCATCTGAATGCTCGCTTGATAGCTATTGTTGTAAGAAAACTCTACAAGATGAAGGTGGTCTTCCCATGATCTGCAAAAGTCAAGCATATACGCTCTCAACATATCCTCTAGCATCTGAATAGTATGCTCTGACTGGCCGTCTGTCTGTGGATGGTACGACGTGCTAAACATCAAATACGTACCCAAACTATCCTGCATACTCCTCCAAAAGTGTGAGGTAAACCTCGAGTTCCGATCTGACACGATGCTAACTGGTACACCGTGTAGCTTTACTATTTGCTTCATATACATATCCGCCAAAACTTCTGTGGACTGCCTCACTCTAAAAGGTAAGAAGTAGGCCAATTTGGTAAGTCTATCAACAATCACCCATACCGCATCTCGTCCACTAGGACTCCGAGGAAATCATGTGACGAAGTCCATCTTAATGTGCTCCTACTTCCACTCGGGAATAGGTAGCGGCTGCAATAATTCGACCGTCCTCTGGTGCTAGGCCTTCACTTGCTGGCATACCAAACACTTGACCACGAAACGAGCTATCTCCCGCTTCATTCCATGCCACCAATAATACTTTCATAAGTCCTGGTACATCTTAGTTCCTCCGGGATGAATAGAGTAAGTCAAACTGTGTGCTTCTGCCATCAACTCCTGCTGCAACTCTCCAGTAGGAATATAAATACGATCACCACATCGCAACGTCCAATCGGAATGAATCCTCAATCCCGTCTGCTTTCATGCCTCAGTCCTCTGTCGAAGCCGTCGAAATCTAGCATCCGTAGGTAACGCCGTCTTGATCCTCTCCACTAGTGATGATTGTACTTGGAGGTTGGCTAACATGCCATTTGCTCCAGGCAATACTACCTTAATACCAAGCTGTTGTAAGTCTCTAATCAACTCCTTCTGCATGGTCAAGAAGTATACCATGGGCTTACGGCTTAATGTGTCTGCCATAATATTATTAGCCTTGTCCGGATGATAATGTAGCTCAATCTCGTAATCTTTCATCAACTCCAAGCAACGTCGATGTCGCATATTCAACTCTTTCTGTGTGAATACGTACTTGAGGCTCCTATGATCCATGTAGATATCCACCTTCTCGCCGTACAAGTAGTGTCTCTATAACTTCAAAGCAAAGATAATCGCTGCGAGCTCTAGGTCGTGGGTTGGATAATTCTTCTTGTGCACCCTCAACTATCTCAATGTGTATGCTACTACATGACCGTGCTGCATCAATACGCATACTAATCCCTTCCCGGATGCATCGCTGTAAATCACAAAACCTCTTGGGCCCGATGGTAGTGTCAAGATAGGTGCAGTGGTCAAGCGCTTATTCAACTCGTCAAAAGCGGCTTGACACTCATCTGTCCATACAAACTCCGGATCCTCGCAAGTTAGTCGAGTCATAGGCCCTGCTATTCGAGAGAAATTTTTCACGAACCTTCGGTAATAACTCGCAAGTCCAAGAAAACTTCTCACCTCAGAAGCCGATGTGGGAGCGGGCCATGCCTTGACTGCTGTGATCTTCTCAGGATCTATCGATATGCCGTCTCCAGTAACAATGTGCCTAAGAAATGAAACCTCCTTGAGAAAGAAATCATACTTACAAAGCTTCACAAAAAGTTGCTCATTCCTCAAGATTCCTAAAACTATCCATAGATGCTGCTCATGCTCCTCTTGTCTCTTTGAGTATATCAAGATATCATCTATAAAAATGACCACAAATTTGTCCAAGTACTGGTGAAAGATCTTGTTCATTAAGTTCATGCAGACCACGAGAGCATTGGTCAATCTGAAGGGCATGACCAAGAACTCGTAGTGTCCATACCTCGATCGAAACGTCGTCTTTGGAATGTATTCTTTCCGAACCTTCAGTTGGTGATAGCCCGATCGTAAGTCAATCTTGGAGAATACTTTCGCTCCACTCAGTTGATCGAATAGATCGTCTATGCGCAGCAAGGGATACTTATTCTTCACCGTCACCGCATTCAGGGCTCTGTAGTCTATACACATGCGCACTGTCCCATCCTTCTTTGGTACGAATAGGACTGGTGCTCCCCATGGTGATGTGTTGGCTCTGATAAAGCCCGTCTCCAATAAGTCATCAATCTGTATCTTCATCTCTATCTCCTTAGGTGCTAGTCGATAAACTCGGGGCAAAATAGGCTCGTCTCCCGAAAAAAGCTCAATAAAAAACTCAATGTCTCGGTCGGGTGGTAGTTTCGACAATTCCTCGAGAAATACGTCTTCGAACTCTGTGATAACAGGATGCTGAGGGGTGTCCTGCATCATCATGTGAGTCCCTAATACTGGTGCTTCACTTCTCAACGCTTCTTCTTTGGTGAACTCAAACTCTGTATCACTCGGGGGTCTAAAGACGATACTGTCCTTATGGCAGTCAATAAGAGCAAAATGTTGGCTCAACCAGTCCATCCCGAGAACTACATCGAATGTCGGCTTAGGAAATACAATTATCGTGCTCTTATCTCCCTACCACATAGCACTACAGAGCAATCTCTATAAATACCACTAACAGGTACAACTCCTCCTCCAGTGAGGATTCTGATATTTTTAGATAAGGATGACATGGATATACTGTGTCTAGTGGCAAAGCTAGTGGCTATGAATGAATGGGTGGCTCCAGTGTCAAATAACGTGATGGCAAGAAATGATGTAACTAAAACCATACATGCTATGACGTCCACCTCTGGTTCTGCCTCCTCAGCAGCTAGTGCAAAAGCCTTTCCAACTCTCTGATTACCAGTCTGTGCTTTAGCCTGCTAAAATTGGGTTGCCTAAGGGGGTAAGGGTGGTCATGGTGCTCCTGGTCCAGTAATAGCATGCCTCTGCTGCTGATTATGCGGAGTGATCCTCTGAAGTGAGCAATCCTTAGCCTGGTGCTGATTCGATCCGCAAATCAAACAATATCCCAGCTATCGTCTACAATCTCTCAAAACATGACCAACTTTGCCACAGTAATGGCAAGTGGCCTTTTTCTGCATCTGGTATGGCCCTGTCCTCTGCTGATGCTGGTGTGTGGGAGGACGTCTCACTGGCCCTCCTATAGTGGTCTTAGCTGATCCTATGGTCGAAGTAGCTCATAGTCTTGCCTTCTTGCTTATGGCCTCTTGAGTTCTAGCCTCTGCCAGAATAGCTGCTTGGGAGGCCCTAGACTCGGAGCTGGTGTATCTCTGCAACTCTATACTCAAGCCTCTATGAAATCTTTTGGCTTTCTTCCGCTCTGTCGTAACCAACCCCGATGCAAAATGACTCAGCCGACTAAACTCGGTGTCGTGCTCATCAACTATCATACTCTCCTGCTCCAAGTGTAGAAACTGGTCATACAATGCATCCTTGGCAGTATCGGAGAAAAACTTCTTATTGAACAGCCTTTTGAATTTCTCCCACGTCGGATCAACTCCTAGTCGTCTCTCCTCTGTGGCCCACCAATCTTAAGCATTCCCTTCCAACTGTAACTTTATTGCCGTCATCCATAGGTTTGCAGACAACTCCGAAGCTTTCAAGAGTTTTTTGTCTTAACCAGCCAATTGGTAATTCCGAGGACGTCCTCAGTGCCTTTGAAGTGTGGAGGATTCATATTACGAAACCTTTCGATAGTACCCACAGAGTCTTGGGGTGCTCAGGTCGGTGCTGTCTCCAAACTCCTCATAATAGTCTCATTCTGCTGTATCTGGGCCTGTACTAAGCCCTGGAGGATCTGGTCTGTAGTAGTCCCACCAGCCTGAGGCATGGGCTGCTGTAGCATCTGGGGCATAAACTGTGGGATACCCTGAGGCCCGTACTGTGGAGGATATGAAGGATATGGAAGGGGATATTGTGGTGAGTATGAGGGAGGATATTGAGGTGGATACTGTGGAGGATACTGGGGTGTATATGGTGGTGGATATGGTGGAGGCTGCTGGGGTGGATATGATGGTGGATACAGTAGAAGCTGCTGTAGTGGATATAATGATGGCGGGTATGGGGGTGGAATTTGTGGTAGAAACTGAGGTGGATAGGGTGGCGGAGGTGGTAGGTACTCTTCTTGAGCTGTAGGGTTTTCGGAGTCTGTCTGTCCCACTTTGGGTGCCTGGGCTTGCTGCTGAGTAGTGGGTGGTGTCATTACAGGCTGAAAGGCTGGTCTGGATGGTGCTGGAGTGGTCAGGGACATGGGTGGCTGACCTACTAGTCCTTCTTGAGCAGTTGTGTTCCCATCAGTAATGGCGAGAGGAGTAGCACGTCCACTACGAAGATTCATCCTATATAGGCATGAAGATTTGAGTTTTGGTTAGAACAAATTTAAACTGGATGTAATCAAGCAGTCAAACGAGAAGTTGAAAAGAGATCAAAGAAGGTATTAATAAGTGGATGAAATTCCATATCCTATTCCTATATGCAGGCTTGTTGGGCACAGTCATGTAATCCAACAATATTAAGGACTTGCATGGGCCACCACAAAAACATGCAATGCCCCAGTCCCATAATACATAGGACTAAGTACGTCAGCATGCAAGCTGCACATATACGAAGAATATACCAATATGTGGTATCCTCGTATTTGTACATAAGCTGTAAATAATATAACATGATAAGCCACAATATAATAACTATATTTCATCCACAGCTCAATACAGAATGAATAATAAGTCTCAATAATAAAAGAAGTCAAGAGATAGTCGGGTGAACATACCCACTCCAAACAGCTATGAAAAATAGTCTCAACTAAATGGAGTCCAACCTCCTCAAAACAGAAAAAAAAATGAAGATAAAAAGATGTCCACTACATAGTCTCAGATAATAAAAAGGAAAACTAAGTATCAGTGGGAGATGCCTCGTCATCGACGTAAGAAGGATCCAAAGTTGCTCCGTACTCCTGGGGATAGTCCTGCTCGTCTAATCCTAGAGAGATCACCAGGTCCTCAGAGGGACGTAACAAGATACAGAAAAATATGCCAAAATAACTGAATGTGAAAATATGCCATTATGACACTATAGGTTTTCCTAACCGTCTATGTGAGATGCATGTTGAGGACAACATTTTATGCAGGGGCTATAGGATCATGCAAGTAATAAAGAGTAGCTATCAAGTAGCGCTCATACGAGACACTCTCGGCCGGGCAGCAAGTAGCGCTCATCCGAGTCACTACCAATCCATAATGTGTGTAAAAAGTAAATGTAGCCCCTACGCTATTAGATGCCCCCCCCCAAATGCTCATGTCCAAGATGTGTCCACAACCTGTCCAGTTGGCAACTGCTACGGCTTCTAACTCGACTTACTAATAGCAGTTACCTCCTATCCGTCGCACGTCCCATACGTATCGATGTCCAGTCGAGTACGCAAGTCCGTGTCTTATATGAACTCACTCATCATGTGATACATATGTGTCAACGCCATAGGGGATATGAAAATATCTCACTCTCATCGGGTGGTCAACTGACACAAGGTCGACATGCAAAATAAGATATAAAATAACGAGGACGACTAAATCTAGTCGCTTGCACCCAAGTGTGACTTGGACACACAATATATAAAAAAAGAATGAATAAGAGAAATAAATATGCAATAATAAAATATACTGAAAATAAATGAGCACAATCAGAATCTATGGCAAGGTATACTTGTCTGCGGTACGAGGAGGGCAACTCCAACTATCGCAAGCGTCAACACAAAACTCACAAATCACAGATGACTCCGGATGCTGAAACAAACATCAAAAATATTTTCGGTAAAAAAGATATACCTAGGAAATGCCTATCCAAAAGTTAATTTCTGAAACAGGGACAAAATCATAATTTTTGGTCAAAACGATGTCCGCCATTGGACCTACTTTGTACCGAAATGCGTGCCAGAACCTACGGTCTCTAAAGTCGTCAAACTTTATGTCTACAGATTCGATTTTTCGAGACGATCGTAATGGTATGTCCAATTTTGGATTTTGATGAGCCGTGCACCATTTCGTCTGTTGGATCGGGTCGCAAGCCTGCCAATTTTGGCGTTCCAGTCGACCTTCTTAGAATCGAACCAAACTTGGCATACAGGACCAAAAATTGATAGGTCCTGCTGGCACAAGTTTCGTCTCGATTTGACGAACGTGCACAAAGTAATTGGAAAGTTTACAAATAGGCCGATACAGCAAATTTCGACGGATACGCATCAAATTCGTCGCACACACGTGACCAATTTGAATTCCGTCAAAGCCCACATGTCCACGAAGTCGATACGCACCTTTCGATACTTTCGGTTCGTGACAACGTCGTCCGGTTTGGTGGAACGTACATCGTATCGAGGATATTTTTCAATTTTTTAGTTTTTGAACACAAATTTTTCTTAAATTTTGAAATCAAATAACTGGGCACATAATTGATGAAATCGGGAAATACAAAAAGTGTTTGAATCTCGTATATGTTGTCTGCAGTTCTATTTGAATAGGTTTTTGAAACTGTCAATAGATTTGTTAGGAATTGCCTTCCAAATCACGGGTCTGTGGGGTTTTGGGGTCTGTCGAATGTGTGATTTCTACCTAATTTTCAGATATTTTCTCGACCAATACATCTCGACAATGCCCGATCTAATTGAAGGGCATTGAAGAGGGTCATATGGGCTTTCAGTAGAACTTAGATTGAGAATCGATCGAACAGAATTGCAGAAAAATGGAAGAGAAGTTGGGCACCTTGAGTCGGATAGAACATGGGGTGCCCTGTTGCTGTCGGTCTGCGGCGGCTTTGTCTGCGGTACGGTGGCTACCAATGGCGTACAGGCGGCCGGGGTCACGTGCGGGGGTGTCGGCGTCGCTCGAGTGTGAAGGTTGGGGTCGGGGTTGGGTTTTTTAGGGTGAATTTGAAGAACCCTATTTCTTTCCTTCGCTTATATAGAAACTTTAAAATCTTATTTAAAGTCGGGTTTGTGATCCGAAGGGAGCTAGGATTTGATCAAATTTTTGGCAAATCAGAGGAGGATTAGGATAGGAAGGATCTGCGAGAGATTAGATATGATTTCGTTCAGGCATTCGAAAGATTGAATGGTTTGGAAGATTTGAATTTTTTTTTTACTCAAACACAGGAATGGGGGTGGGGTATTTAAGGGTACTATAGCATTCGGCTACAGTACCGGCCTAAATTTTTTTTTTACCACTTATCCATATATATACATATATATATATATATATATATATATATATATATATATATATATATATATATATATATATATATATGTATATACTCTTAGAAGCAGGTAAAGTAGCTTATAAAATTTCTAAAAAAATTATATAAAATATCTAAAATTTCTAAATTATAATGTACCGTATACAAGCATTCATACCTATACATTATTAAGAAAAACCCATGAATTAATACTAAAATATATATAACAAAATTTAGATAAAAATAGTAAAATAATTAGGAATAAAAGGTGGGGGTTTACAAAATATATTTGGACCATAACCTAGCCAACCCCACTTATAGAGCCATGATAGGTTGCCATGGCTTAGTATAACTATTTTGATATTTATTTTCGGATGTTATACATCCAAATAGATTTATATACAATTTTGTATATATATGATTATATTTATAATAGCCTAATATTTTATATAGATATGGCCTTAGTCATGGTTAAGTTCTAAGATGCATAGTGGCTAGGAATTTTGGTACGGTTAGTGTAGTTGTGTGCTTTGACTAGTGTATTAGCCACGATAGGGAAAGCCTAGTCATAGCAGTGTCCCAACTAGGAAAATCGGTCAAAGTTGTTACTTAACCCATATTAATGATTTAATTTAGTTATTTATTAAGATTATGACTTTTACGAGACTCGGTTTTACTAATTTAGCCTGGACTGGACCGAACCAAACCTAAACCTTTGTAGTCTTATAGTTCGTCCAAAGACGTCCGTGTATGTATGTATTGTATATATATTTATAGTGGTATTTTATTTTAGTGACCTACTAGCCCATTTTATAAAAGGTGGTTATAAATATATTATATAAGTCCTTTCTATTAAAATAATATTTTATAGGTGAATGAATATTGATAAATTTATTTTTAGATTCTACTACTTATAAATATTATTCACTATTCTAATTCAAGGATAATTATAGAGTTTGATATTTTTACTAGAATTAGAATTAGTATATGTAATATATGTAATTGATTATGCGCTATATATGTACATAAAAGTATACATATGCATACATATATTTATTACATATATATAAAATATTTGAGAAGATTCTAATTATTGTTTTATATTTTGATAATAGAAGTTATATATATATATATATATATATATATATATATATATATATATATATATATATATGATTTTCTTATATATATAAAAATAACAAGAAAAAATAATTTTCTGCGGTTACTGTCCATTGAACAGTAACCGCGAAACCCCCCCTCCAAAACTCGAGCGAACACCACCCCTCGCATATATAGATCGGGATCGAGGAAACCCTAACTCGTACTCCACCACACCCAGACGGGCCCTTCCCCTGCGCGCGCGCCGCCGCAAGCTGGCCTGGGGTCGGTCGTCGGCCGGCGACAAACTGAGAGCAGCCGCGAATATGAGACACAACAGCAGCACCGCGACATTGGGGAGCCAAGTTCGTGACCAATTTTTTGCTTCCACGGTTCGTCGTTTCGCGAACCAGTTGCTCCGGTATGTGTACAACCTATACAGCTCTAATCCCCTTCAAATATTTTGAATTGTTTTACATCATACAGATCGTAAATCGAGTCCCAAGATTGATGAAAAACTGTTCAAAATAGAACAGTTTATAGTTTAAGTCCCCATATTGGAAGGGAGATTAAGGACAGAATATTAAAAATTTTGAGGATCCATTTGAACAGACCCATAGACAACATGTAGGAGATAGACAAACTGTAGGAGATAGAAGCCCTATTATTAGTGTTATTTCTGGTAAATTGGGCAGTAAGATAAAGCAGACACTACACCAAAATAGGTGATTGCCAACGGTTATTACCATGACAAATAATTTTTGTCACAGTAATAACCGTGACAAATTGGCCGTGACTAATTTTTGTAACGATTTTCGTAACGGTAAAAACCGTTACGAAATTTATTTTCGTCATGATACTTCGTTACGGTAATTATCGTGGCAAAATTTATTTTCGTAACGGCTATAACCGTTATAAAATGTGCTTTTCCTTTAATAATTTTATACTTTTGTCACGGTTATAACCGTTACATACGGCTATATTTTTGAAAAAAAAAATATAATTTCAATATATTTGTTATGAATCTATATTCAACCAGCATCCCAATGACAAGTAAATAACACTAGACAATCCATTATAAACAAGACAACTCATTATGATAATACAATTTACATCAGACAATTCTTATATACACATTATGCTGTTGTAAAAAACAAGTGCAGCTTACATGAATCAAGTATGATGTTGTAAATGAAAAAGGAAGGGAAAGAAGAACACAAAGTTTTTGATGTCAAGTGCATGACAAGTATTGACATGTAACTTTAAAGTTAGTGAAATACGGACACATAATCATCAGCAACTTCCAAGTATTTATTTTTTTGCACAGTTGCTGATGAGAGGTAGCTTGTGTATATCCATCTCTTCAAATTCAGCTCTTGTTTCTTTTGCCATATAAGTTATTGTAGGAGCACTGTTTGCAGCAATTACTTGACGTCCCAAATCATAACTCCTTTATGTTTTCAAAAAAAAATAGCACAATGATTAAAATAGCCATATGGAAGCTTAAGACAATAAAAGTGATACATTTTGATTCTGTGGACTCCTACCGTCAATATCACCTAACTAATATTCCTGCTACTGAATGGTATTTCTCAAGAGTAGTTACATTACTGTACCCAAGCTTAGCTACTGCATAAACAACAACTAAGCGGATTGGGCCGGAATATTAGTCAATATCAACTGACTAATATTAATCAATATCAACTAATACATTTTGATTCTGTGGACTCCTACCGTCAATATCAACTGACTAATATTACCATTTCAGTTGGGAGATCATTTCCAGTTGCACTACATCTTTCTGAAGCAGTAACTAATTTTGGGCATATTGTAGCTTTACTTGAAGAAGAACTGATAGACAGTAAAAATTTACCAAGAATTCAATTGTGACCACATAGCAAGTTCCACCTGTTTCTTGCGACTGGCTGACAAACTTGAATCTCAGGTTGTGTTATCTTTATCTGGCAATAAGTAAAGAAAGAATTGAGGTTGCATTTCTCTCACAAAAAAAGGTAAGTCACATAAATTATGTTCAAGGATAATGTCAATAAATTCATGATGAAATATAGATCAAGGATAAGTTCAACATAGATAGAGAAAGAGTTCTTTTCTACGTGTCAGTGCAACATAGATCAAGGATAAGTTCAACATAGATCGAGCATAAGTTCACTTGATGGTGTATATCACACCATTTGACTTCAAGAAACCCAAACTCAACTTTATTAAGTTACACAAAGTAAATTGTTAAACATAGATTTGACCAATTTGTATTAGTAATTGTTGAGAGTCAATAAGGGACTTTTAGTCCCACATCGGAATATGTAGTATGTAGAGGAGCTAGACTCTCTATAAGTAGTGAAGTAGTCCATTAATAAAATTAATCCAACCATTATTTTCTACATGGTATCAGAGCCATAACTCTCTCTCTCTCTCTCTCTCTCTCTCTCTCTCTCTCTCTCTCTCTCTCTCCACAAAAAAAATTTAGCCGACCCCCCCCGGAGCAGCAGCCCCCCCCCCCCCCAAACCCCCCCGATCTCCCCCCCCCGGAGCAGCGCCCACCCCCCCGACCCCCCCCGGAGCAGTCCCCCCCTACCGACCCCCCCCGGAGCCGCAGCGTCCCCCCCTTCCCCCCCCATCCCCTGCAGCCCCTAACCCTCTCCCGCAGCACCCCGCTCCCCTCTCCCGCAGCATCCCGCCCCCCTCTCTCCCGCAGCAGCCGACCCCCCTCCACCCCCCTGCCGCCCCCCCTCTCCCGCAGCAGCCGACCCCCCCACCCCCTGCCGCCCCCCCAACCCTAGCCCTAGCAGCCCCTATCCCTCTCCATGGAATAACCCTAGCCCTAGCAGCCCCATCCACACCCTAACCCTAACCCTAGTTTAAAAAAAATGGCGTATTTCGAAGACAGTCGAGATGTCAAATATTTATTTGCACCGACTCTGTTCCTAGATTGCGCTGTTTGGAACTAACACATGTTTATTTTGTTATTCCTCCTTCACATCGGGATCTATACAGAGACTGATCATGTCTTCTCTGGTGTCCTGACGTGTTCACTTTACATGCGCGTGCCGGTGCTGGCCAAGTTAGTAGCGCATTCGTAAAGTCTGTGACGTCGAAGAAGACGACGAAGACGAAGAAGACGACAAAGTTGGAGAATTTACCGACTCCGACGTCCAAGAAGCCGACGAAGACGACGAATCGGGTTCACAGTTAAAGAAGTCATGGATTCGATCAGTGGCAAACTGACGGCCGACGAGATGAAGGCCTTGGTTGATGATATCTTATCAAAAAGATTAACCGAGGTAACCCCACGTGTGATCCATACTGATGTGGATTCGTCCCCTTACAAAATGGGGAAATTGGAGAAGCTGGAGACGAAGTTGGAAGGAACGTCCAACTACTTGAAGTGGTTGCGATAGGCGATGCGGACACCGAAGGAACGTGGCTTGGTTGGCTATGTCATTGGCCAAGCCAAGGCGCCGGCCGATCACTCCGCCAAGAAGTTTGCTGTTTGGGAGATTGTCAACAACGTCGTGGCTGGGTGGTTGACTGCCTCTTTAACCGACCAGGTGTCGGGCAATATCGAGGCAATGGAGGCTGCTGCTGATATATGGCAAACTCTAAAAGATATGTACTCTGGCTTCGGCAACCCTATGCGAGTCTTTCAACTGCAAGATGAACTCGATAGGGTGGCCCAAGACGAATGTACCATCTCTGAGTACGCGGCCCTGTTGAAGAAGTACTGGTCTGATCTAGATCATTATGATCCTCTTGGGATGGAAGATGCACAAGTCGAACCGGCATTCGCGAAGTACTTTCAGACGTTCCTGGCTTATATTTCCCGACAGCGTATGATGAAATTCCTGAAGGGTCTACACCCTGTATTTGAGCAGAGACGGAATATCCTCATATCCCAACCCACGCTTCCGACCTTGGAAGAAGCTATAGCCGTCATGACATAGGAAGAAGCTCGACTGAAGTTGATGCCCAACAAGGGCTTCTTACAGGGGGAGCGAGCCGAGGTTGAAAAGTCTGTCCTTGCTGCCTCCAATCAACCTCCATCTGTTGGTGGTGTTTTCCACAATTGTGGTGACTCCGGACATTACATCCAATTTTGTCCAAAACCCTTGCAAAATCAGTCTACTGATCGAGGACGGGGTCATGGAGGCCGACGTGGTAGTCGAGGAGGATATGCTGGTAGACGGGAAGGACACAAAGGAATCTGGTGGAGGAAGGGGCAGAGAATCAACTGGCTGAATGTAATGCCTGTTGTTCGTATTACGTATTTAAGAATATGTGTACGTATTTTATCTCGTATTGGCCATGGTTTATCTTGGTTTAGGTTGGCTTAGGTTGGTTCAGCTAGGCTTGATTAGCCTTGGTTCATCATGAACCAAGGGTGAGCCCCCTACCTACCACAACCAACCCCATTTATTAACCTCTTCCCCTTCTCTCTCCTCATTATTTCCTTTCTTCTTCATTACTCTCCACCACCAACTAAGAAAACCCTAGCCTAGGCAAGTGAAATCTTGCTTCATGAAGAAACCCACCATTTTTATTGTTCTAACCTCTTCTTTGCAACTTTCTAATCCACATTAGAACTTGTCATTTTCTATTTTGAAGCTTGGATTTTTGTAGATCTAGAATTTAGTCATTTTCGGAATTTCATGGTTTTGATCTATTAAATTCCCTTGTTTTTAAATTTTGATGGTTCCATGTGGTAGAGAATTTCCTTCTACCCAATTTTGACCTTTGGAAAGTTGGATTTGGACTTGTTTTGACCAAGTTATAGACTTTGGAAGCTTAGGGTTCAACTATGGAGTTCCTACTGTTTGGAGAAGACAGTGAGCAGTGCGCGAGCTTTTTAGCTTGCGTCACTGAGCTGTGCGCGCTCTTTAGCACAGCGCAGTAGACCCCATACGCTGCCTTTTTGGAGCGTATGACTTGCATACGCTCACTTGGATAGCCATGAGTCGTATGGAGTCCATACGCTGCCTTTTGGAGGCGTATGACTCGCATATGCTCGCTTGCTTGACAAGGAGTCGTATGGAGTCCATACGCTGCCTTTTTGGAGCGTATGACTTGCATACGCTCACTTGGATAGCCATGAGTCGTATGGAGTCCATACGCTGCCCTTTTGGAGGCGTATGACTCGCATACGCTCGCTTGCTTGACAAGGAGTCGTATGAAGTTCATACGCTGCCTTTTTGGAGCGTATGTCTTGTATACGCTCACTTGTATGACAAGGAGTCGTATGGACCTCATACGCTGCCCTTTGTGAGCGTAGGCTTACCTGAGTGTACGCTTACTTGAACGTAGGCTTACCTGAGCGTAGGCTTACCTGAGCATAGCTTGACTTGAGCGTAGCCTGACCTGAGCGTATGACTTTTGTACTGAGCGTATGGCCTTGGCTGACTTGGTCTTATGTCAGCATGTCACTTTGGTTTTATTTTCCTTAAGCTTGGCTCTTCTATAGCCCTGTATATTGATATTTTATTAGATATTTTATGCCCATTTTATATCCTTACGCCTTTTGTCATGAACTTGATAATCATGAATTTATTTAATAGGTTTGTTAATAATAATTGAACACGGCATGGCAGGACAAGCATACCTGACATGATTATCCCGAATTGCTGTTGCGACGGCTAACGTGACATGACCTGACAAGAATGACTAACCTGGATACCGTAGATGATTGCGTTTGTACAATAAACCAGTATTGTCTTGCATCATGTCTAGGATGGGATCCCTGAGTACCACGGTCAGGGATACCTACTGTAATTAACTAAGAGTAATAAACTAGAATAATTCAGTAGACATGAAGAGATTCCCAGCTACAGGCAATCCCGTTATCTGGGCGCATTAAGTGGACTTGTAGCCCACCGACGAGTAGGGCACACTTCCAGCACACAGTCATGTGGTGCATCCTTCATAAATGGACATTCGACCTGGATAACTTGGATGGTCTGCAGGGCTTGTGGCTGTTGAAATAATCTCATTGCATCTTGCTAGTAACTAGGCCTGTGATAACCCTAGCTAGTTAAAGTATCAAGCCGTACTTTTGATTGGCCGTGATTGATTGGATGAAGTTATTCCCGCTTAGTCTTATCCTGATCCTGTGCAAGATCGTGACAAGACACGATTATTGATGTTTGCCTTAACAATAACGATCGGGGGACCAGTTCTGTTTAGGCGAAGGGTTACAACCCCGGTCCTTGTTTGGTTTAAGGGTTGTAACCTGGCTCCCGGAGCAGTTCTGTGTCTTCCCTTCAGTTATTGTCTTATTTTTACGCCGTGCCATGCTTGTCATGTTCTATCTTACTTCAGCAACATGATTATCTATAATGGCCTTAACAATAAAGATCAGGAGTCCAGTTCTGTTCAGGCGAAGGGTTACAACCCCGGTCCTTGTTTGGTTTAAGGGTTGTAACCTGGCTCCCGGAGCAGTTCTGTGTCTTCTCTTCGTTTATTGTCTTATTACCTTATCCATAGTATTTGAGACGGATTTCCATTCAGGTGAAGGATTGCAACCCCGGTCCTTGTTTGGTTTAAGGGTTGTAGTCTGGCTACTTGAATGGTTTCCTCGTACTCAATTATTGTTGTTATTTCTGATAATTTAACTTTAATGTTCCTTACAATATGCTGGTTTTAGTTTCTAAGTGAAGCCTCCTTTGTGGCACTTGCTCTTTCTGGGGTCTGACCTAGCTGGTTTTGTGTGGCCAGATATCGGAGCAGCTCCCGAGGATCCACCGATCTTCCAGCCAGATGGTGATCACTAGACGGAACCCTGGCAACGAGTGAGTTTCTTTTTGTCCTCCCACTTATTTGTAAAAATTATTCTTTTGAGGCGTTTAGCCGGCGAGCACGTGTTAGCTCGATTGTATCTTTATTTACTGTCTGCCTACGGGCTGTAACATGATTGACAGATCCTAGGGTTGATCATGTATGACTAAACTCTTGCTAGTCCTGGCATTTTGTACGACTAGCTTCATGATCATCTAATATGTAATGTATGGGACGCCTTGCTATTATATATTTGGTGCTCTGACATCTTGTAATTACTATTGCTTGCTTGTGATTGAGACAATAGGCTTGTTCATGACCTTAGGAGACTGCTGGCTTGTAGTTAAACCCTCATGTATCTAGACAGCCGTGACCGTATAGTAAGATGGATTCCATTTCATATACGTAGCTGGCTATGTCTGCCGCCGCTCTCCAGTATTCTGGTTCTGGGGCGTGACACTGAAATAACCCCGCTTGAGCGAGAGTTCCTTGAGAAGTTGCGAGGCACAAAGCTGGGTTCGGCCGACAGTCCTGGGGCGTCTTCTACCTCGGGGGATCTCATCACTTGCTTTGTCCAAACCAGTACCGGTAATCCTGCACGTGCTCTTGCATCTGTCCATCAGCCAGGATGGATAATGGATTCTTGGGCATCTCGCCATGTCACGGGATCCCGTGGTGCATTTCAGGACTATACTCACCTACCATTGCCGGAGAGTATTCAGACTGCTGATGGTACATCCAGCCCTGTAGTGGGTAAAGGCACTGTCGCATGCACCCCTTCCATCACTCTAACCAATGTCTTACATGCTCCATCTTTTTCTGTCAATCTTCTGTCCATTAGTGCCATTATACTTGATCTTAACTGTACTGTTTCCTTTGACATTCCTACGGTGACTTTTCAGGAGAAAGGGACAGGACGACGACTTGGAACTGGCACATGGCATAAGGGGCTGTGGTATTTAGACAGGACTGGACTGGACAACGCATTGGCATCCTTGGTCGCAGCCACACCACCAGAAGCTTCCTGTCGCAGTGTTGAAGCCGACTTGCTACTCCACCACCAGCGTGTCGGTCATTCCTCTTTTCAAGTTATTAGTCGAATGTATCCGTCCTTATTGTAGGACCGTTGAGCACCTCTAGAGGGGGGGTGAATAGAGTGTGTGCGTGTGCAGCGGAAAATAATCACCAATTAAAAAATATTAAGCAGTTATATATTATGGCATATAAAAGACGGTAAATAAATTGCGGTAAAGTAAGAGTAAAGAATTCAAACTCAGTGACACAGCGATGTATACTGGTATCCCTCTGAGAGGACTAATCCAGTCTCGAGTACTCTTGCTCGATGTTAATCCACTATGACACAAGCTTTAACTGAGTGCTTACAACTCTTACAACACCGTGCTTGGTGACAAGTGCACGACCGACTTCACAACACCATGCTTGGTGACGAGCGCACGACCGGCTCCAGAAGGCAATTGGAAAACTGGAACGTTTTCTGAATACAACCTCCGATACAACTCTTCAACACCAAACTCTAGATTAAAAAGAAACTGTACTGGCTTAGCTAAGAGTCGTAAAGGCTTAGATATGAAAGTAAAAGCTCAGAACACTTTAGATAGAGAAGAGAAGAGATGAAATTGGATTGTCGAAATGAATGGTAAACTCAACTCTATTTATAGTGTTTTTGGGAGACCGAACTCGGGCAGAGTTCGGGCAGAGTTCGGATGCTAGGATTTCGCATACGAACGTTGCATGCAGATTTGGTGGGAACTAAAATTCAAATAACCCAGACCGAACTCGGGCCGAACTCGGACCGAACTCGGTCAGAGTTCTGTCAGAGTTCTGCTGGTTCAGAAAAATAAAGAATAAACCAAATTTGCATAGGTTTTGGGATTTTTGGAATTGTGGATTTTTGGGATACGTAGGTAGGCTTATTTTTGTTTGTGGACTGAGAAAAACCTAAGCCAGTTCCGATCCGATCAATCTCACATTTTTCCTAGACTCAATAAAAGGAAAAATACAGAATAAATATGAAAACTAATAGCCCTTTTGATGACGTCTTTTTTCTGACATTGAATACGCATTTTTCCTTGACGGCAGTCGTCCAAAGATAAACAGATCTGAAAATCTGAATACCTTTCGGGGGCTTCGCCCCTGAACCCCTGACGGGGGGTGCTGCCCCCTCGACCCATGTCCGCTGACCGGGCAGCGGAACCCCTACTCCACCTTTACATGGCTATATCCAAAAATAATAATATAGATAAAATTTAAGAATTTCAGAGACATATTTCCAGAAGTAGAAAGTTAATCCAAAAAATTTAGGTCTTCTTATCAAAGTTCATTTCTTCCCTTTTAAAGCCTTAGCATGGTGTCCACTGACAACCGTAAGGTTAAAGAAAAGAAACGCTTTGAGAGAGAGATTCAATTTGCATGACTTCTCCCCGCAAAGAATTACTGTTATAGACAGTAAGTAACTTGAATAAGAAGATAATAATATAAAGCTCAAAATCATTAATATTACGAATATTACACAAGCTAAAGATGAAATCACAATACCATAATATTCAATGAGTGGTCATGAATACGAAAAACAATCATCTTTAGACAAAAGAAGAAATATCCATTAAATGAACATTAAAAATAAAACAATCAAAAGATATTACAAATTAGCATGATAAATAATCGTATAAGTCAAAAGATGACATAAATTGATCTATGCTATAGAATCTCACAATCGACAAGATAGATCAACATATGCTACCTTTTGTGAAAATAAATCATTAAATAATATTATTCATCAAATCTAAAATTTAAAATCCATCAGATAATAATTGCAACTAGATCTCAATAAATCTTTAGTTTATAAAGCGTTGATCAATCTTGGGTTGGCTGTAGAGGTACTGTCCCAGCTAACGGAGGTTCACCGGGGAACACTTAAGTACCGCTTCGCTTCGACCGTAGTCGTGGTGACAGACAGACCCTTTGTAGGCTTGTACCCAAAATAAATCTCTTCTTTAATAACCGAGGATTTTAAAAAGAATTAGTGCAATATGATATAAATTATATTCTATGGACTTAAAAAATCTTAGAACAATGTAGCATATAGCATAAATTACATTTATCCATATGTGCTACAAAATTATTGGGTAACAATAAAATATAAAACATTTGTAAATCAAAATGTAGGACATAGATACGTTGATGTATTCTGGAACCTACGGGACTGGGTTCAGTACCTTCGATCCAGAACTAGATAATAGTTGCATTTAGACCTTAATAAATCTTAAGTCTATAAAGTATTGATCACTTCGGGTTAGCTGTAGGGGCCGGTTTCCCAGCTAGCGGTAGTCCGAAGACTAGTACACCGTGTCGCTTCAGGCTATTTACACCTGTATGACAGAAGGACCCTTTCGGCTTGTTCCCAAAATGATTTCTACTCTTAAGAACTTAGATTCAAAGGAATATATACAGAATCATCGAACATCGTCGAAATCCAGAATCCCTTAAATATAAATAAGTAATTACCCAAATAATGGTTATATCAAGATCAAAATATCATGTATCCAAAAAGTCAACCAAAAAGCCAAGAAAAACATACACCATTAGAAGAGGCTTTGAGGAAGAAGCTAATAAAGATAAGAACATAAATTTGTTCAAGGTAATCAATAGCTGAAGTATGAGATAAGTACAAGTTTGAAAATACTTTTCAAAATATAATATAGAACTTGAACTTAACTCATATATCCCCATAAAGATATTTATACAATATAAGAAACATGTGAGCAATATATGATTGATAATGAATTATTCATATATCATTAACAAGCATAAAAAATATCACAAGATCAAAAATATGCATAAATAAACTTTATCAGACAAAGATGTAATTGATTCATAATAAAATTAATCAAAATAAAATATGAGAATCAATAATGAGTATATTATGTAAGCACAAGGTTAACATAAAAATATATGTATATATTTTTCAAGTAAATAGGAGACTTGTGCTAAACATACATACTCACAAAAATACCGATCAAAGTAAATATGACATGTTAAAAATAAATCGATAAGAAGTGACCATTAAAAGTATTAAAGACAAAGAGTCAAAAGATATTTACCAAAACAAAAGCTCCTATGCATGCTTCAAGAATAAAGATTAAGAGTAAATAGCATACATAGACAAATGTATTACACTAGTAGAAAATAACATGCTATAAAGTGTGAACTAATCATTTAAGCTAAACAGCTAGTCATGCTAAGATTATAACTCACATAAAAGATAAACAATTAAAAGATATCAATGAGAGCTAATATCAATACATCAATAAGAACATGCTAGACATTAAAAACTATTTAGGAAGCATGTTACCAAAGTGGTTCTAGTGACCACACTTATGTTGGTGCAGTTGCTTGAAAGATGACCATTGTAGCTTTGCAATCACCAACATGCTCCATGGTTCTATGGTTCATCATAAGTAGCTCCACCTGAAATATTAGGTGAAGACTTTGGTATCCAAAACTTGGATCCATATTTGTTAGCTTTGGGAACCCATTTGCACAAGTTCATATCAACAAGTTTTCTAATCTGACAATAATGAGAAACATGTCCATTCATGCCGCAATAATGACAAAAAGTATTAACATTAGGGCTATGTGCAGCAGTATGAGAATGTGAAGTTGTGTGATATGATCTTAGTGGATACTTGTAGTAGAAAGCATGGTTGTGTAAAGCTTTAGCTTTGCTTGCTTCCTTTCTAGATGATCTGTCGTGTGTGACTTTGTGATGTGTCACGTGTCTTGTGTTAGACTGAGTCATAGGTTGTACTACCTGCTTTCCCAGTCTAATCTCTAACTTTTTAGAGTTAGCACAGATCTCATCATATTTAGCAGAAAGAGCATCAATTCTGCATGAAGCAATAGAATACTTCTTCTTTTCAGATTCTAGTTCCTCCTTAAGTTTAGCATTTTCTTGAGTGCTTTTCTCAATGCATTCAAGTGCGTCATGCAATCTAAACTCAAGTGTGGAAATCTCAGTAGAATTATTAGAAGTAGAAGTATTTCTAGCATCATTCAATAAGCAAGTAAGCTTTTCATTCTCACGCTTATAGGATTGAATATCCTTTCTAGCTTGCTTATACTTATCTAATACTTTCTTGTGTTCTTCTAACAGATCACTGAAAGCATCAGATAACTCATCATAAGAAAATTCATTCTCTTGAAGAAGGGAATTATTCTGTACCTCGTTAGATAATGCCATTGAGCATAAATTTGCAGCTTGATGAGGTCTCTCTTCTTCTTCAGAATTTGTTGCTTCACTTTCACACCATATGCCCGATGATCTTCCTTTATTTGATTGTTCGTAGTGACTCTCCTTTCTTGTAGTAGTACAATCATCTTGGATGTGGTCTATCTTCTTATAGTTGTCACATACAATCTCTTCTTCGTATAAGAAATTGTGTTGTACCTTAAATCCCAATTCCATTATGCACATATTTGAATCATTATGAAGACTATCCTCCTCTCTGGAGTTGCTAGCACTGCTTTTGTACCTGTACTCATAAGTAGCTTCAAGAAGTTTCCAAATTTTATGAGATATTGTGCAAGTAGTAATGAGATTGAATACATTAAAGTCTACAGCACAATAGAAAGCATGCTTTGCTTTTGCATCAAGGCTAGCTAACTTCTTCTCTTCCTCTGTGTAACTATAATAAGGCTTGTTAATAATAGAGGATGTGAGAATAGAAGTGATAGTAGGCTTTTGGTAGCCATTGACAACAATTGACCATAAGTCAAAGTCTTGAGACTTCAGGTATAAGCTCATCCGTGTTTTCCAATAACTATAGTTCGTTCCATCAAATAGTGGGAGTCTATTTGTGGATTGCCCTTCACCGTTGAATATTGAATTTACGGCTGCCATATTTATATTCTCTAGAGTGTTATATATGAATACAAACCGCTCTGATACCAATTGTAGGACCGTTGAGCACCTCTAGAGGGGGATGAATAGAGTGTATGCGTGTGCAGCGGAAAATAATCACCAATTAAAAAATATTAAGCAGTTATATATTATGGCATATAAAAGACGGTAAATAAATTGCGGTAAAGTAAGAGTAAAGAATTCAAACTCAGTGACACAGCGATGTATACTGGTATCCCTCTGAGAGGACTAATCCAGTCTCGAGTACTCTTGCTCGATGTTAATCCACTATGACACAAGCTTTAACTGAGTGTTTGCAACTCTTACAATACCGTGCTTGGTGACAAGTGCACGACCGACTTCACAACACCGTGCTTGGTGACGAGCGCACGACCGGCTCCAGAAGACAATTGGAAAACTGGAACGTTTTCTGAATACAACCTCTGATACAACTCTTCAACACCAAACTCTAGATTAAAAAGAAACTGTACTGGCTTGGCTAAGAGTCGTAAAGGCTTAGATATGAAAGTAAAAGCTCAGAACACTTTAGATAGAGAAGAGAAGAGATGAAATTGGATTGTCGAAATGAATGGTAAACTCAACTCTATTTATAGTGTTTTTGGGAGACCGAACTCGGGCAGAGTTCGGGCAGAGTTCGGATGCTAGGATTTCGCATACGAACGTTGTATGCAAATTTGGTGGGAACTAAAATTCAAATAACCCAGACCGAACTCGGGCCGAACTCGGACCGAACTCGGTCAGAGTTCTGTCAGAGTTCTGCTGGTTCAGAACAATAAAGAATAAACCAAATTTGCATAGGTTTTGGGCTTTTTGGAATTGTGGATTTTTGGGATACGTAGGTAGGCTTATTTTTGTTTGTGGACTGAGAAAAACCTAAGCCAGTTCCGATCCGATCAATCTCATATTTTTTCTAGACTTAATAAAAGGAAAAATATAAAATAAATATGAAAACTAATAGCCCTTTTGATGACGTCTTTTTCCTGACATTGAATACGCATTTTTCCTTGACGGCAGTCGTCCAAAGATAAACAGATCTGAAAATCTGAATACCTTTCGGGGGCTTCGCCCCCGAACCCCTGACGGGGGGCGCTGCCCCCTCGATCCCTGTCCGTTGACCGGGCAGCGGAACTCCCGATGCTAGGCCCCGGATAGGTCGTTGGGCAGTTGAGAGAAAACTCCTTGTATAATGCCGTCTTTGGCCCATTAATAATTCTTTGTTGCATATGTCCTGCTTGTCTGCAAGTACATGTTAGACGAACAAAACAGTATGATGCAGTATGATATAATCATAACAATATGATATAGAACATTTAGGACAATGCTAAGTTTAATTAGCAACATAATAGTGATTACATGAATATTAGTGACGTCGATATGTTAAAATTAATTGATTAGCCATATTCAAAAATATGATATAATCATTAGGCTAACAATTATATCAAAGGGCTGATAAAGAGAAGTTATTTTGTGATGCTTGTAAGTTGGGAAAACATACCAGAAGCTCATATGTGAGCTCGGGGAATAGAAGTTCAACTGCTTTTGACATGATACATTCGAACGTATGGGGCCCTTGTCCTACAACCGGAATTAACGGTTTTCGATGTTTTGTCACCTTTATTGACTGTTATACCCGCGTGACATGGGTCTACCTTATGAAGAATAAAAGTGACGTCCTTGAGGCCTTTCGGGACTTTTATCGACGGGTGTGAAGAATGCCTTTCTTCATGGGGACCTGCAAGAAGAAGTATACATGGAGCTCCCGCCTGGGTGCTATGCGACAGAATCAAACGGAGGGACGTCGCAAGGAAAGGTGTGTAAACTGAAGAAGTTACTATACGGGCTCAAGCAATCTCCTCGAGCCTGGTTTGACAGATTCAGAAAGGCTGTTACAGGCATGGGATGCCGTCAAACAAATGTAGATCATACGGTCTTCCTTCAGCATGCAAGAGGCCACATCACTATACTTGCTGTATATGTGGATGATATAGTGATCACAGGTGATGATGAAGTCGAGATCACTAAATTGAAGTCAAAACTCGCAAAAAAGTTTGAAGTGAAGGATTTAGGAGCGATGAGGTACTTTCTAGGTATCGAGGTGTGTGAAGGCGAACAAGGAATTGTTCTGTCACAGAGAAAATACACACTAGATCTGCTGAAAGAGACAGGGATGCTGGGATGCAAAGCAGCGGTCACTCCAATTGACCAGAAGTGCAAGTTGGAAGCAGAAGCAGGAGAGCCGGTTGATCGTGAAAGATATCAACGACTTGTAGGGAGATTGATTTATCTGGGACACACTCGCCCTGATATCTCATTTGCGGTGAGTGTAGTGAGTCGCTACATACATGATCCAAGAAAGGGTCATATGGAAGCAGTATTTCAGATCTTGAGGTATCTGAAAGGAACGCCAGGAAAAGGGCTATAGTTCAAGAAGGATGGACGCATAGAAGTTGAGGGATACTGTGATGCAGACTGGACGAGCTGCATAGACGACAGAAGGTCTACCACGGGATACTGTGTTTTTATAGGAGGAAATCTGGTCTCATGGAGAAGCAAGAAACAGTCTATGGTAGCACGATCGACAGCTGAAGCAGAATACAGAGCAATGGCTCTGGGAGTGTCAGAATTGTTGTGGGTGAAAGCTTTGCTGACAGAGTTAAAGCTAGACAAGGGAGCACTATTACGTCTTCTGAGCGATAGTCAAGCTGCAATAAGTATAGCTAACAATCCCGTTCAGCACGACAGAACGAAGCACATCGAGATTGATCGATTCTTCATCAAGGAGAAGCTGGAACAAGGGATACTGAAGATTGACCATGTCCGCTCAGAAGAACAAGTTGCAGACTGTCTGACTAAGGGTCTTAGTTCATTAAGTCTGTCGAAGCTATGTAACAATATGGGGATGATCAATATCTATCGCCCATCTTGAGGGGGAGTATTGAGAGTCAATAAGGGACTTTTAGTCCCACATCGAAATATGTAGTATGTAGAGGAGCTAGACTCCCTATAAGTAGTGAAGTAGTCCATCAATAAAATTAATCCAACCATTATTTTCTACAGTAATTAATCTTCAGAAATTGGTTTCAACTCCATGACCCAACTTCGGCAACCAATGCCATTAATTCAAAGCCACAGTTATTGTAGCATATTAAAATACTAAAAAAAATTAGGAAAATCAACAAAGAAATGGACATCCAATGATTACCAGTATTGGCACCAGAAGTAAAGTTGTTCAACGTGAACCCTCCCTATCTCCATGGCCTTGAAGCACTCAAACTCTGGGTAAGCATATCCAAGCAATAGCCTACACCCATTTGAATCAAACTCAAATTAAAACAAAGCAACACTTGATGAAGAAGAAGTAAATGATGAAGACGATTAAGCATAAAAGACTCACACAAGAACTCTGGTCACAAATTCATTCAACATCCTTCAAAAGCTAGCATCGAGCGGGCCTGCGGAAGGGACAAGGGCCATCGGAGGAGCCGGTGGAGATGATGGTTAGCAGGGGCGATGGCCTACCGGCTACTGCCCAACCCATTGGACTTGGCGATTTTGTAGCACGAGTGTGAGAGAAAGAGAGTAACCAAAGGTATTTATTTCTAATCTGCAATTTGTGCCAAATAATCTTGAGGATAATGTTAGACTCTACACTAAATTGATTCCTCATCTATTTTTCCTGTAAAATAAGTGCTCATATAACTACTTGAATTCTAAAACATGGTTCTTTCTGCAATTACAATTATACATTTATTACTAGACTTTTTAGTAACTTTCAGTAGCTTGACACTATTCTGATACTTCGCTGATAATTCTTAAGTAACTATTATGCTTCGGACTTGTTGGCTTCTCCAACAACCACCACCAACTCCTATGTTTCATTGGAATTACATTTTTTTCCTCTTTAAATTCCCAACAGAAATAACTTCTTCAATCTGCACAATTTTATCTGCCCCTATGCGTCTTGTGTTGTTATCTATTTACAAACTTTAATCTCCACTTATGGCTTGAATGCAGGGCAGAAGATTCTGATAGTAGTATGTCTAAAGATCTATGTACAAACTTTAATCTCCACTTATGTACAAACAATCCAGCAGTCACAAACATCATGTTTCTATTCTTCCGAACCTCATACCCTACTCCACAAAATAACATAACTGCAACGCTATATTCCAGATTAAAAATAAAACAACATAACTATATTATGATACATAAGTACAAAATCCATGTCTACGACAACAATATAAAATCTATGTCTATCACATTGAATTAATATTCTATATATGTTCTATATAACAAGTTGATAACAAACGAATTACTCTTTATATCTTGGTTCTTCTCATTTTACTATATATATATATATATATATATATATATATATATATATATATATATATATATATATATATATATATATATATATATTTATATATATATATATATTTTTTTTTACTATATATATATATATATATATATATATATATATATATATATATATATATTACTATATATATATATATATATATATATATATATATAAAGCTATCTGTGTTTTTTTCTTCTTTATTTATTGAAATAGATAGCACCCATGGTTGGCATCTCTTGGTCACTAGCAGCTGCATTTGCAAAATCTTATCTTCTTATGAGTAACTAGCGCCAAGTATCTCTCTATTGTTACTCTACTACTTGGCTTACATACAAAACCTTTTTTTAATAGAAAATAATATTATGCTGAAAAAAGAACTTTTTCCCAATATTTCATTCTTCCTCCTGCCTTCAAAAAAGCAAAATATCTTTTACTTTTCACCATGACATATCACTTTAACCCAGTAAATAAATAAATAAAAATAGAAAAGCATAATATAATTTCTCCCAAAGAAAAAGCAACTCGGGGAGAAGTCTGTCTGTTTAAGTATCCCCCAACCCACCCCAAAGGCCTTCTTACTTCCTTAGTTGTTAGTGAAAGCTAATTTAGTAATGTCCAGGAAGAATTGGAACTTGGTCAGTGGGAAGTTGTTAGTGAAAGCATCAAGTATCATCTATTTGTAATAGTTCAATAATATACTTCACCTTTCGTTTGACTCCTGTACAAAACACATATAGTCTCAGACTTTATCTTATAGTTGCTAACTTTAGAAAAAAAAAAAATCATGACTTGTTTCTGATGCTCACCCAATCAACAAGGCACATCATGTCCTCCTTAGGCCTATAGTTTGAGTTTGTTGTGCCGCTAACAATCTCCAATATTACAATTCCAAAGCTGTAAACATCTGCTTTGTCTGTCAAGTAACCTCTCATTGCATATTCAGGAGCCATATATCCACTGCAGAACCAGCGAGCATTATTACAGAAAGCATAAAATTTGACTTGTGATTAAAGAAATGTAGAATTCTTGAAGATTGATCATACTTTCAAGGAAACTGAGACTTCTCAGATTTAAAGAATTATTCAGCAAGAAGAGATGTTACTGTAACTTTATTATAGCAATGCTCATTAACTGAATGTAACTCTTTCACAAATTAAAAGATGAAATTGCAAATTGTTAGGAAAATGCCTTCTTATAAAGTTTGTACACCAATTCCGCCTATAATATTGATGTTTAGCTAGACCAGAATAAGTTATCCTTGCATATACATGCTTCTACAGGTTCATAATTAATAAGGTCATAATTTTGTTGGATTATTTGGCATTTTCCACATAAATTTGTATAGTTTGATTTACATGAAAACCTCCTCACTGCTATCAAATATTATCATGAATGGCATTTTCATGGTCTACTTTATATTTGGCTAGTGCCTCTACAGAACCTATCAAAATGCAGTAAACCTAAACGATACTTATGCAACCTTCTTGTAATAGAAGTTTTTTTTTCACAGAATGGTAGAAAGACTGAATCTCGTTGACCTTGCAGTCTGAGTCACGCATATATTATTTGGTGCACAATTTGTTCAAGGTTTAATGATAATACTCACAAAGTTCCTGCACTACCAAAATATGTTAAAGTAGCAACGAAATTAGCGACTCTAGTTAAAAATGTCACTATGTTTCGTGTATTTAGCGACGTATGAAAATGACGTCGCTGAACGTCACTATTAGCGACGTTTAGCGACTAACAGTGACTAGAATTATAGTTTAGAAAGAACAAGTCACTATTTAGTCGCAAAACATCGCTGATTTATTTTATTCAGCGATATTTTACGACATTTAATCAAGTCCGTCCCTATCGTGTTACTGAACAGCGACGTCTAGCGAAGTCTCTCTCAGATGTCGCTAAAAACTTTTATATAGGGTTCTGGGAACCCGATCGATTTCATTTTATTGATTCTAAATTTTTGATCTCCCATCTCGAGCCCCAAATCTCTCTCCCCTCCCCCCTCTCGTCTCCGGCGACCGCTCCCCCCGACGAGCTCCTCCCCTTCGGCGAGGCCTCCCCCCGGCGACCCCTCCCTCCGGTCCCTTCCCCCTCGTCCCCTACCCCGGTGACCCCCCTCGTCCCGTGGTGACCTCGTCGTCGCTCCTCCACCGCCGACCCCCCTCGTCCACTGCTCCGCTCCGGCGACCCTGACCCCGTCCAGGTATCCCTAACCCTATCTCCTACTGATATGACATAGACACACTGACACGACACCGACATGCTCACTGACACGATACTGGGTTGGTGAACATATATACATTTATATACTCATTGAAGAAAACTCTTATACATATATATACATGAAACTCTTATACATATGTATACAATATATACATATGTATACTCATCGATGGTTCCTTTATATACATATGTATACATATGTATACAATCTCAGGAAAAACTCTTATATAACTATAAATATATCTATCAATCTACATATATACATATGTATACAATCTCAGGAAAATCTGAACGAAACACACATAGGTATACTCATTGAAGAAAACTGAGATTTCACAATAGAACTTGGGTTTGATACATGAAACGAGATGATGGTTCCTTTAGTTAGCTTGCTTATGTTACAATTATATTCTCTGTGAATATCGATCTTACCAGATGGCACCCATGACCCGAGCAGTGGCACGTCATTTGAGGGAAATACAGATTGATGAGGTGGCTCCTCCTACTGTTAAGGAGGAAGTGGTACCGGTAGCTAGTGAGACCGGGAGTTCCATTCATCCAGCACCTGCAGTGGAATGGCTCTTTCCCACCGTCGATCCCACTTTTTCGAAGATGTTGCGTGATGGTATCATTGAGCGTATGCGTGAGCTGTGTGGTCGTCATTAGTGTAGTTTTATGGATATATATTGTGTTGGACTGTTAGTACTTATTATCAGCTGTAATTATTTTATGGAGATGAGTTTATGGACTTAATTTTGGACTTATTTCTAGTTGTACTTGTTTTATGGAGATTAATTATGGAGATTAATTATGGACTTATTACCACTTGTTTTATGGAGATTAATTAGGCTAAGTCTTCTGTGTGGTCAATTCTGATACACTATGGTTATATGGTTATGTCATGTGATACACTATTACCACTTATTGTATCATGATTACTTGAGATTCTATTTCAATATTTAGGATATGTCATGATTAATGTGCCTATTACTTTTACAAGTGTTTCAATGATGTGCATGTATCTATTTTACAGAATTATCCTCAAATGGATATGGATCTGTATCTACGAAATAGTTCTTGGATGTACAACCGTCATCCTGATGACATGTGCAGTGTGTGGGATGAATTCACAGAGGGTGTACAGCAGTTCCTGCAGTTTGCCAAAGTGTTCCCTCAGTACATGGACGGTACCAAAATTAAGTGTCCGTGTGTGAGATGTTGCAACTTAAAATATCATCCAAAAATGGAAGTCACGTATCATTTATACTCGAAGGGTTTTACGCCGAATTACTATCACTGGAGCGCGCACGAAGAATTTGTGTCTTTAGCATTGGAGTATGAGCCTTATGTGGATGTCCATAACCATGCTGCATACGATGATGCGGGAGAGGCCGGTACTTCCTCGCAGCCTGCTCTAGCTCTGTCGGAGGACGAGCTGTGGGTGACCGCCGCTGGTGGTCTCCACAGGGGTATATACTACGGTACGGGATCCTATGGCGCCCTAGTTACGACACAGTCCTCTAGGACCTCCCCTGCTAGCGTGCATGGCCTACAGCCCTCTCGGGAATCTGCCCGAGTCCAGCAGATGGTGGAGTCTATCCGTGACAAGCTACTATGACGGATCCAGGAGCAGCACCAGACGGACGATGCTGCGCTCATAGCACGATTGGATACGCTCGACCGTGGTATTATGGAGCTCAGGAATATGACTGAGAGGACAGAGCGGGGCGTCACTGATCTTAGAGCATCGACAGAGCACAGTGTAACGAATCTGCAGGCATCACAGCTGTCCATGGGCGAGAGGCTCACGTTGATGCAGGATTCGATGGTTGATAGCAGTACGAGACTGTTATCTACTATGGATTCCTACCACCAGTGGCTAGCAGCGTTGGAGCGTTATTGTCCTCCGGGTGCGCCTTCATCATCGTCGACTCCGTCCGCGTCACTACCTCCGACTCCACCGACGTCACTACCTTCTTCATTGGTGACGATTTCACGGAAGGAGTACGAGATGTTCCTATCCTTTAGACGCGACAGTGCCCCTCCTCCTTCTTATCTGCAGTAGTCCGAGTTAGGACTATGTTATGAGATTGTAGTATTTTTTTTAGTGTTTGTTTATGTTGATTCAGTATTGGTTGTGGATTATTTGTTTGTGTAGACTTTCTGTATTGGTTGTGGATTCATGTGGATATTGTTTGTATACTTAGGATATTCGTTTACCGACTTTCGATAATTTAGTGTTCGTTGTGTTGGTATCTCATCATATGTTGGTTGTAGACTTTTACTCTTGTTTGTGTTGATTGTTATAATATTATGATGTACCAGTGTTGAGTGTTCCACCGAAGGGGTCGGCGAACCCAGGAAGAAAATATGCTTGTGGTTTTTTTGTTATTTATTGAACTGCAGGTAGAAAATGTGATTCTGTAGACATTCTCTAATTTATTTTTTATTTTTTTTGTAATTTAGCGACGTTTACTGACGCAGCTAAATATCGATAAACATCGGTAAATCACCAGGTATATCGACGCTTACCGACGTAAGGTGGTGTCGGTAAACGTCGTTGAACGTCGGTAAAAAATAGACATACGTCGCTAACTATTGCAGGATTCACCGACGTTGGCCGACGTTTGGGACGTCGCCATATTTCTGACGGGGCGTCGGTGAACGTCGGTAAATGTACCAGGATTACCGACGTTTAATTACGTCGGTAAGAGCGATGATTACCGACATTTTGCCTGTTAGCGAAATGGCTTTCCGCGACCACAGGAAAACGTCGCTAAATACGTCGGTAAACAGTTTTAGCGACATTTTTTGTCATTTTAGAGACGTTTTCTGGCGTCGCTAATATGACTTATTCTGGTAGTGCTGCTATCTTGGTGCTGGTGTGGGTGTTCTCTTCTTCATGAAGTTTGGCCAGACCAAAATCAGATATCTTTGCTTTAAGATCTCGATCAAGCAGAACCTTTGTTGACTTGATGTCTCTGTGAACAATCTTCAACGTTGATTCCTCATGTAGATAAGTCAATCCCTTCGCTATCCCTAGGCAAATCTTACGCCTTGTTTGCCAATTTAGATTCAATTGACTTCTTTTAGGACCTGCGAAGTTCCAAATAACCATTTCAAATTAGAATAGGATAACAGGATAAATGGCATAGAGGGCCACCATTTTAAAGTAGACAAGGAGAAGCACTAACCAAATAAAGCACACACAAAGCTATTATTTTTTGATATTCATAAATAAGAAATAATTAATGATTCAAAACTTGATTATACAAGGATGAAAACCTTTGAGAAATTATCCCACGACAGCCAGTTAACAATACGAAGAGCCCTTTGAATTTGCTGATTAAAATCCAAATTTTAGGATTAATTTCAATATAAAAAATAAAATAAAATAAAACCCTAAATTCGGACAAAACCTTAACTTCAATGTAATCGTAATATCTAACCTGCAGGATAGCGATGTTGGTATCGAGATCGGTGTCAGTGATCGAGAGCCCTTTCCTCTTCTGATCTAAGTGGTTTAGAGCCTCTCTCGATCTAAGCAGTTTAGAGCCCTTTCCTCTTCACTTGTCGTTCCCCTTGCTGCCTCCGTTCCGATCTAAGCGATCTAAGCGGTTTGGTATCCATGGAGGAGTAGGAGGAGAGGAGAAGCTCTAGAGAGGTAGGGATCTAGAGGGAAGCTGGAGAGAGAGAGAGTGCGGGAATGATGAAAAATAAGTGCAGAAAGGGAATTTCATTTGTAACCCTTCGCTCCACTGAATGGATGAAAATAAGTTGGCTATTTATAAGGACACATGAAAAGTTGATCAGAGCCAGCCAAAAGCAAATTTTGATTTATTTACAAGTTTGCCATTAAAAAAATTATTCAGGACTAGCCAACATGTGAGTATATAAGTCAACTTTTTTTTTGCTCTCCTCTCTTTCCTCACAAGAAGAAGAAGAACAAGAAGAAGAAAAAAAAAGAACAAGAACATCAATTTTTTCAAACCTAGTTTATTTTAATTTTTTGCTCTCTTCTAATTTCTCAGATCTCTTTCTCCAAACCCTAGTTTATTTTTCATCTTCTTGTTTGGGCATTATGGATGAAATTCTAGTTGTAGAAGAAATTGGGTTATCAAATCTATCAAATCTATTAATCTATTAGTCTATTAACCATTTTTTCTTTATTAATAGAAGAATTATGCATGAAATCCTAGTTGTAAAAGAAAACTATGGAAGAAACCCTAGTTATAGAAGAATTGGGTTTATATCAGGACTGCCATAATTTCTGACAGTCCTAGAAGTATTAGGACTGCCAGAAATTGTGGCAATCTTAAAATAGACTCGATGTACAAGAGGACTGCCATAATTACTGGCAGTTCTAGAAGTACTGAGGACTGCCAGGAATTATGGCAGTCCTGAAAGGGACATGCTCTACAGCAGGACTGCCACAATTTCTGGCAGAAGTTGAGGCATATTAAGGACTGCCACAATTCCTAGACATATTAAGGACTGCCAGAAGTTGAGGCAGTCCTGAAAGGGACTTGCTATACAGCAAGTCCCTTTCAGGACTGCCATAATTTCTGGCAGTCCTAAAGTCAAAATTTTCGAATAAAAAAAACATGTTAGGGTTTATTTCAATCTTGATAATAAAATAAAATATGCATTTTGGGGTTTATTTCTATGCATTCTTTGTGAGAAAAGAAGTATTTAAGCTTTATTTCTATACATTTTAGGGTTTATTTATTTTTTTGGGTGCCATCGAAATTATGAATAAGAAGGAAACTAGGGTTTTAATGGAGATGGTGATGATGGAAATGGTTGAGAAGAAGAAGAAGAAGATGAGAAAAAAACTAGGGTTTTGATGGAGATGTGAGAATGGAAATGGTGGAGAAGAACAAGAAGAAGAAGGGTTTTGGAAGAGAGAGAGAGTGAAATTTAGAAATGAGAGTAAAATTTGGGCTTTGGGGTGTGGGGTTTGGACAGTCCCATGAATAGAAAATTTGGATAGCCCTAGTAAATTCTCCTCAAACATTGGCTAGCCCCAATCCTGGCTAGCCCTGATCAACTTATCATGTGCCCTTATAAATAGCCAAATAAGTTTGGGATGAGTTTTTTATGGCAAATGTTAAAGGCCACCCCTTTTTTACTAAGGACCACCAACTTAAACTTTTAAAAAAATTATAAGTTTGCCATTTTGAAAATACTAAAGGCCATCCACTTCTGTCAATCGAGGACTGTAGGGCTTGCCTGCAGTCCAAAGTGAAGACAAGACTGCAGGCAAGCCCTGCAGTCACTGTAGGTTGCTGCGGAATGTGGTGGGAGACGGAGGGTGCTGCGGAGGGGGCTTTGGGAGGAGGAGGAGGAGGAGGGTGCTGCGGAGGGGGCTGCGGGAGGGGGCGGCGTTGGCAGAGGGTGCTGCGGAGTGGGGCTGCGGAGGGGGGCTGCGGGAGGGGGCGACGTTGGCGGAGAGTGCTGCGGAGGGGACTGCTGAGGGGGGGCTGCGGAGGGGCCTGCGGGAGGAGGAGGAGGTTGCTGCGCGCGAAAGGGGCTGTGAGAGGAGGAGGAGAAGTTCAAGGAGGAGCTCGAGGAGGTTGAGGAGGAGCTCGAGGAGGCGGAGGACTTCGAGGAGGTGCTCGATGAGAGGAAGAGAGAGACCAACCATGGTTGCCCTTAGTAAACTTGTGAACTTTAGGTTGCTCTTAGTAAAAAAAATACAAAGGCATGGTTGCCCTTAGTAGGAGGGTTGCCCTTAGTAAAAAGGGGGTGGCCTTTAACATTTGTCTTTTTTATTTATAACGGTTTTTTTTCTGTTATGAAGATTATAAAATATAAAGTTAGAATTTTAGTAACAATTTTTAATCATTGTCACAGTTATTACTGTTACAAGAGTGTCACGGTAATAAGCGTTACTAATTGTAAAAAAAAATGTGTTACAAAATGTCTATTTTGGTGTAGTGTAGGTTGATAATCGAGAAAAAAATATTTTTGAAAACTTAAAATCCTCCGATACGACGTGCGTCTCGCCAAACCGGGTGACGTAGTCACGAACCGAAAGCATCGAAAGGTACGTATCGACTTTGCGGACGTGTCTTTGACAGAATTCAAATTGGTTGCGTGTACGCGACGAATTTGATACGTATCCGTCAAAATTTATCGTATCGGCCTTTTTCGAAAATCTTCAATTACTTTGTGCACGTTCATCAAATCGAGAAAAAACTTACGTCAATGAGACCGTATCTTTTTTCTGGTCAAGTATGCCAACTTTGGTCTGATTCTGAGATAGTTGACCGGATCGTCGTTTTGCGGGCCCCACGATCGGACTCAACGGGCAAAATTGTGCACGGCCCATCGATATCCAACTTTGGACATACGGTTGGGTTCGTCTCGTCAAATCGGACCCATAGACATGTAGTTTGATGACTTTAGAGACCATAGACTCTGGCACATTTTTTGGTACAAAGCGGGTCCAATGGCGGATACCATTTGATCCGAAATTACCGTCTTGCTCCTTTGTCCAGAATTGACTTATGTAGGAGTGAGCAGATTTTGGTTTTTCCACCGAAACCGACCCGACCCATTTAGAACTTTCGGGTCAGTTATTTAGCAAACGTATCGGGGCTCGATTATTAGATAAGGAAATGAACGGTTATCTCGGGTTACGGGTTGGGAAAATGGTTCCCGACCCGAACCAAAAATTGATTTATTTATATTTCTTATTTAGTAAATTACTAAAATACCCCTCCCAAAAAACCCTAAATATAAATGTTCTCCCAGCCCTGATCCCACCGCTTACTTTCTCTCTTCTGCTCTCATTCATTTCCATTCCACCAGCCGCTTCTTTCCTTCGAGAAGTGGAGAACTCCTTCATTCTCGTCGAGAACCCTCTCTGAGTCTCTCTCTCTCCTCTGCTCTCGTTGAGACTCTCGTCACTCTCCACCGCTGCCACTCTCTCTACTGCTCAACTACCAGTTCTCTAGACCCCACCGGCCACCGCTGCCTCTCTCGACTCCTGTAGGGTCGATCTCATCTATATTTGACCTAGATCTCTAAAGATCTGTAAAGATCGGAGTCATCTGACCTAGATCTGTAAAGATCGGACCTAGATCTTTGAGATCTAACCTAGATCTCTCAAAGGGGACCTAGATCTTTGATATCTAACCTAGATCTCTCAAAGGGGACCGTTCGTCACTCATCTGACCTACATCTGGTAAGAAATTAGCTACTCTCATTTTTATTTTTTTACAGTAAATTATTTATTTAATTAAATTTTTCCTCTAATTTTTGTGTATTTTTTTCATGATTCATGGCTGATGGCTCTGGTTCAGGACTTCAGGTCCCTTGGTCTTGCTGTGCTATCTGAAATATTGGTTATTTCTAATCCTAGATCTCTTAAAGGGGGCCGTTCTCACTCACTGTAAGTTTTTTTCCTAACCAGGCTTTCGAACTTGAATCCGAGTATTTAATATGGAAAAGTTGCATGGTTGCTTGCTATGTTTGCTGCCAAAATTTGCCAATGCAAAAAAAAGAGGAAAAAATTCTATGTTAGTTGCCAAAATTTGCCAATTCTATGTTTGCTTGCTATGTTTGCTTGCTATGCAGAATTGACTCCAATCACCAACACTTTGATGATTTACCTATATGAAAGGTTATGAAGGCCGCGACTATAAGACAGGACGATCCTAGACAACTCTCATGAATATGGAAAAGCGTGCATGGTCAATCAAACGCGTCACCCGATAGATCCAAGAACCTCTAGCGTATTATGTGTGCTATTCTGTGAATCTGGTTTAAGAAGTCTGATTCAATGCATAGTCCATCAAGCACTTCTTCAGATAAAGACAATAGTTAGTAAGTGAGATTCAAGGTTGTAGTCCATATCATCTATGCATAGTCTATCATTGCCCAGAAATTCTTCATCTTTACTCCATTTGAATATTGTTATATTTGGTTTCGAAAGTTGATTTTTTTGGAGGGATTGTTATAATAGTTGGTGAAAAAAAATAGTTTTTCTCCATATTATTATCCCCTTGATTCATATTAAAATTCTATCATGAATCATTTCTTTAACTCTCTAAAACGGTCACATTAGTACCCATTATCACATCTTTATTTCTATTAAATCCTATTGAAAGACCATTGATATATTGGTTTGTGACATGGTTCATATATATATATATATATATATATATATATATATATATATATATATATATATATATAGGAGCGGATCAAAAGCCCCCTTAGAAAATCCCATCACTCTCAGCCGTCCATTTAATGATAATATTAATGTTAATGTTAATATTAATGTTAATTTTTATTTTTATTTTATATTAATGTTAATGTTAATGCTAATATTAATGTTAATGTTAATGTTAATGTTAATGTTAATGTTAATGTTAATGTTAATGTTAATTTTAATATTAATTTTAATGTTAATTTTAGTATTTAATATTAATATTAACATTAATATTAACATTAACATTAAATGGACGGCTGAGAGTGAGGGAGTTTTTAGGATGTTTTCTAAGGGGGGCTTTTGATCCACTTCCTATATATATTCTAAGGGGGACTTTTGATCCACTTCCTATATATATATATATATTTATATATATATATATATATATATATATATATATATATATATATATATATATATATATGCCAGTGGCGCGGTGGCACACCAGTAAGACCGCTGGCACTCGGGGCTGAGGGCGCGGGTTCGAGCCCCCACTCCCACGGGGGCGGCTGTGTGGCGTTGTCCACGGCCTCTGGGCCAAGGCTGGCTGGGTGGCGTTGTCCACGGCTATATATATATATATATATATATATATATATATATATATATATATGCCTCCTTGGTGTTGTTGGAAGGGAGAAAAAAAAAAGTTTTCACTCTCTATAAATTATGTCTATTCCTCCTACAAAATTCATTCTATTTCAATCATCCACTTCTATTCCAATTATTTCTATCTTCTGGACAAAGCAAAGTTCGAGTCAATTTTTTCGAGTTGTGTGCGACGAAGGAACACTGGTAGAGCGGAAGTTTTACCACTATGAGTATTCGGACAAAATTTATACATAGATCCGAATCAACTATTATGACAGTGTTTCGTCCGCGACTTTTTCAGAGGCCGGTAACTTTAATTTTATTTATTTTTGTTACATATTTTAACAAAAAGAAGAAAAATATTTCCAACAGGACCATCAGGAAACAGCATCAGCACTGAGTCTACAATTAATGGTGCCTTCTTCCCAAGGGCAGGGTCAGGGATCGCTTCGCTGCTCGGCATCATGCTCGTCACTACTGTGCCGTGCTTGTGTTGATCAGATAGAGGCTGACTTGTGTTGAGATCAGAGAGAGGCTGATTGTACTGTATGATTAGATTACGATAGAGTTATATACATATATTGACTGACACTCGTTCCCACCACGAACTTTAAGTTCTCTCTATGCTGTTTATAGCTAATGGCAAACAAAATAAATCCCTGGGATATTCTTGTAGTAATTATCAATTAATCAAAAATCTGTGTCAGTGTTTAGTAGGGTTAGTAGTCTAGGATTCCCTCTAGTTAGTTTTGTAGTTTGCCAACGAGTTTTCTGTCATTTGATTCTCCTATATCTGTGTTGCCGCCCATGCATGCATGCGCATGCTCTAGATTCATATTAACGAGTAATGCTATGGGACACATTTTTGTTGATATGTGGCAGTACATTATGTTGTGGCCGAGGCACAATTTTCGATAAAAAAATTCTGAAACTGAAACAATTGTACACACAACGTTTCAAATGGAGCACCTTAAAGAAGATGTGCAACAGAGATCCTGGAGGATTCTGAATTACGAGGATCTAAAAAGATTCTACATAATACTAAAGAGACTTTGTGCAAGCAACTATCGACAGTAGAGCTTCTAAAAAGAAGTTACTGAAAAAGGCAACAGCAGCGATGACAGGCAAGAATGAGATGCTGGGGTGAATGAACCACCGTTGCTCAAAGCTTTATTCGCCCCACACGAGCACGAACAGCTTCCAGGAACCAGCAAGTTCACGAAGAACTTCTGGAACGCTCGTAAGTCAATATTTGAGACTTAAACGGGCTTCCTGGACTTAACAGACTCCCTCAACTCTCTTCTTGGTGCATCTTTCAAAGGAGGCCAAGGGGCTCTATTTATAGAGTGGAGTTGAGACTTCACCTCTTCTCCTATCCGATGTGGGACTAAAATATCAATACTCAAAAATAGAGTTTGATATTTTAGATCATCCCACAATCAGCATAGAAGTGTGCCAGTCCACGCCTACCCCCCGAACACTCCCGTGCATGCACGAGACATCCTGGAGTCCGTGTCCGAGTCCGAGTCCGCACAACAAAAATCAACTTGCATCCTTGTTGGATTTAATCCTTTTTCCTTCTAGGAAAATACTTCCACATGGCACAAACTTGTGCCCCACTACACCTCATGTGCACACCTCAACACAAGCAATGCATTATATTGAGATACTCACCATTTGGTGTAGCCGATGTGGGACTATCTTTTCTAGTCCAAAGGCAAAACACCAACAATCTCCCACATATTTCAATATATGGGTTGAGTGTTCCCCACAGTGACTGTCCATCATGCACTAGGAGAGATGTCGCTACGACTTGAATCTTCCCGGATAGGTTAAATAACAGCATGATACAAGAATGGACTAAGCCTTGAATTCTGTACCATAACTGCAATTCTTCCTACTCACATAATGACATCAACTGTGCTTCTGGATGCACATTGAAGGCCTTGTGCCAGCCTGGTTTCAGTGTATAATTTTTGGGCGTCTACGAGTTTACCCTCAAGAGACGGCCTGATATCTCTGTCCATACACTATAGGTGAGTTCTTTATAAAGAGTCATGGCATGAAGCATTGCGCTTCTTTGCGGTACTACGCCGCTATGACATGGCTTAAAGCCGAGGCTTTACCCCACCTGGGTACCTCATCGTAGTGTCATACTACTGTAGCATGAGGTCACAGGCCTTTTTGTAGTGCCAAACTACCCAGCATGAAGCCTTGCGCTTCCGTGCGGTGTTACGCCGCTATGACATGGCTCACAAAGCCGAGGCTTTACCCTACCTGGTACCTCTTCGTGGTGTCATGCCACTGTAACATGAGGACATCGTCCTCTTTATAGTGCTGTCTACCTCTCTTTATTACGATTATCATACAATATTAGGCTACCTACCTATTTGTGGTGCTACTCCGCTGTGACTTGGCTTGCAAAGCCGAGGCATTACCCCTACCTGGGAACCTCATGGTGGAGTCACCCCACTGTAGCATGGAGTTACACTCCTTGTAGTGCTGCGCTACCGTGCTTCCTGTAAAGCACTCCAGGCATTCACTCTGCCTGAGAACTCATTAAGGCATTTAAGCCAACCTTCCCACAGGATCCGTTTTTCACAGAAAACAACAGTAGACAACAGTGGTTGTAGGTTCGTAACCTCTCCATGTCACAGAGGACAAGTACCCACCATTCCTGATATTTTTCTGGTTAATAGTCCTCCCTTGAACCAAAAGCTAGATGCCTAGTAGATTTTTTTTTGAACTAATAGCATAAAACTTTATGGTAGGATTGTAATAACACAATATCAGAATGCCTTCAAGCCCATTTTACAAGCTGTGTCATCGACCAGCTGGCGCTTGAGGTCCTTGGTGAACGGATCCGCCAGGTTCTCCTGATTCCGAACATCAATCGCTGCAATAATACCTCTCTTGATAAGATCGTGTACTGCTCTGTGCTTCAACCGTACCGTTCTCTTCTTCCCGTTGAAGAGTTCATTTGATGCCACTGCTGCTGCTGCCTGGTTGTTACAGTATATCGGTATTGCCGGTATCTGAGCCCCAACCACCGGAAGATCATACATGAGCTCCCGAAGCCACTCTGCTTCATCTGCAGCAGCATCCAATGCAAAGAATTCAGATTTCATGGAGGAGTGAGATAACATAGTCTGCTTCTTCGACTTTCACGATATAGCAGCTCCGCCCATGGCGAATACGAATCCACCTGTGGAATACTCGCTCTCCATATCTGAACACCAGCTAGCATCACTGAAGCCTTCCACTACTGACGGATCTCCGCTGTAGAAAAGTGCATATGTCTGAGTTTTCTTGAGATATCTCATAACACGCTTCACAGCTTTCCAGTGCTCAACGCCTGGATTGCTAGTGAACCGACTCAGCATTCCCACTTCAAAAGCTATGTCAGGCCTTGTGGCAGTAGTAGCGTACATCAAACTTCCGATGACGCTAGCGTACTCCAACTGTCTGACGCTTTTCCTCGAATTTGGCTCCAGCTTCTGATCACTCCGGTACGGTGTATCAATAAAAGGAAGATCTTGATACCCGTAGCGAGTGAGCATCTTCTCAATATAATAAGATTGTGACAGCGCTATTCCAGTGCATGTCCGGATGATTTTGAGCCCCAAGATTACGTCGGCATCCCCCAAGTCCTTCATACTGAACTTGGTCGAGAGAAATTTCTTTGTCTCTGTGACGCAGCTTAAATCCGTACCTAGGATTAGCATGTCGTCCACGTAAAGACATACGATTACTCCTCTTCCGTCAGCAAACTTCGTATAGACACACTTGTCTGTTTCACTGACCCTGTAGCCATTTGACCTTATCACCTTGTCAAACTTCTCATGCTACATTTTGGGAGCTTGTTTCAAACCATACAGAGACTTCATCAACTTGCAGACTTTGTCTTCCAGACCTCTAACGACAAAACCTTCTGGTTGTTGCATGTAGATCTCTTCGGTCAGCTCGCCATTAAGCAATGTCGTTTTCACATCCATCTGATGTATCACCAGCTTGTGTATTGCTGCTAGAGCAATTAACAATCTGATGGTTGTCATTCGAGCTACTGGAGCATAAGTGTCAAAGTAGTCGATCCCCTGCTTCTGAGCAAACCCCTTGGCCACTAGCCTGGCCTTGAACTTGTCAATGCATCTGCTTTCATCTTCTTCTTGAAGATCCATTTGCATCCGATGGGTCTTGCTCCTTCTGGCAGGTCAACCAATACCCATGTGTTGTTGGAGGTGATTGAGTCAATCTCATTGTCTATCGCCTCCTTCCAGAATACAGCATCTCTGGTCTTCATCGCCTCATCATAGGTAAGCGGATCTGCTTCCACGTGATAGGTGACGAAGTCATCTCCGAAGTCTTTCGGCATCTTCGTTCGCTTAGTTGACAGTTCAGCGAGTTCTGGTTCAGCTGGTGTCTCCTTGACGACAGCTTCATCTTGGACTACTGGTTCATTAAAGACTTCTGTCTGCTTTGTACCCTCATCATTCTCCATAAGATCCGCAAGAAAAATATTCTTGTGTTTTGCAAACTTGTCTTCAAAGTATTCAGCATCGCGAGATTCGATGATATGGTTTGACTCGATATCAAGGAATCTCCGAGCATCACTCTTCTCGGCATACCCCAAGAAGATCGCCTTCGTAGTCCTTGTCCCCAGCTTCTGAATCTTCAGATCCGGGAGCTTCACATAAGCCAGACACCCCCACACTCGAATGACATTCAAGTTAGGTCTGACTTTGAACCAGAGTTCATGAGGAGTTATGTCGAAAGTTGCATATGGCACTCTGTTCAGAATGAACGTTGCCGTTAGTGCAGCTTCTCCCCAGTAACACTTTGGAAGACCCGCAGTCAACAGCATGGAGTTCATCATATCTGTCAACGTTCTGTTCTTCCTTTCTGCTATTCCGTTGGATTGAGGAGAGTACGGAGCCATTGTCTCATTGATGATTCCATGTTCTTTGCAGAATGATAAGAATTTATGAGACCGATACTCCCCGCCTCGATCACTCCTTAACCTCTTGAGTTGTTATCCAGTTTGCCGCTCAGCCTCGATCCTGAACTCCTTGAACTTCTCGAATGCTTCGTCTTTAGACTTGAGCAAGTAGACGAAAGCATACTTTGAGAAGTCATCGATGAAAGTAATGAAATACTTCATCCCGGCCTTTGTAGAAAATTGTTTGAATTCACAGATATCTGAGTGAACCAACTCCAGAAGATATGTTCTTCGATGGACCCTGTGAAAGGGTTTCCTTGTGATCTTCGTCTGAGCACATACTTTGTATTTCTCTACCTTACCCCCACACTTGGAGATAAGTCCTAGACTAGACATTCTGTTAATCCTTTTACAATGAACATGTCCTAGCCTATTATGCCACAACTCAAGAGAATAATCAGAAAAAGTGATTGCATTTATATTATCACGCTGGGTTACAACAAGCTGAATCTTGTACATTCCTTCAGTTTGGAAAGCTTTCCCGAAGAATGTACCCTTCTTGGACATCACCAACTGGCCAGCATTGATGTCCATCCTCAAGCCTGCGTTGCAGAGCAGACTTCCAGAGATCAGGTTCTTAGCAATTACTGGAACATGCTTCACACCTTGAAGCGTCAGAGTGTTCCCCGATGTGAGTTTCAGCTCCACCGTCCCGATCTCCAGTACTTCAGCTTGTGCCTGGTTTGCCATTATGACCTTCTCTGAAGTTGGCTCATAAGAGACGAACCAGTCTTTGTCTGAACAGACATGGCAGGTTGCACCAGTGTCTATCCACCAGTCCAAGTCAGCCCCCACAGTTGCAACCTGTGCTATCATGGCAACTAGATTTGTAATCATAGAAACCTTACTAGGCTCACCTTGTTCTTTGGGCTTGGACTTGTATTCGGATTTGTAGTGGCCCTTCTTGCCACCATTGAAGCAAGTCACATGGGACTTGGACTTCTGCTGCTTGAAAGCAGGACCCTTCACTTTCAGATTCGTGAAGCCCTTCTTTTTGCGATGAGAAGCAGCCTGCTTCCCTTGGTACTCTCTGGTTTGGACCAGATTTGCCTTCGCCAGTTGTTTGGACAGAGTATCCATCTTCTGTTGAGAGCGTATCTCGTCCTCAACATGGATCTCTTGCAAGAAATCTTCCAAGCTAATTTTCATCTTCTTTCGATGTATCCTTGCATAGAAGTTGCTCCATTCTGTAGGAAGTTTCGCGACGATTCCTCCAACGACAAACTTGTCGACGAGGGGCATGTTCTCGTCTTCTAGTTTTTGACGCAACTTCAGACACTCCTTTACTTGGGGCAGCATCGCCTTCTCGTCTTCGAAGGTCCACTTGTGATATTTTTCTACTATGAAGATCTTGGACCGGTTCTCGTCATCTTCATAGAGCTTTCCCAAGGAGTCACATATCTCTTTGGCAGATGTCTTCTTGGAGTAGGACTCTGCCAGAGAGTCTTCCATGGAATTGAGTATCAGTAGTTTCCATATACTGTTTTCTCTCTTCTACTTCGCTTGCTTGGTCGTAGCAGCGGCCACAGCCGCAGCAGATCCAGTGGTAGGAACGATCAGTTCTTCTTCTGACAGCACGTGATCAACATTCACGAGTTGAAGATTTAAAGTGACCTTTCGTCTCCATATCTGGAAGTATTCGCCATCGAATTTCTCCAACTTGTTAAAGCCGGTATCGATGAGCGAAGCACGAGAATTATCCATCTTCTCAATAAAGCTTTGAGATTGTTGTGGCCGAGGCACAATTTTCGATGGAAAATTCTAAAACTAAAACAATTGTACACACAACGTTTCAAATGCAGCACCTTAAAGAAGATGTGAACAGAGATCCTGGAGGATTCTGAATTACGAGGATCTAAAAAGATTCTACGTAATACACAAAAAATCTAAAGAGACTTTGTGCAAGCAACTATCGACAGTAGAGCTTCTAAAAAGAAGTTACTGAAAAAGGCAACAGCAACGATGACAGGCAAGAATGAGATGCTGGGGTGAATGAACCACCGTTGCTCAAAGCTTTATTCGCCCCACACGAGCACGAACAGCTTCCAGGAACCAGCAAGTTCACGAAGAACTTCTGGAACGCTCGTAAGTCAATATTTGAGACTTGAACGGGCTTCCTGGACTTAACAGACTCCCTCAACTCTCTTCTTGGTGTATCTTTCAAAGGAGGCCAAGGTGCTCTATTTTAGAGTGGAGTTGAGACTTCACCTCTTCTCCTATCCGATGTGGGACTAAAATATCAATACTCAAAAATAGAGTTTGATATTTTAGATCATCCCACAATCAGCATAGAAGTGTGCCAGTCCACGCATACCCCCCGAACACTCCCGTGCATGTACGAGACATCCTGGAGTCCGTGTCCGAGTCCGAGTCCGCACAACAAAATCAACTTGCATCCTTATTGGATTTAATCCTTTTTCCTTCTAGGAAAATACTCCCACATGGCACAAACTTGTGCCCCACTACACCTTATGTGCACACCTCAACACAAGCAATCTATTATATTGAGATACTCACCATTTGGTGTAGCCGATGTGGGACTATCTTTTATAGTCCAAAGGCAAAAACACCAACACATTATTGGATCTCAATTATTACTTTTTTTAAGGTTTTACTTGATATCCAATAATGCACGGCTATATCATTGTGGTTATAGAGTGTCAAGAAAAATGTGTTTCTATAACATTATTTTATTGCATGAGTCCCCATAGCATTATTGCATATTAATTTTTTATCATGCATGTGAATGGTAGGTATGGTACGTGAAGTAGAACAACAAACGTGCACACTGGAAGCAGGGCCGGTCCTGGGGTAAGCCGGACAAGCCAACGGGCTTGGACAACCCTCTTGGTGAGGGCAACCCCCTTCTCTACCCCACCCCTAAGTCCCCACATCTCCACTAATAAAGCCTATGCGGTCCACCCTAACTCCTCTTTGTTAGTTGAACTAGCACACGACACCCATATTTTGAGTTTCTGTAACACCCAGTTTTCCAGAAGAGGGTAATTTTGAAATTTTGTAATTATAATTATTATTTAATGGTATTTATTTCATGTTATGATTTTTAGTGATTTTTGATTATTTTTAAACTATTTAAATTCATGACTTATGATTTGGTGTCTTGCTAGTGTCCATTTCCAGGCTGAGGGATATTTTAGTCATTTTTGTAATTCTAAGAATTATTTGGGATTATTAATTATTATTTAGATTAAATAGGATTTATTAGAATTTATGGGAATTTTTAGGATTTATTTTGGATTTATTTGGACTAGTTTGATTTTTGACTCATGTAGACCAACCTAGGAACTAACCCTAGTTAGTTGGGCTTGGTTAGGTCAAGTGACCCTAGTCTAACCTAGTGTGACTCAAATTAGTGGTTAGTGATTCATAGAACTAGAATTAGAAATTTAGAAATCATTTGATTTGGTGAATGGCTTGTGGTTTCACAAGTCATTATGTGACTTAGCTAGATTGGACTCAAACCTAGCTCAACCCTAACCCAAAGTCAAGTGGTCAGCCATCCCTAGCTGAACCTAGGGATTTCCCCCATTATAAATATCCTCCTAGTTTTTAGGGCTAGCCTCTTTTAGGGTTCTAGCAAATTCCTAAGGAAGGAGGTGAGTTCCATCTTTCAAAAATCATAAGAAATCCAATTTAATTCCTTTTTCCTTCAAACCAATTCCATTAGAACCTAAATTCCTTCCTCTTGCTGCTGGAATTAATTGTTTGCAGAAAGACAACAATTTGAGGGAGTTTTGGAGCTTGGAGAACCACTCTCTATTGAGTCTTTTTGGGGGATTGTGCAACCATAGGTAATTTCTCTATTACTCAATGAAACTCTGTTATTATTCCACATCTAGGGACCCCTATACCTAGCCTAACTATAGGAATAGGAATCCCCAGGGTTTTGTGTCATTTCGTGTCCTAACAGGACACGTATCTGAGTCCTGTTCATAGTGTTTGTGTTAATGCCTCAATGGAATTTTCTGTGTTAATTTCGAATTGTATTTGAATGTTAAATTATTTTTTGATGTCGCTTACATGATTTCGAATAGCTGGGGTGGTTTCGAGTCGTGTCCGAGTCGCAATGGACTCGCGGACACGGCCCCGCGCGCAGCCTGGCGGATCCCCTGCTGCTCGGGGTCCCTACAGGACACGACACAGCGTGCCCTGACACGAAATTTCGTGGGGAGCTTGGGGCACCCTCTGTCATCACCCTCCCCAAGTTTCACGAGATTTCGTGGTCGGGTTTGGAAGTTATCGACCACGCACGGGGACACACTGTGTAGTCGAGTGTTCTGGAGTTGTTTCCATATGTTTAATCATTTTTTTTAAATGTTCTTAAATTATGTTTTAATGATGATTTGAATCCTAAATACCATGTTTAATCCCTGTTATTATATGGTTGCATTTGTTTGGGTTTAATGAGGAGTTTTTGGCTCGAGTTTGGTTTCAACTGTTGAATGTCTGATACTGATATATACTGCATTTCCTGAAACTTTTCCAACCCATTTTAATCCACTGTTCTTCTATGTTTCTTCAACTAAATTTGATCCCCCATGTTACCTATCATGCTAGCTAAGTATGTTCATTCATGAATTGAAATGTTATGGTGTGTATGAGGATTTGGCATGTTGGTTGGAATGTTAAATTCCTAAAACCTGAGATTCAGTGAAGTGGCTCACTGATTCCTGATTTGGGTTTGCCAATCTGAGTTTGTTTTACATCCCATTGATTTACAATGTAAGATAAACCTGGGATTTGGTGTTAACTAATGTTTTCCTGTATGATGTACACCATAGATTCTACCACACACACCCTATCTTTGAGTCCCTGTCAATAGGCTTCCTAAGTTTTTACTGAAACTGAGATTTAGTGGCTGCATTAAAAACCTGAGTTTGTTTGACTGAAACTGGGATTGCAGTTTCAGCAACTGTTTGATACATGAGTATTCTCCTTCCTTTTCCTTTTGCAGTCTATTGTTTGAGTTTACACACACATTTTGTTTATTGCTATACACTGTTTCCTGCACTCTTCAATAATCTGGTAATTTCCTTCCACTGTTTGATTTCTGCTCACACACTATACATTGTTTCCTGCACACCCTTCACTGTTAGACTTTCCTGAGCACACTATTTCTCTTAACTGATTTCCTGCATATTTTCCTGTACACACAGCCACACACATCACCACTGATATTCCTGCATATTTCAATGTGACTTTCTCTTCACTGTTTAGTTTTTCCTGAACACACACACACAAGGATGCACACAGTTTTGCCTTCACTGCTCATTGTTGGAGTATTTCCTGCACACATGTTAGCTTATGCACACTGTTTTTGTTCCCTTTTACTGCTATTGATTTCCTTGCCTTTCCTTTCCTGTTTCCTGTGAACACTGGATATACACACACACACACAGTATCTTCATTTCCTGCTCTCATACACTATACACTGTATTCCTGCATATCAAATTCCTGTACACCACCCTTCCCCACATTGTTAATTCCTGCACTTGGACACATCACCCACACACAAGTGTTTGGCCATGTGGTCCTTACATATTTCCTGCACATTGTTATGTAGGCCTAATGCATAGCACACACTTTAATTCTAGTATATATGTATATATATATCATTCCTCACTGTTTTACAATCTTTTGACACACACACCCTTGATTGTCTACACACACATGCTTTTCCCTATATTCACATGTTATGCATCCTAGATAGAAATGCCTATGGTGTGTGAAATGCTTTATGTCTATATGAATATACCTATAGTATTAGCCTAGGTATTCCTAGTATAGGTTCAATAATATTGTATCTATATATATAATGTGTATGTGCTTAGATATAAGGAGTACTTGAATGGTGTGTTGTCTAGAATAGAAGTATTAGACTTGGTTGACCTAGTTTGACTTCTAGGGTTGACCAAAGTTGACCAAGAGTTGACTTTGGCCTAGATTGACTTAGAATCATGTAGAATGCATAGTAGGACTCCATTTTGCTATTCTGGACCTGTTGTGACTTGTGCTGTTCTGTTTAGGAGCCAGACACCACTCCTTGGACAGTACGTTTCATTTTGGACACTCAGTTACAGGCGAGTACATTCTCTGATCATTTCATATCCTGCTTAGAATTATTTCCTGCAGTAGATTACTTTACTTGTACTGTCACGTTGGTCACACGGATTAGTACTATATGGATCTCTCCTTGGGATGTTACCCCCTTAGCGGGCGCATCGGATACTTTATGACATGTGTTTCATGTACATCATGTATTCCTTGCATCTGCGTTATTCATGTACACTCATGTTCTCTCATGTTCTTACATGTACGTTCATGTACTCTCATGTTCTTTCATGTACGCTCATGTTTGCCCATGTGTCTCTTGTATAACCAAAACATCATGTCCGTAACGTAACTTGAACAGATCCTTGTGTATTGATTGTGGGTAGGGGGAGTATAAATGGTCATGTGATTTACCCATCATGTACACTCTGTTACTTTCATGTTCATCATGTACAACCTAAGCCAATTACATGCCATCTCGTACTCTGACTCACTAGTCACTGTTAGTTCTCTATGTATAGTAGATATTTCTATTACAGTTCTCTCTCTGTTTACATACTGCACTTCCTTCAGTACTTGTATCTTACTTTACTGCATATCTATATTTTCTAACCTGCTATGATCTGTTGAGATGTACTGTACTCGCTCCTGTCCTGACTGGACCTGTTGAAAATATTACAGAGGACGAGGAGGAGGCTGGTCTGGATACTTACTGCGGGGCAGCCTTAGATGACACCTGCGAGCTGGACCCTCAGGAGGACCCAGCTCTAGCTGAGGATTTCACCCCCACTGCCTAGACTAGATTAGTTAGGCTGTTTATCATTTGTAGTCTGGAGACATGTTCTAGTTAGACTGTATTTTGGAGTTCAGTATTGTATATATATTCTTTCATCTGAGACCTTGTACTGTTGGATATTGCTGGGATTATCTTAGACTGCTTTCATCTATTTCATTTCCTTGAGTTCTGTTCATATCGTGCTATCTCTTCCTTAGTTGTGACTGAGTTTACTACTGCTATGTCACCCCATTTCGGGGAGTATAAACTATTTAGATAGATATTGTTAGATGTATGTTGACCTAGGACAGCATTCTACCGCCGACACTGCGGCGTAGGCTGGGCGCTGTTACGTTCTCGTACCCTTACAGAGGGTGCGGGTCGTGACACGTTTTTAGTGGTGGCCCATGCAGGTCTCGACTAGAAGTGTAGTGGTATTCGAATTAGAGTATCACTACAGCCTGCAGTAGGATATAGGATATTAATTTTAAGGTACTCAATCACTTTAGGAAAATTCTTTTATTGCCATCTAAATCCTTTTGTCAGCTGATCTTTTGAATTATAATTGTCCGCCCTTGTTATATCGCTTCCTTCTCAGAGATTGATACTCTTGTTTGTCTATCTTCAGGATGGTAGAGACTCGATCGCAGCGTGCCATTCATGAGGATGCTATAGAGGGGACTGCTACCTCTCAGCCAGCACGGCGAGGCCAGGAGACTGCAGCTCTTGTCACCTCAGCTCGTGTTGAGACCTCGGCAGCCGCAGCAGGGGATATGCATCCACCGACTGGGAGACAGGACCCAGTCTTTCCAGAGGATCCTTTTCAGCCGCCACCGCCTCCAGGACATGTGGACGCAGCTCAGATGTTCGCATATTTCCAGCAGTTCATGGACCGACAGCAGGCTCGACAGGACAGAGGCATGGAGTTGGCCGTCACGACAGCCGCAGCTCGACCAGTGGTGCAGCAGCCGAAGACACCGGGGATCGAGCAATTTCAGAAGATGAGCCCCAGAGACTTTCTGGGGACAGAGGGGATCATATATGCCGATGAGTGGATCGAGCATATAGAGGAGATCTTCCGCCTGGCCAGGATTCCAGCAGACCTTCAGATCGAGGCCGCAGCTAGCCGGATGCGAGATCTTGCTCGCACCTGGTATCAGTCGGACCCCAGGGTGGGGGTACCGGGGCAGACTTGGGAGCAGTTCAGGGGCTTCTTCAAGAAGAAGTTCTTTCCAGATTCGGCAGTCAGAGCCTTAGAGACGCAGTTTGAGAGCTTGGTCCAGGGGAGCCTCTCAGTTGAGGAGTATGCGGGAGAGTTTGGCCGTCTCGGCAGGTTTGTTGAGGGGTTGAGCGAGACGGCGAAGGCCCAGAGGTTCCGGAAGGGCCTGGTCAAGGAGGTCAAGTCCCTGACCAAGGGCAGCAGGGATGCTACGTTCGAGGAGATCTTGACGGGAGCCTTGCTAGCAGAGGATGATCTTGAGCTTAGGCTCAAGAGGGGGCGAGACCCAGTTGGGGGCAGCAGCAGCAGCGGGGGCCAGGCCAAGAGGCCTCACCTTCAGCACCAACAGCCGAGGCAGTTCCAGCCGCAGCCGTTCCAGCAGAGACAGCAGCAGCAGCAGAGGCAGCATCATGTTATTTCTTGCCCTTTCTGTAAGAAACCAGGGCACGATTGGGGAGAATGCCGGCTGAGGCTAGGCAAGTGCCTACTCTGCGGATCATCAGATCATCAGTTGAGAGAGTGTCCCAAGTCTGCGGGACGGACAGCTCAGGGAGCAGGAGCTAGGGCTCCGGCAGGACAACAGAGAGGACCAGCATTGCAGACTCAGCAACAGAGGTTCGCACAGCATCAGCAGCAGGCCAGGGGAGGCCAGCAAGGACGAGCTTACGCCATGACACATGAGGATGCTCAGGCAGTAGGAGAGGTGCTAGCAGGTTCTGATCTTCTCGATTCCATTCTATCTTGTCTCATTATACCTATCTTGAAATTCTATTCCATCTATTTCTATCTGTTTCCTCATTGTTGATAAGTTTGATCTGGTGTTTCGTTATGTTTGTTTTTTTTCTTCTGAGAAAATCATATGGGCTAGGTCACCTCAGTTATGGGATCTAGAATCTTCGATGGTCGTGTTAGTTGGCATAGTGAGGACATATAGTCAGATTTTGGATGTATTTTTCGGGTATGGGAATTTAAGGTTTTCGCCGTCGCATGCGGCAATGCGAAAATTTTAAATACCATGAACCTAAGGATACGTACCTTAGTCAAGGACTCTGTGATTATCGTAGCCATGCTCACTAGCACGACGAAGATTCTGAGTATCATGGTTTTGGACAGACGCATATGATTATCTGACGGTATGTTTGAGACTTTGATTGTGGGGTGTATGACCTAGAATGACTACTACCGTTTTAATTTCGAGGACGAAATTTTTATAAGGTGGGTAGGATTGTAACACCCAGTTTTCCAGAAGAGGGTAATTTTGAAATTTTGTAATTATAATTATTATTTAATGGTATTTATTTCATGTTATGATTTTTAGTGATTTTTGATTATTTTTAAACTATTTAAATTCATGACTTATGATTTGGTGTCTTGCTAGTGTCCATTTCCAGGCTGAGGGATATTTTAGTCATTTTTGTAATTCTAAGAATTATTTGGGATTATTAATTATTATTTAGATTAAATAGGATTTATTAGAATTTATGGGAATTTTTAGGATTTATTTTGGATTTATTTGGACTAGTTTGATTTTTGACTCATGTAGACCAACCTAGGAACTAACCCTAGTTAGTTGGGCTTGGTTAGGTCAAGTGACCCTAGTCTAACCTAGTGTGACTCAAATTAGTGGTTAGTGATTCATAGAACTAGAATTAGAAATTTAGAAATCATTTGATTTGGTGAATGGCTTGTGGTTTCACAAGTCATTATGTGACTTAGCTAGATTGGACTCAAACCTAGCTCAACCCTAACCCAAAGTCAAGTGGTCAGCCATCCCTAGCTGAACCTAGGGATTTCCTCCATTATAAATATCCTCCTAGTTTTTAGGGCTAGCCTCTTTTAGGGTTCTAGCAAATTCCTAAGGAAGGAGGTGAGTTCCATCTTTCAAAAATCATAAGAAATCCAATTTAATTCCTTTTTCCTTCAAACCAATTCCATTAGAACCTAAATTCCTTCCTCTTGCTGCTGGAATTAATTGTTTGCAGAAAGACAACAATTTGAGGGAGTTTTGGAGCTTGGAGAACCACTCTCTATTGAGTCTTTTTGGGGGATTGTGCAACCATAGGTAATTTCTCTATTACTCAATGAAACTCTGTTATTATTCCACATCTAGGGACCCCTATACCTAGCCTAACTATAGGAATAGGAATCCCCAGGGTTTTGTGTCATTTCGTGTCCTAACAGGACACGTATCTGAGTCCTGTTCATAGTGTTTGTGTTAATGCCTCAATGGAATTTTCTGTGTTAATTTCGAATTGTATTTGAATGTTAAATTATTTTTTGATGTCGCTTACATGATTTCGAATAGCTGGGGTGGTTTCGAGTCGTGTCCGAGTCGCAATGGACTCGCGGACACGGCCCCGCGCGCAGCCTGGCGGATCCCCTGCTGCTCGGGGTCCCTACAGGACACGACACAGCGTGCCCTGACACGAAATTTCGTGGGGAGCTTGGGGCACCCTCTGTCATCACCCTCCCCAAGTTTCACGAGATTTCGTGGTCGGGTTTGGAAGTTATCGACCACGCACGGGGACACACTGTGTAGTCGAGTGTTCTGGAGTTGTTTCCATATGTTTAATCATTTTTTTTAAATGTTCTTAAATTATGTTTTAATGATGATTTGAATCCTAAATACCATGTTTAATCCCTGTTATTATATGGTTGCATTTGTTTGGGTTTAATGAGGAGTTTTTGGCTCGAGTTTGGTTTCAACTGTTGAATGTCTGATACTGATATATACTGCATTTCCTGAAACTTTTCCAACCCATTTTAATCCACTGTTCTTCTATGTTTCTTCAACTAAATTTGATCCCCCATGTTACCTATCATGCTAGCTAAGTATGTTCATTCATGAATTGAAATGTTATGGTGTGTATGAGGATTTGGCATGTTGGTTGGAATGTTAAATTCCTAAAACCTGAGATTCAGTGAAGTGGCTCACTGATTCCTGATTTGGGTTTGCCAATCTGAGTTTGTTTTACATCCCATTGATTTACAATGTAAGATAAACCTGGGATTTGGTGTTAACTAATGTTTTCCTGTATGATGTACACCATAGATTCTACCACACACACCCTATCTTTGAGTCCCTGTCAATAGGCTTCCTAAGTTTTTACTGAAACTGAGATTTAGTGGCTGCATTAAAAACCTGAGTTTGTTTGACTGAAACTGGGATTGCAGTTTCAGCAACTGTTTGATACATGAGTATTCTCCTTCCTTTTCCTTTTGCAGTCTATTGTTTGAGTTTACACACACATTTTGTTTATTGCTATACACTGTTTCCTGCACTCTTCAATAATCTGGTAATTTCCTTCCACTGTTTGATTTCTGCTCACACACTATACATTGTTTCCTGCACACCCTTCACTGTTAGACTTTCCTGAGCACACTATTTCTCTTAACTGATTTCCTGCATATTTTCCTGTACACACAGCCACACACATCACCACTGATATTCCTGCATATTTCAATGTGACTTTCTCTTCACTGTTTAGTTTTTCCTGAACACACACACACAAGGATGCACACAGTTTTGCCTTCACTGCTCATTGTTGGAGTATTTCCTGCACACATGTTAGCTTATGCACACTGTTTTTGTTCCCTTTTACTGCTATTGATTTCCTTGCCTTTCCTTTCCTGTTTCCTGTGAACACTGGATATACACACACACACACAGTATCTTCATTTCCTGCTCTCATACACTATACACTGTATTCCTGCATATCAAATTCCTGTACACCACCCTTCCCCACATTGTTAATTCCTGCACTTGGACACATCACCCACACACAAGTGTTTGGCCATGTGGTCCTTACATATTTCCTGCACATTGTTATGTAGGCCTAATGCATAGCACACACTTTAATTCTAGTATATATGTATATATATATCATTCCTCACTGTTTTACAATCTTTTGACACACACACCCTTGATTGTCTACACACACATGCTTTTCCCTATATTCACATGTTATGCATCCTAGATAGAAATGCCTATGGTGTGTGAAATGCTTTATGTCTATATGAATATACCTATAGTATTAGCCTAGGTATTCCTAGTATAGGTTCAATAATATTGTATCTATATATATAATGTGTATGTGCTTAGATATAAGGAGTACTTGAATGGTGTGTTGTCTAGAATAGAAGTATTAGACTTGGTTGACCTAGTTTGACTTCTAGGGTTGACCAAAGTTGACCAAGAGTTGACTTTGGCCTAGATTGACTTAGAATCATGTAGAATGCATAGTAGGACTCCATTTTGCTATTCTGGACCTGTTGTGACTTGTGCTGTTCTGTTTAGGAGCCAGACACCACTCCTTGGACAGTACGTTTCATTTTGGACACTCAGTTACAGGCGAGTACATTCTCTGATCATTTCATATCCTGCTTAGAATTATTTCCTGCAGTAGATTACTTTACTTGTACTGTCACGTTGGTCACACGGATTAGTACTATATGGATCTCTCCTTGGGATGTTACCCCCTTAGCGGGCGCATCGGATACTTTATGACATGTGTTTCATGTACATCATGTATTCCTTGCATCTGCGTTATTCATGTACACTCATGTTCTCTCATGTTCTTACATGTACGTTCATGTACTCTCATGTTCTTTCATGTACGCTCATGTTTGCCCATGTGTCTCTTGTATAACCAAAACATCATGTCCGTAACGTAACTTGAACAGATCCTTGTGTATTGATTGTGGGTAGGGGGAGTATAAATGGTCATGTGATTTACCCATCATGTACACTCTGTTACTTTCATGTTCATCATGTACAACCTAAGCCAATTACATGCCATCTCGTACTCTGACTCACTAGTCACTGTTAGTTCTCTATGTATAGTAGATATTTCTATTACAGTTCTCTCTCTGTTTACATACTGCACTTCCTTCAGTACTTGTATCTTACTTTACTGCATGTCTATATTTTCTAACCTGCTATGATCTGTTGAGATGTACTGTACTCGCTCCTGTCCTGACTGGACCTGTTGAAAATATTACAGAGGACGAGGAGGAGGCTGGTCTGGATACTTACTGCGGGGCAGCCTTAGATGACACCTGCGAGCTGGACCCTCAGGAGGACCCAGCTCTAGCTGAGGATTTCACCCCCACTGCCTAGACTAGATTAGTTAGGCTGTTTATCATTTGTAGTCTGGAGACATGTTCTAGTTAGACTGTATTTTGGAGTTCAGTATTGTATATATATTCTTTCATCTGAGACCTTGTACTGTTGGATATTGCTGGGATTATCTTAGACTGCTTTCATCTATTTCATTTCCTTGAGTTCTGTTCATATCGTGTTATCTCTTCCTTAGTTGTGACTGAGTTTACTACTGCTATGTCACCCCATTTCGGGGAGTATAAACTATTTAGATAGATATTGTTAGATGTATGTTGACCTAGGACAGCGTTCTACCGCCGACACTGCGGCGTAGGCTGGGCGCTGTTACGTTCTCGTACCCTTACAGAGGGTGCGGGTCGTGACAGTTTCTATTAGAAATGACTCGAGTAGCTCAAAGGGAGGAAATCGGAATCTGATATCCATGATGTCGCTAGAACATGTCAATTTTTTGATATCTTCTTTATGAGTATGACAAGGGGCAACCAAATCTAGCTCCGATTAGGGCAACCCAACCCTCTGGACCAGCTCTGACTGGAAGAATAGCACTTTTCTTTATGAGAAAGTTTTAACTTCATAAAAGTGGTCGGTGCATAAAGGAATTTGTAAATATTATATTCCATAAAATATTATGTCGGCCCCGCAAAATTCAAATAAGTTTTAAAGAACTTGTTTCAGATTTTCTTCTTTCATGCATTCAATTTTAGAACTTATTTGAATTTCGTACCAATATTAATTTCTGATCTAGCATGTGAATGGTAGGTATCATACATGAGGTAGTACAAGAAATGTGCACACTGGATAAAATTGTAATTTTTTTAGGAGAAAAAAATTATTGGACGAAAAAAACTTTATAAAAATAGACGGAAAAATGAATCATTAGCCTCGCCCTCTCCAGAGATGGCGATTCTTTTCTTCCTCCTAAGGATTCTCTGCAGCTCCTTCTTCCTCTATATCTCATAGAGATACTCTCCAATACTCTGTTTCACATCGTCTCTCCCTTGCCTCAATAACTTCCCTCTATAATCCATTCTTCTCTATGTCTACTAATTCCTCCAATTCAATCTCATATGAAGAGATTGTTGAAAAACTTGGTTCACTATTTTCTTCTTCTACTTCCTCTGATTCTGACCAGATATCAGAATTGTCAAACAACCCACAGGTAGAGTGGCAAAAGTACATCTTCTTCATAATTCTCACAAGTAAACAATACCCACCACACATCATAGCCGCTACTATATCAAAGATGTGGAAGCGCAAAGGACAAGTTAAGATTGCTGAATAATATGGTAACTCCTTCTCGACAAAATTTGAATGCAATGAAGATTTAGAATATATTGCCGACAATGGTCCATGGAAATTTAATTTTGATCTGATTTTGATTGAGAGATGCCTCCCCAACAAGCTTCCCTGTGATTACACCTTCAATAAAGCAGAATTCTGGGTCCAGTTTTATGGCCTTCCAGTGAATTTGCTTTCAACAGATTTTATATCAACTTTGGCAGCAAGAATTGGTTCTGTCAAGACTCTCTCTGTTAGTAATTTGTTGTGCCCTGTCGATTCATGTGATGAAGAACATAAATAAAATTGCGGAAGCGTACCTGAATCCATTGTCTTTGCCTGACGGATCTTGAAGCAAACATCTCTTTTGGGGTTTGATCTTCCAACCCGCTACGGCCCTTAATAATAAAGATTAAATCTTTATTCCTCTCTTTGTTGATGGGGATACAGAAGAGAATAGAGAAACCCTCTCTTTGGTGGCCGTATGAGTTGGGGACCATAACCCTAATGAATACACATATATATAGATATGTGTGTTGTGATATTTCTAATTTGGCCCCTCATCAAATTAGAATTATCTCCGGTATCTACACATTAATTTCATGACAATTATACCCTTAAGTCAATTTCTATATAGACCACTTTAATTTGGCTTAATTATTTAGATAGCCCAAACACAATTAATTTTACATGTGTGGCCCCATAATTATTGAATAATTCCAACAATCTTCCACTGGGCTACATATGTAACCTTATAATTGTGTTAACCTTAGTGAGCTCATAAATCGCTATCTTAATCCTTAGGGTATATCCGGACAATCTCGTCCATTAACCATATCAACATAGGATCAAAGCGTCCTTCGTCACATATAGCGTAACTAAACCATCAATGGTCACATATACCAATATAGCTAAACGACATAGATCAATCATGGATGCGTAGCATGGAAATTACACGCAATGTGATCAATACATGTCTATTTTCGACTGGTCCTCCTTAACTTTAATGAGATCAATACTTTAACATAATGAAAACAGAATAAACTGAATTTCTATATATCTGATCAGATAAATATCCAAAATACTTTAATACATAAATGTGTCCAAAACCAAATAGCACCCAAATACATAAAATACAAACTCTCACTATATTGCCATATTCATAATTAACACCTATATGAGCAGTATGCTCATGAAAGACCCTGGGTGATAATGCTTTTGTGAGCAGATCCGCTAACATGGAGTTTGTCCTAATGTGCTATATGGACACTATAACCATTCTGAATTCTTTCCTTCACAACTAGAAACTTTATGTCAATATCCTTTACTTATATAAGTTTCTGTTGTTTTTGGAATACATTACTGCTGATTTATTGTCATATCATAATTTAAGTGGTCTTTCAACACCGTACTGTAGGCACAGCCTTGTGACGATTTCGCAACCATATTCCCTGAATAGATACCCCACAGCATATTATAAACCTTGCTTTCATGGTGGAAGAAATTATGAGTGCATGTTTGACACTCACCCAAATATACCTCCATTAGTCAGCATAACCTGATGTGGATCTCCTGCTGTGTTGGCATCCAACAAAATTGGAGTCGGAATACCTTATGATCTCCAGAATTATTAGGTCTCCTACAAAGAGCATATAATTTCATGTTCTCTATTAATTACTTAAGTAGTTTGGCTGCTATCCAATGATCCATCCATATTTACTTTAATATCTGCCTAACATCCTAATATATATGCAATATCCTGACGCGTACATACTTGAGTATACATTAGACTCCCTATAACTCATTATGAAGGAAAAATCTATTGTATTTTTTTAATTTTAAGGCTAACCTTAGGGCAATTGTTTGAGACTGAATTTGTCTCCTTTAACGAGAGGTGTCACCTGGTTTGCATTAAATACTTCAATCAATATATAAAACCAGAAAATTATTTCTACTCCCACTGAACTTGTGATACACACAATCTTCAACAGTGTTCATCTCAAAACCAAACGAGATAGTCACTTGTTAAAACTCAAAGTGTCTTTGACGAGAAGACTGCTTGAGTCCATAAATAGATTCTGTCAGTTTGCAAACCATATTCTTTGGATCTCCTGACACAAAGTTTTCTGGCTGCACCATATAATGTTTCGTCGATGTTACCATTGAGAAACACAATTTTGACATCTATTTGATGTAACTCAATATTAAAATGTACAACAACTACTATGATTGGTTTAAAAGAGTCTTTCAAAGAAACCGAAGAGAAAGTCTCTTTAAAAAACAATCTCTTCCTCTTCTCTTGAGGTTGTTGAGTTTATTTATCAGAAACAATTACCTTATCTTGAATGGGGGGTACCTTTATGTTGTCTTGTTGAGGTAGCTCAACATCGACTTATAGAGGTAATTCGATATTGTCTTATTGAGGTTCCGAATTCACTTCTTGATCAATGACAGGTACAAAATCTTGCACATCGTCAAAAGTGATAGTAGGAATCGCAATCGATTCCTCCTCAAAGATAATGTCATTGACTTTATTGCCCCCCCCCCCCCCCCAAACTCAACATCCTCAAAAAAAAATATTACACTTCTCGTCTAAAAAAAAATTCTTTATTTTTGTGTTTGGTACCACGTGGTTCCATATACAAGATTTCTTTATAGGACGCAATAGTTTCAAGTGATAATAGCATGTCACGAACATTTAAAATAAAAATAATACCAACATTATTTTGAATTTAAAGATAGATCAAACTTTATTGTTCCCAAATGAACAATGATAAATAAGATTGTCAAACAAGAAAACTGAAACTAAATTTCGTCTAAAAGACGGTACAATAAAAGCTTTAGATAAAATTGTCTATCAAATCCAATAATAACTAATATCCAAAATTTGTCCTATTGCATCCACTTCTACCGACTTGCCGTCTCCCACATAGATGTGTCTTTCACCATCAATTGGCTTTCGGTAGATCTGGCAACCCTTTCTTTACACGCCATGTGTGGTACTTTGTGCATTCCTTCTTTATGTGTCCCGGCTTGCCACAAAAGAAACAACCATTAGCCTCAGTTTATTGTTTTTTTTTACACTGGACCCTTAGTAGCTTCTGTATTCTTTCGCTTAGTGCCCTTATACTTGTCTTTAGGTGTGGTAGCCAAATTAGCACTTTCAGTTTTATCTTGCTTCAATCTCACTTCTTCTTGTGCACAGTACGAAATGAGCTCATTTAGAGTCCATTTTTCCTTTTGACAGTTGTAACTGACCTTGAACTGATTGTACTGTGTAGGAAGTGAGAGCAATACCAAATAAACGAGCAAGTCATCCGACAAGTCGAGTTTAAGTACGTTAAGTTTTAAAGCAATATGAGACATCTCCATGATGTACTCCCTTATGTTACCTTTGCCTTTATACTTCATGGTAATCAAGCGCAACAAAAGTGTGCTTGTTTCCGCCTTATCATTCTTTGTAAATTGCTTCTCGATTTCAGCAAGAAATTGTTTGGCATTAGTAACTTCATCAGATACTGCACCCCTGAATGCCTCTAGAATACCGCGCTTTATGATCATTAGACTCATGCGGTTTGAGCGTTCCCACTTCTCGAAGTTCGTTCTGTCACCAGATGAACTGTCATCCTTAGGAGTAGTGGGACGCTCAATCCTAAGTGCAAGGTCTAGATCCATGCAGCCGAGAACAATATATATGTTCTCTTTCCAGTCCTTGAAGTTTGTCCTGTTAAGCATTGGAATTGAGTTCAAATTAGCAGATATTGTAGCAACACTAGCTGAAAAGAGAACAAAAAATAAATAAATAAATATGCTCTAATTAATAACCAAAGAATAAAAGATAGTCAAACAAATTCAAATAATGGTGAACCCCATCTCAAGATACCTAGTGCATCATTAATATCAAGTCTTTGGACAGTGATATTAACTGCAAGTGGTACTCTTGGTGTAGTGATCAAATGTTGACAATAATTTATGTCAAATAATAAGCCTATCTTTGGATCGGATTATTATTCACATATAAATCGTATAATTGTCACACATTTGTCACTACAAGTATGTGTGCAATTCGGCCAAGTATTAACCTTCCTTTGGGCCGGCTAATACCCGCATGAATATACACACACAAACATCCGACATCCCTCATAGACTATCTACGCAAGAGAGGCCACTTTGGCGACATCTTGTTTCAATGAGTCTACTTAGAATATTGGACAACTATTGCTAGTCAAAAAAGGCACCAAAAAAAATTGAATGTTGACTAAATTTTACAAAACTGAATCATGTCAAAAACTTTATATACATGCATATTCATAAGATTATTACTCAAATAAAGTAATCAAAAGCATAATCATGAATTTTAATTTGGCAAAATTGGATATTATCACTATAACAAAATTCATGAAATAATCTATGGAGGATATACATCCAAAGATAATATCAAATAATGCATACGGATTACTTTAAATAGAATAATCTATAGAAGGTCAAATATATGCATTAACAGATTATATCAAATAATCTATAAGGATTATTTTAAATAAAATAATCTACCGAAGACAAAATCCTAATTTTAATTTTTTAAAAAAATCATATATCTTAAAAAATATCTCCTTTAATTATTGAGTACCAAAAGAACTGCAGACCAGAAGCAAACTATAAACAACTTCCTCCGTGACAGATACTAAAAAATATAGAGGCTGAACATTTACTCTTGGCACATGGCTTCTAATCTTAGCGCACTATACATCCCACTACATAATCCTCCAACTGTATTCCTTGTATACGACCGTAGTTGTTACAGGTGGAAAGCACACTTAGGAGCCAAGGTCCTTCGGGGCCTAGGTTCAAAGCGAAAAAACGAGGCGCGTGCCAAGCGAAGCAGAACACAATAACAATAAAGAATAAAAATAGTCTTCCGACCTCAAAATTGCTTTGTGTTGCTCTGTTACATGTCAAATTATTCGCAGCAAAACATGGAAGCTTATAATAACATAAATTATAGAAATAAGCGGATAGCAAAATATTCTGTTTAAATTAAATTAGACCGAAAGATCTAGGATTCTGAATCCAAAAAATAATAATAATAATAATAATAAATTCTAAAACTTCGATCTCATAAATCAAACAGGTAGGCTCTAATACCACTTGTTAGTAATTTGTTATGCCCTATCGATTCATGAGATGAAGAACATAAATAAAATTGCGGAAGCGTACCTGAATCCTTTGTCTTTGCTTGACGGATCTTGAAGCAAACGTCTCTTTTGGGGTTTGATCTTCCAACCCGCTACGGCCCTTAATAATAAAGATTAAATCTTTATTCCTCTCTTTGTTGATGGGGATACAGAAGAGAATAGAGAAACCCTCTCTTTGGTGGCCGTATGAGTTGGGGACCATAACCCTAATGAATACACATATATATAGATATGTGTGTTGTGATATTTCTAATTTGGCCCCTCATCAAATTAGAATTATCTCCCGTATCTACACATTAATTCCATGACAATTATACCCTTAAGCCAATTTCCATATAGACCACTTTAATTTGGCTTAATTATTTAGATAGCCCAAACACAATTAATTTTACATGTGTGGCCCCATAATTATTGAATAATTCCAACACTCTCTACATTCGATGCTGCAAACTAGAGTCTCTTTGCATGGGCCAAAATCAAAATCGATGTATCCGAACCCCTTGTCAGGATCCTCCGGGTTTCAATAGGCAATAACACATACTGCAATGTTCATCTCAGGTATGAGAGACTTACCAAATTCTGTACATTTTGTGGAAGATTGGGACATGGTGTTCATTCCTGTATCATTCATAAAGATTAGACATCAAAGATTGATGATTCATGGACGGATGATCAAAAAGGAAAGATACTGCACCTTCTTTCTAAGAGACTTAATCTCTCAATTTGTGTTAATCATGCTTCAAAATTCAGAAAAACAGAGTCTTCTAAAGATCGAGGTAAAACTTCTGATTCCAATCATAAAGATTCTTTCCCATCCAATCCGAATGATTCTACATCTTGCCAACATATTCCTGCAATCATCGACATGCCCATTGATCCCATTATTGTCCCCTCCATAACTTCACCGGACGGCCAATCTCCGGCGACGGTTACTAATTCCATCTCCACTACAACAACTACCTCATCAATAACTGTTCATCCAAGCACCTCGTTTAATTCGGCCATATCCAATCAACCCACTACTTTTTCTAAGTCATCAACTATCCCATTTACTAACCCATTAACTGATACTACAAATACACATGTGTATCATTCCATACCCAAGCATTCACACTATGTTGCTCATAAATCACCTCGTTCATTTCCTTTTACCCAACCATCTTCAGATACAAAATTGCAAACTCCTAACCCTGAGTTATTACTCTCTGAAAACTCAACCCTCTCCACTACCAGTGGTCCACAATCTAAATCATGCAATCAAAATATAACCCCTTATGCTCATAATATTCCACCTACTATACAAGTGCCGCCTTCCAATCCTACAAGCAGTATTGACAAATCACTTCCTACTACTAAACCCACATCTCCTTCTGATAAATTCTTTCCTACTGCACATGATCTATTGATAAAACCTCATAAACTTCCCACGAATCACCAAGTATTTATCAAAAACCCATCTCTCCATCAATCCTTCACTTTCCTGCTTTCCCCCTTATCACCACATACTCCAATTACATCTACTTCCATGCCATCTATTCACTACAACAAAAAACCCTTTTAATGAAGGCTAAAAAGCGTCATTAATGACGAACCATGACGCTTTTTTTTACAGCATCCGTTATGAAAAACGGGTGTTATAAATATTTTTTAAAAGCGTCATAAAATAACCGTCATGAATAGTTTCTATAAAAGCGTTATGAATAGTTAATATATAGTGCCCAATTCAGAACAATTTTAAAACGTCATGAATAGATAATATGTATAGGCTCAATGCAGCACATTTATAACACTTTATACTATTCAAGTTAGCATATTTATAATGCTCTATACTGCACAGTATATATTACATTCCAAAAATTTGACATTATATATCACCATCTTTATTACATTTCTCAAAATAGAGTACATATCAACATCTTCATTACATTGAATATCCAAATACAGAATGTACCAAAAAAATAGGAATAAATCTCTGTTTTGCTAACCAGATTATTAGAAATATTTACTTAAGTAGATTCTGACCATGGATCTTCTCTCTGCCATCTCTTAAAGATATCGGGAGTCTCAAAGAGAAGTAGTATCGCAGCTGAGCGACGACTTGGTGCTGCTGTAGCCGACGCCGTCGTGGGAGAGCCTCATTCTCTGATCTCTTACTCTTGCCTGAACCCTCACCAGCGCCTGCATGCACCTCAGCGTCACGTTGTGCCCTTTTTGCAAAAAATCGAAAATGTCAGCTTAGCACTTTAGTAATCAACGCTGAAATGTGAGCCTAGCAATCAACCTGGATTTTACCAAGCCAATAAATTAAAAAAAGTTAACAAGAAATTTATATATTAGAAATCAAAATCGAAAATGCATAATTAAGAAAGCATCACTTATTAGACTGACTGCACTTGGCGCAAATGGAGAATTGCTAAAAATAGAATGATATTAAAATGCCAACCAAATGGAGGTCTCGTGTTCCAAATCCTCACCCCACCTATATCCACAATTTAGATGTTATCAAGTTAGAACCAGGTATAAATGACACATTATATTTGAAAGACCGAAAACTGGAAAGAAAAAAAAATTTCAAGTCACTACAAAATTCAAGAGAAAAAAAAAACACAGGTTCAAGTGAATTTAAGAAAATCCAGAAGCCAAAACTTTCATAAATGGAAAAAAGTTTATAGAACTCTAAGTGCTCATGTCAAGAATTTCTCTGCTATGTGAAGTCCTCAGACAACTTTCAGAATGAAGCATGCATTATCATTTTCTAATTTGTACTTCTTTTGCAGCAGTAAGTAGAACCTTCTTTCTTTGGTCTTCTTTCTTCTCTCTATTTCTGAGGTGTGGAGTGGTTGTGGAATCCACATTCACTCATAGGTCCTATATATCTGAAGTAAAACAAACTAGGTCATGATAGTCTTTCTACCTGAACCCGCATAGTTTTTATCCTATCTTCTTTAATTCTAAAGTTGTTTCTTTAAATGTAAAACATTCCCCTGAGTCCCCTCCCTCACCACCATCACAATACCTTATTGACGTAGTACTCTCAATATAGCTACCAAGAAAATGTTTGATGTGGAGATAAAGCAATCTAATTATATAATTATGCATGAGAAGAAAATTAGTCCTATGCTTAAATCATTAGAAATATCATACTGAAATGAATATGTTATATATAGGTTAAAAAATCTATTGATCTAGTAAAATTAAAGAAATGAATATGTTATGAGCTTAGAGAGAGAAACTTATGTTAACTGGCATATCTGAGGTTTTTGATCTGAACTGAACAAAGAATAGATAGCAGATATCAGTGACTTTTACCAAAGAAATTCATATATATATATATATATATATATATATATATATATATATATATATATATATATATATATATATATATGTGTGTGTGTGTGTGTGTGCCTGCCAAACTTTCACTTGAGAACATCTCCATATTCACTTATATTACTACATATGTACAAACTTTCATTCACTTGAGAACTCCAACATTCTCCGTGTACACAAATCAAAGTACATGAGTGCTTACTTATGCTAGCTAATTAATAAAGAAGCAAATAGAAAGGTTTAATGTAAAATGTGTATATATATAGTATATAACATATCGAGCATGCTCGAAGGAAACAACTTAATTCCATAAAGATGAAAAGTTTATTTTCACAAGATTACTGATTAATGCTTATTCCAAAGTACAGCGCATATACTAAAATATTTCCAAATCAAGAAATTCAATTCATCAATTCTAATGTCTGTACCATATTGCATTCTTGAATTTCGACGAATCAATTCGTCTTTTCCAAAACATCCCTCTATATATAGAGGCTGTTGATAATTAAGAAGGGAAAATGTATATACATACATGTATGAAAATTGAGCCTGGAGTTACATAAGAAGTCAATGTATGAAATTGAAACAGGTGGAATAAACAGAAAAAGGAAAGGATTATATCTACAACTATAATTTACCATTCATATATGGGTATATATATATATATATATATATATATATATATATATATATATATACACCTTGTAAAGTTTTAATAAATAAACAAAGGGAATATTACCATGTAATTAATAATTGATGCAAAAAAGATGATAATGAGTGGAAAGATATACAATACAGCAGGTAATTAACATGTTTGGGAAGGAAGCAAATCCATGGATCGATATTCTTGTAAAGATATGTATACAGCAATAAAAATAAAAATGGGAGAAGGAAGGAAGCATACCACAGATCAAACATTTTCTGTAAAAGGTTGCGCCCAGAGAATAGATTAGGAAGACGAACAAGAAACGTACTTACGTACGTCAGCTAGCTAGCAAAGTAAATATTAAGATGCTAGTTGTAGTGAATGAGTTATAAAAGTAAAACAAAGGAGAAATTAAGTAGGAATGATGGGCATATGAAGATGAAGATGGAGTGTAGTAGGTATGCTTGATTCCATACATGCGGGGCCGGCACCGGCGACGTGCGTGTAGGCCTCAAAAAAATGAAAGTCACGCTGAGTTGATCAAGACAGAGTCAAAAGTTACGCTCAGTTGATCCAGACAATATAAACAAATCACGCTGGGAGACAGCTCATCATTTGCCAAAGAGTAATTATGACTGACAACACGACAGTCGAAGAATATCTCTTCGTATGCCACGTATACACAGAATTCGAGAGATCATCGCCGTCTATCGCGTGATTTTTGAAATCTTCTTCAGCAAGACTTAGCCTTCGTCGAGTTGGCGTACCAAAAGGGTTTCTTGTCATTTAATGTGACTGACAAAGCAATCACTGTCAGAGATTTTGTGTCAGTCGAGACACGCCGAATCAAGACAGCTGGCAGTTCTATCTCAAGTCTGCGTGTATTTGTGATCTTCATCTCAAGTTTGCGTGGATTCTGAAGTTTTCTTCCTCAAGTTTGCGTGGATTTTGAAGTTCTTTGCCTCGAAGTCTGCGTGGATCCTGAAGCTTCCTGCCCCAAGTTTGCGTAGATTTTTAAGCTTTCTACGCCGAGTTCGCGTGGATTTCGTCTTCAACAAGTCTGCGTGGATTTCATCAAATTAGAGTACGTGGCAGCCATGCCACTGATCTCTCGCCTGCGTGTCCTGTAACTTACACACGACTCATGCATGATTGCCATGTGTCCAACAGTTACAGGCCACGTCCAGTAAGTGCTCACAGCCTTGTGTATGTTAAATCCTGCGTGATTTTTAACTAGGCATAGGCTGTGAAGACAGTTATCTTTTCAGTTATTATTTTTGACTCTATAAATAGAGTTCTTTTTCTCATTCATTGTACAGATACACTGATATCTACTGTCAAAATTTTGAGGGCTTTTCTTCTTCGCATAGTCCAAGAGAAGCGATCGTCTTCTAGATCGGATTCCTATAGTTGTAATTTTCCCAGAAACATAACAAATAAAGAGAATTTCTTTATGGAAAACAAATTGGCGATTCTGCTGGGGAAAACCATCTCCTCTTCTGAGATGGTAACAACTCAATGCGACACTTCGTCAATCGGCTCGACGAAGAAGGTGATGACGATCAAATTCGATCAAATCGCCTATGAAGAAATGCAGCGGGCTAAGGGTGGCAAGCCCACTCCAGCATCCATCATCACTGCCAAGTCGAAGGGACACTCTGTCTATGTCCCTAAGAATCAGTTGGCAGTCAATGGTGAAGTCTCTGCCACAGTGTCTACTCCTACCTCTGGCAAGAACTCCACTGCAAGCATGCACACTCTTGTGCGCTCGAAGATGACAGTAATCAAAAGTCACGCTGACAGTACTGGATCCTTAGCCAAATCTGTTCCAGCGTGCAAATTCAACCCTAAAAGTCACGTTGACAGTACTGGCTCCTTAGCCAGTATTGGCTTCTTAGCCAAATCTGTTCCAGCGTGCAAATTCAACCCTAAAAGTCACGCTGACAGTACTGGCTCCTTAGCCAAATCTGTTCCAGCATGCAAATTCAACCCTAAAAGTCACGCTGACAGTACTGGCTCCTTAGCCAAATCTGTTCCAGCGTGCGAATTCAATCCTAAAAGTCACGCTGACATTACTGGCTCCTTAGCCAAATCTGTTCCAGCGTGTAATTCTAAAATTAAAAGTCACGCTAACAGTACTGGTTCCTTAGCCAAATCTATTTCAGCGTATATTTCATCAGAGAAGAATAACTCCTTAGTTATCTCTTCTTCTTTACCGAGTTCTACTAGAACTGGGGGTGGTCTTCCACACAAAGTCCCTTCGAAAAGGAATAACTCTTTAGTTGTTTCTTCTGCTCCTGTAGTTTTTACTTCAGGAACAGCTTTGACTGATACTTTTGTTAGTCAAAGGAAAGGAGATGGTCTTTTGACTACTCTTCCTTCTGGACATTCTATGTCTCAAAATCTGATTGAGTCTAAGAAGAAATATTCTTTAATATTTTCTCCTATGACTTCTTTAAATTGGGCACAGAATCTGTCCATTAAAGAGGGTCTGTTACCAACTCCTAATCAAAGGAGTGGTTCAACTCTTCCTTCTCTGCAAATATCCAGATCAATGGAGGGAAAACTCCATGTTTCCAAAATTAATGTGTTACCTTCCACTGATTTAAGAACAAAACTCAGCACTTCTGGTGTTAAGAAACCATACCAATTGGATATGAAGATAAAAGATCCAGATGCAGAGTATGCAAGAAATTATGTGGCTCACATTAATCACTCTTTGTATAATCAAGAGCCATTAAGACCCAAGAACAGGAAGTATACTCCTCAATCTTCACAAACAGATTTACGGGAATATCTTCAACAGAAGAGAAGGAGTAATTCTATGTCAAAGGAACATGCTGAATATGACTTCTATCCAAGAGTCATAATTCAGTGCAGATGTCAATCAACGGTTCAAGACCATGGTAATCATGAATGTGACTTCCAGCCAAGAGCCACAATGCAATGCAGATGTCAAACTAAACGACAGTCTGTCTTCAATAGGATTCAGTATGAACCTATGCCTGATGAAGATGAGCCTTTGTTTGCCTCTGTCAACATGACTTCTCGGGACACCGGGGGTAGAGTTGATAGTCCATATGGAGTATATAGAAACACCAGAGCAAGAGTCCTGGCTTCTAGTCAAAGAAATTTGATCCCTGAAATTGATTCTGAATTCCTTGGAGAATCTAACTTTCTACCTCTTCCTACTGGGAGTAGTTCTCCTATAATTGACTTTGATGCACGAAGCAATAATTCAGAACAAACAACATCTACCAGTTCATCAATAATTCCTCGTACAGTCACAACTTATATGGTTGATGGGAATACTGATGAACCTTCTTCTTCCTTGACTCCTCAAGATCAAAGAATTGCTTCTTTGGAACAACAAATGAAGTCTATGGCTGATACTATGAAGTCGATGTATGAACTCATGGTAACACAGATACAAAATCGACAGACTGTACCAGATGCCATACCAACTGACACTGATATGAGTCCAGTACAAGTTCCTCCAGCAGTACAATCTAATACTCCTGGACCAGCTCAACCAAATCCTAGTCTCTCTGGAGCTGGGGGTAGTGCTTACAATGCTGTTCCTCCTCCCAACTATTCTCTACAAGCCACAACTCTACAATCTTCGGGAGTTGTCTCTGAAGAATTGAAGAATCTCAAAACTCAATTCGAGGCATTCAAACAGAAAGATGGTTTACAAAGGTTAGGCATCAAGCAGCCTTATCCGATAGAATGGAAGCAAGTATCATATCCTCCTAAATACAAGCCTCCTATTATCTCATTCTATGATGGAACCACTTCTCCAAGTCAGTTTACTAATCACTTTGAAGTGATGACTGATCAACTGCAACCAATTGATGCCCTCCTTACTCGGGTATTTATTGGATGTCTCAAGGGAACGGCTTATGAATGGTATAGGAGTCTCCCAGATGGGAGCATTACCTCATTTGCTGGTTTCAAACAGATGTTTCTTGAAAGGTTCTATGAAGGGCTTAATGACATGACTATGTCTGCTCTTATTAGAATCAAGCAGAAAAATAATGAATCTACAGAGGAATACATTGAACGGTTTCGAAGAGAAGCTCTGAAGATGCCTCTTGGAACTCCTGATGCTGTCACCATCGACACATACAAATCAAACTTGTTGTCAATCATCAGTATGTGGACAGGGTCCACTCAATTTCAAGATTGGTCTTCCTTCATAGTCAGTGCCAAAGCTGCAAAAATCAGTGCTGAAACCTTCAAAGGTTTAGGAGTGCAGATGACTCCTAAAGAAACAGGACAAGGTGCTAACAATAAAAATAATGCTCGCAAGGGAAAAGAAACTCTTGAAGTTAATCTTCAGAGCAAAGATACATCAAATATTCAAACTCCTGCCTCTACAACTCAACAATCAAGAACACCTCGCCCGAAAGAAGAATATTCTTTTGATGACGACGATGTCCTTGATATCTTTGAATGTCTGCTGAAAGGTAATAAGATACAATTACCTGAGATCAAGAAACCTGATGAAGCTGGTAAGACAGATCATCCTAAATACTGTCCATACCACAGAATGCTGGGTCATACAATTCGTACATGTTATGTACTGAAAGAAAAGATCCAAGAAATGATTAAGTCTGGAGCTATCTCTCTTACTCCAAAAGAGAAGACCGTCACCTCCAACGTCGTCTCTATACAATTTGGAGACTTCCTTCCTCAATTTCTTGAAAGCGGCATCGTTCCTATTCCCAAGGCAACTCTTGACATAGTGAATATTCCTCCTCCACAGTCTGAAGGATTAGCACCAATCACTTTGGAGATTGGAGAAATCATGTGGATTCATCCTGATCTAATAACAGACTTTGAATCTCCTTTTCCTCAAAAGATTTCTTCTCGAAAGTCCAAGAAGGCTGAAAAGATCAAGTCATGTCATATGACTTCTCTTGGGTCTACCTCTGACACAGAGCCAAAAGACAAAGAAGAAGCACTTGTTAGTGCTACTCGAACGGGGAAACCTTATCTAAAGGATTATTCCAAAAGTCCTGAGGATCCTCTTGATATCCCTCCAGCTGATAAAGATGCTTCTAATGTTCCTCCTGAAGAAGAATCATCCACTGAACCTGTTCCTTCCAAACCCACAACTCTTGAGAAAGGCAAACAATAGGCTCGGTTTGATAAGCCAATCAAGAAGTCCTCTCCTCTTGGACTTCAGAAGCCTTACAACTTCGATATTTTGGCTCAACTTGCTAATACTCCAGCTAGAATGTCCCTCTTTGAACTTCTATGTCTTTCTAAAGAGATTCGGGAGACATTAAGTGAAGCACTTCTACAAGCTGACTCTTGTCTTGCACAATTGAAGAAGCCAGATGCAGAACCTGCCACTTGCTTACATTGTAATAATGTACTGGAGATTATCCCAAATATCACCTTTACACAAGACGACATGCTATTGGAGGATAATCGACATGATCGACCTCTCTACTACACCGGTTATATCGACACAATGAAGATAGATCGTATCCTCATTGATCCAGGGTCTGCTATAAGCATAATGCCAAAGAGTCTGTTGGATGAACTAAAAATCCCTCTTCACAAGCTCTCCAAGACGGTTACTACTATCTTGGGATTCAATCAAAGCCGAAGTGAGCCTTTGGGAAAGATTCATCTGAAGCTTCAGATAGGCGATTTCAGATCTAAAGTCACTTTCTATGTGATCGAGATCGCGGGATCCTATAATCTTCTTCTGGGGAGGCCCTTTCTTCATGAAAATAATGTGGTGCCCTCTACTCTTCATCAATGTTTTAAATACATTGATAGCAATGGAAGAGTACAAAAAGAAGTTGCTGATATAAATCCCTTCCATGGGGTTGAAGCTTATTTTAACGATTCCCGAATGTACAAAGAAGAGTATACAAGGATCATACAAGCTATGGAGAAAGAAGATGCACAAAGTGAGACTTTAATAATCCCTGTTAAAGGTCGAACTACTCAGCAACAATCTCCTAAACCCTCTGGAGAAGATTCTTTCATCATTCTAGTGAGTGGACGGATCTCTCCGTTACCTCAGTCGTTTACTCAAAATACACTGATCATTCCTGTCAGTGGACGTACTACAGTTCATGTATCTTCACAAGATACTCTGCTAATTCCAGTTGGAGGGCGGACTACTCTTCCTACTCAAACTTCAAGGGAGCTCACCTCTTCTGAGCCATTTGTTATCGATCTTAATCGAAACAAAGCTTCTTCTTCTTCTCCCCCTTTAGTCATTGACTTGGCTAAAATCTCTAAGGCTCAGCCTTCTCCCAATATAAATACTGCTGCTTTTACATTTAATGAAAAGTCTCCACCTTTGCAGTATGCTGATGTGTGTAATTATGTTCATAGTTATTTATATCTGTTAGATGACTTGAACACAATAACCATAGGAGTTGTACAGACTGTTCATACAGATGTATCCCTAGAACCTGTACAATCTTCATACTTTCTAGTTCCCAGCAGAAAGCCAGGAGACATTCCAATATTCTTCTATAAAGGGCCCCAAAGTCCTTCTGATTTAGAAGATGAAGACAAAAATGATGATACTGGAAGATTACAACTACGTCGTTATAGTCAGCAATCTAAAGACATCATCAAAAATATGGGCTATGACTTCAGGACTGGCCTCAATAGTGGAAAGGGAAGAAAAATACCTGTCTGGATTCCTCCTTTGAAATATGGAAGGACGAAATGCGGATTGGGCTATATTGCTCCTACTCCTTTTATCAATATTATCCATAAAGATCCCGAGTCTGACAAAGATAAGAGATCTAATTCTTCTAGTACCACTTCTTGGGATTCCGATACAAGTATCGGGGACTTCTACTGCAACATTCTGTCTTCCAACATGGTTTCTATTGACCATTCTGAAGAAAGTGATGAAGACGAAGAAGAGTTTGAAATCTCACCTGAATCAGAACAGTGGGCCCAAAGATTAGATAATCAATGGGAGTTCCGTTTCGAGCAAAAAGAACCTCCGACTGAAGATAAACTTATTCAAATAGATGTTGGTGAAGAAGGATCTCCCAAACCAATATTCATCAGTGAAAGTCTTTCAGAAACTGATAAGAAAGACATGATCAAACTCATTCGTGATTACATCGATGTCTTTGCTTGGAGTTATGAAGATATGCCAGGGCTTGATCCTCAAATTGCAACTCACAAGCTCAATATCTTGCCGAATGCTAAACCGGTCAAACAACAACAGCGACAATTTCGTCCAGACATCATGGATGCAATTGAAGCTGAAGTTAATAAACTCATTACCTCTGGATTTATTAGAGAGGAACAACATCCCGATTGGGTGGCTAATATTGTTCCTGTTCTTAAAAAGACTGGCAAGATCAGAGTATGCATAGACTTCCGCGATCTCAATGTGGCATGTCATAAAGACGAATTCCCTCTACCAATCACTGATGTCATGGTTGATAATACCTGTGGATTTGAATGAATGTCATTCATGTACGGGTATTCTGGGTACAATCAGATCAAAATGTTTCCAGAGGACGAGAAGCATAATTCTTTCAGAACGTCGATTGGTACATACTGTTATACAGTTATGCCATTCGGTCTCAAGAATGCAGGAGCAACTTATCAACGAGCTATGAGCACTATATTCCGTGAACATTTGCGGAAAACAGTCGAATGCTATGTTGATGATATTGCAGTCAAAAGTCGACAAAAGGAGGATCATATCCAAGATTTGAAGACTATATTTGATCTAATGCGTAAGCATCAATTAAAGATGAACCCTACTAAGTCCTTCTTAGGCGTCTCTAGTGGTAAATTTCTCGGCTTCGTCATTACCTCTAAAGGTATGCACGTGGATCCCGAGAAGATCAAAGCCATCCAAGAGATGCGTCCTCCACGCACCTTAAAAGAGCTACGAAGATTTCAAGGAAGAATCGCTTATATCAGGAGATTCATCTCTAATTTATCAGGACGCTGCAGACCATTCAACAAACTTATGAAGAAAGGTGTCTCTTTTGTCTGGAATGATGAATGTCAGAAAGCATTCGATGATATAAAACAATATCTAATGAGCCCTCCAGTATTGGTACCTCCCGTCACAGGAATATCGTTTCTCCTCTATACTCGAGCAATGAGTCATTCATTGGGTGCATTACTCGCTCAAAAGAATCAAAATGGCCATGAACAAGCCATTTATTATCTCAGCCGCACTATGACCGGAGCTGAACCTCGATATTCACCGATTGAAAAAAGAATGTCTAGCCTTGATGTTTGCTGTCCAAAAGACACGTCATTATATCACTGGCCAGACTATTCATGTCATCTCCAGGATCAATCCTATACGGATCATGATGAAGAAACTCAGTGTTTTGAATTCTCGATTGGCTAACTGGGGAATCCTACTTGCTCAGTATGACATGCACTATATTCCTCAGAAATCAGTCAAATGATAAGCTTTAGCTGATTTTCTGGCTGCTCATTCAATTCCAGAAAATTCAAAACTCTATGATGAAATCCCAGATGAAATCCTAGATTCAAATCAAATTGCTGAAGAAGATCCTACTTGGCATTTATTCTTTGATGGAGCATCAAGAATTGGTCCTAATGGTGATATTATCGCTGGAGTTGGAATCGTTCTTGTATTGCCAGAAGGTCTTGCCATCCAAAGAGCTTATTCTCTCGATCAGTCGTGTTCAAACAATGTAGCTGAGTACAATACATTACTCATTGGTCTTCAACTCGCTAAACATCTGAATATTCAACATTTGGAGGCGTACGGAGACTCTAAACTCATTGTCAATCAGATCAGGGGTACTTATGAAGTTCGCCATCAAGATCTGGTTCCTTATCATAAAACAGCTATATCTATGGCTTCTTCGTTTAAAGAATTCTTCATTGAACATGTTAGGTGAGCATGTAACACAGAAGCTGATGCCCTTGCTAATCTTGTAGCGGTGCTGGCTATTCTAATCAGACGGCAACAAATGATCGTTGTTCGTAATCGAGAATTATTTCATCTTGAAAATAACTTGACTCTAGGACTTCCAGTTGACATTGAAGAATCAACATCTCATGATGTCAACACAACAAGAGGATTTGGATTCAGTCGTAAATCGATGTCATCTTCATCCGATTCCAGCATGGAATTCATCTTCAGTAACTTGACTGAGAATCATAATACGGATAAAGATTGGAGACTTCCTTTCTTAGATCTCATATTATATGATATTCTTCCGGATGATCCGAGTGAGGCAGCATCTATCAGACGACGATCACTAAGATTCTACTACAATCATACAACAAAGACCTTATATCGTCGAGCTTATGATGGTTTACTCCTTCGATGTGTTGCCGGTGATGAGGCTCAACAAATCATTCACGAAGCACATGATGGAATTTGTGGAGCACATCAGCCAGGACCAAAACTTCAAGACCGTATTCGACGTATGGGTTATTATTGGCCCACCATGGTATCTGATGCCATCGAATATGCAAAGAAGTGTAAAGCTTGTCAAATCCATGTGGATTTTATTCATCAACCCTCAGAATTTCTACATCTGACGGCAGCATCATGGCCCTTCGAAGCTTGGGGCATGGACATTGTCGGCCCGATCAATCCACCGTCATCTAAAGGTCATCGGTTCATTCTCGCAATAATCGATTACTTCTCCAAATGGGCCGAAGCCATTCCTTTATCTGAAGTTAAGACGTCTAATGTCATCATCTTTATTAAGCACCATGTCATCTACAGATTTGGTGTTCCTCGACGCATTGTTCATGATAACGGACCACAGTTCGTCAGCCAGAAATTTACTCGATTCTGTGACGATCACCGGATCAATAATGTGGCTTCTACCGCATATAATCCAGCAGCTAACGGATTAGCAGAAGCTTTCAACAAGACTATCAACAAACTCCTAAAGAAGTTTGTCTCCACTAACAAACGTAATTGGAGTGACAAGCTCGGAGAATGTTTGTGGGCTTATCGTACTACAGTTCGTAATACTACCAAATGTACACCTTTCTCTCTGGTGTATGGTTGTGAAGCTGTTCTTCCATTAGAGATTCAAATTCCTTCTTTAAGGATAGCAATCGCTAATGAACTCACTGCTGAAAATAACGATCGTCTTCGACTTCAAGAATTAGAAGCTCTGGATGAAAAGCGATTATCTGCTCAACAGAATATTGAATTCTATCAAGCTAGAATTTCAAGAGCTTTTAAAAAAAAGTCAGAGTTCGATCATATCAAAAAGGAGAACTTGTTCTAACAGTCAGACGTCCTATGACTATGACTCATATGAGTAAGGGCAAATTTGACGCAAAGTGAGAAGGTCCCTATATTGTGAGCAAAGTTTTCTCAAATGGAGCTTATCAACTCTCAGAATTGGATGGTCGAAAAGTTTTGATGCCTATTAATGGCAAATTCCTTAAAAAGTACTATGTATAAATGTAAATACTTGTAATCATCAGACAAATTCATGTTTAAAAATAAAATTTTTATTTTATTTTCATGAATGATGATACATGATATTAAGGAAGATCACTATCATCCTTCTCTACTTTTGGACGTGGGCCACTACCGTCCTTCTCGAAGATGTGATCAGCAAAAGAGCCGAGAACCTCCTTGCTAGAACCCACGAGGAATTTGCAAGCGGCCATCCTCATGGCTTCCTCTTCTTCAGTCCTTCCTGGTTCGAGCAAAAAATCCAGAATGTCCCTTGGTGGCTTGGGTGCAGACGAACCTTCGCCTGCTTCCGTCTTCTTCATTTTGACTGGACCAGCAGGGCGTTCTTCAGTGCCTTTCTGAACCTTTGAGGCTATCTCAGTCTTCTTGGATGCTTCTCCAGATGACATTTTTATGTTGAGGAGTAGAAGTATTCGTTCTCGCCAGATTTCTGCTATATTTATAGGCAGAAGTTCCTCATTCATCCGACGTTTCACATATTCATTAATGCTTAACGGTTCATCCATTCATTTCTCACATTCATCAGACGGTTCGTCTGTTCATTAATACTTGACGGTTCATCCGTTCATTTATTACATTTACTCGACAGTTCATCTGTTCATCATTTCCTAACGGTTCATCCGTTCATAATCTTTTATCAATTTATTAAGGGGGGATTCGTTATTTATCATGTTTTTATAACCTCTGAATCAATTTCGAATCTACTTACTCATTTGTCATGTTTTGACCTCTGCATAGAAATCAATCTATTTTCTTTTGAGTTCCTATATATTATCACGTCCATAATACCTCTGATAATATCATATACTCTAAAACAGAAAAGAAGATTTCATTATCTATCATGTCCACAATTCATCCACAAATACAAATCTTTGAGCATAGAAGAATTGTCATTTCCATTCTCATTTCACCATAAAAAGTCTATTACATTTTCTTAGACTTTCTTACAAATCATAATGGAAATCTATTACAAATCTTGGATTTTCATTCTATGTACAACTGAGATCTATTTCTTCTTGGATCTTCTCTGGCAATCTCGTTGTTTGTGGCAATTCCTGGGTGTCCAGCAGGAATCAAACTCTGGTCTTATCTCTCAGACGAGAGGAGAACCACAGAGTAGGGCAACACGAAAACGTGTTGCTGCCAATACAACTGATGGATTAGGAGCGACCTTTCAGAGGAGACAGGAATGTATCCAACCTTGGGATACATTTCCTAGTTCTCCCGTGAAAGGAACTCTACTACCCGATTTCTCGGTAGTAGAGTTGACTCCACCATCCAACTCTCGTGTATAAAGGCTCTTCCTACCATCTAAGGAAGACCCTTCTATCCCACGAAGAGTTCTGAGTTGTCTGATTTATGCGTCAAAAGCGTATGAACTCCCTGATGTAGATGTCAGCAGGATATTCTCCACAGCATCCACATCCCCAATGCCAGTTCTGAAGAAAAATTTCAGCCAAGTTTCTGCAGAAAACAGCAAGAAAAAAGAGAATTAATCAACAGAAATGTCATTTGACACGCACTGACTGGTCAAGCGTGCATTGTTCAATCAGAAACAGAAAGCCTATCTTCAACAGCAAAAATAGTACGCATACTATACTGGACTTACCTTCAAGTTTGGTGCTAAGGATTGGCAAACTCATGTTTGATACAGTATGCAGAAATCGAACATTAGAAGGCATTGCTTTCCTGTTTGAGAATGAAATCTCTCAAAAATTTCGTTCTCAAGAAGAAGAAGAAGTCGGAGAGGAAGGAGTTCGTCGGAGAAGATGAAGTTCTCTTCTGTGGGTTCTCTCTTTCAAACGCAAGTAAAGAAAGAAAGAAGTAATCTATGGCCTATTTATAGGCTCATAAAGAATTCTAAATGACGGTCAAGTCATTATTGCCTCGATATTTGGAGATTTGCACGGGATCCTAACAGCACAGAATCCCAACAGTCTAAACATCTCGGAGTAAATCTCTCATTTTGAAGTCATCTCAGCGTGACTAAATCCATTTTATCATCTCTATTTTCAAAGTATTTCGAAATAATTTATCATTTTTCGAAAACTTTGAAGGGGGTTTTGTAGGCCTCAAAAAAATGAAAGTCACACTGAGTTGATCAAGACAGAGTCAAAAGTCACGCTCAGTTGATCCAGACAATATAAACAAATCACGCTGGGAGACAGCTCATTATTTGCCAAAGAGTAATTATGACTGACAACACGACAGTCGAAGAATATCTCTTTGTATGCCACGTATACACAGAATTCGAGAGATCATCGCCGTCTATCGCGTGATTTTCGAAATCTTCTTCAGCAAGACTTAGCCTTCTTCGAGTTGGTGTACCAAAAGGGTTTCTTGTCATTTAATGCGACTGACAAAGCAATCACTGTCAGAGATTTTGTGTCAGTCGAGACACGCCGAATCAAGACAGCTGGCAGTTCTATCTCAAGTCTGCGTGTATTTGTGATCTTCATCTCAAGTTTGCGTGGATTCTGAAGTTTTCTTCCTCAAGTTTGTATGGATTTTGAAGTTCTTTGCCTCGAAGTCTGCGTGGATCCTGAAGCTTCCTGTCCCAAGTTTGCGTGGATTTTGAAGCTTTCTACACCGAGTTCGCATGGATTTCGTCTTCAACAAGTCTGCATAGATTTCATCAAATTGGAGTACGTGGCAGCCATGCCACTGATCTCTCGCCTGCGTGTCCTGTAACTTGCACACGACTCATGCATGATTGCCATGTGTCCAACAGTTACAGGCCACGTCCAGTAAGTGCTCACAGCCTTGTGTATGTTAAATCCTGCGTGATTTTTAACTAGGCATAGGCTGTGAAGACAGTTATCTTTTCAGTTATTATTTTTGACTCTATAAATAGAGTTCTTTTTCTCATTCATTGTACAGATACACTGATATCTACTGTCAAGATTTTGAGAGCTTTTCTTCTTCGCATAGTCCAAGGGATAAAGCGATCGTCTTCTAGACCGGATTCCTACAGTTGTAATTTTCTCAGAAACACAACAAATAAAAAGAATTTCTTTATGGAAAACAGTGCGTCCTCGTCCTACACCTGGTGGACCTCGCCGGCCGGGCCAGCTCCAGCCTCGTGGCGCACAGGAACAAGAAGGGCTTCATCAACCCCTCGGAGATGGCCCGCCTCCACAACGCCTTCATCCGCTACGAGTAGGACAACAGGGGCCGTGTGTCCGTGCAGCCCATGTTTCTTTTTTATTCGTATTGAATCTATGATGTTAGAAGAAATTCCTTACCAAAACGGGACCAGACCACGCCGGAGAGGAACATCACGAACCCGCTCCCTATTTTTTGTCAGGAGGAAGAAGAAATTAAAAACCCTAGCCCTAATTTTGAAGAGAACGGGCTCTAGGGTTAGAGTTTTGGAGTTGGGGAAAAGGAAGGAGAATGCTGCCGAAGTGGTGGCTCTGCACCGATAGCTCAATCACCGAAGGGTTGCTGCGTAGTCGAGCCCATCGCCAGAGTAATTAAGGTTAGGGTTGAAAATTGGGGAAGAAAAGGTTTGAGGAGGAGAGCTGCTGCTCGGTTAGAAAATGGATGAGAAATGAATTTTCTCTCTCCCACTGAGCTTTTATACAGTGAAGGAATTACAAGTTTACCACCGCTCTAAAATATTAATGACATTTTGTTTTATAAACGTTATAAAAAGTCCAAAATTAGTCAAAACCATAGAAAAAAAGGTATTTTGAACTTTGATAACGCTTAGGTATCAGGCGTCATCAATACGTCTTGTCGAGCGTTATTAATAGGCCTTTTTGTTGTAGTGATTGAAGTACCTTCTCAAGCTTTACTATCTACTCATAATACCAGCAAAAGAGCTCGATCCTTATCACCAGAGAAGGAGACAGATATTGAGCATGTCCGACCTATTAAGAAGTTGAACTCAACTAATGACTCTACTACAGGCACGGCTGGCTTTCAACATCCTTTATCATCATGATTCTCTCCTGGAATTTTCGGGGTTTGTGGAATGACCCGACAATTCAAACACTCAAATCATTCCTCCGAGCTTCTAGACCAAGTATTGTGTTCATTTCTGAAACTCGATGCTCGTCTAATTCAGCTTCAGTCATTGCAATGGATCTTGGATTTCAACATTATAATGCTATATCTTCAAAAGGCTTATCAGGTGGACTATTGCTCTGTTGGAACTCACATGTCAACTTACAGATAATCACATCCTCAGACAATTATATTCATGCTTATGTTCATCATTCAGCTACTAGTCACAAATGGCATTCTCTGTTTTTATATGGTCCACCTATATTATCTGAAAGAAGGTTATTCTGGTCTCAAATGGAGATGATAACTTCATCTATAGTCGAACCATGGTTGGCTATTGGGGACTGTAATGCAATATTAAGTCCTGAGGAAAAGTGTGGAGGGAAATCTTTTAACTTTCATCACCATAAACATTTTATTAACTGGTTCAACATCTCAGGGGCTATGGATATTGGATATTCTGGTCCAGCTTTTACTTGAAACAACCGTCGTGATTCCAGAAGCAATGTTGCAGAGAGACTAGATAGAGTTATGGTTGATCACAACTGGAGATCCCTTTATCCAAAAGCTGGGGTAATTCATCTACCAAGTCTGAACAGTGATCACAATCCTATCATGTTAAAGTTGGATTTAACCATTAAAAGAAGAAGACATCCATATCGTTTCGAAATGGCATGGACACATGAAGCAGATTTCTATCAAGCATTTTATGATATATGGAGTAACTTGCAATCTAAAGATCTTATCCCTAAACTGAAGAGCCTTCTACCAAAACTTCATACATGGGGTTCAAATCGTCTGAAGAATCTTGATTATGATATTACATTTCACGAAAGGGAACTCCTTCGTATTCAATGCCAACCAATGACATCTGTTAATCTTGAAGAGCAGAGGAAAATTCAAATTTGGCTCAACAAACTATATCTCCAAAAGGATACTTACTGGAAACAACGTTCAACCATCTCTTGGCTCCATGAAGGTGATAAAAATACTAGGTTCTTTCATCTCTCTGCATCTATTAAGAAGCATATGAACACTATTCATAACATAAGAAATGATAATGGTGAGTTAGCTTCAGTATATGAAGATATTGCTAAGACTTTTGTTCACCATTTCAAGAAGATTTTCCAGGCTTCTACCACTAATCCGATTCCAGCCCACATTATTGCTGAACTTGTTCATATAACGGAATCTGAGAATGAAGAAATCAGTAGGATCCCTAATGAAGAAGAAATCAAATCTGTTATAAAGAGCATGAAGCCTTATAAAGCGCCTGGTCCTGATGGATATCAAGTTGCTTTCTATCAGAAATTTTGGGATCTAATAGGAAATAAGGTAACACAACTCATTCAGGGATTTTTTTCAACTGGTCTCATGCCTCCACTTCTTAACCATACATACATCACACTTATCCCAAAAACCCAATGCCCATAAACACCATCTGAGTTTCGACCCATTTCTCTGTGTAATGTACTTTACAAAACTATCACCAAAATCCTTACCAATAGACTCAGACCCTTTCTCCAAAAAATCATTAGCCCCATGCAAAATGCTTTTGTTCCAGGTAGATACATTGGAGATAATGTTATCATTGCTCAAGAACTTCTACATTCCATTTCTAGATTCACTCTAGATAATAGCTCATTTGCTCTGAAAATTGACATGTCTAAAGCCTATGATAGGCTAGATTGGGGAATTATCGACCAAGCTCTAACGGGTTTTGGAATTGGAGGAAAATCCCACAACCTCATTATGAAGTGTATCTCTTCTTCTTCATTTGCAGTTCTTATCAATGGTACACCAACTGAATCTTTCTCCCCTAGCTGTGGCATTCGCCAAGGGTGTCCCCTATCGCCATACTTATTCATTATGAGTATGGAAGTGCTTTCAACACTTATTCATATTATGGATAGAAATATGTTGTATAATAGTGTTAAGCTCAGAAATTGCCCTATATCTTTCTTCCATCTATCATTTGCTGATGATTTATTATTATTTGGTAAATCTTCACTCCACAATATCACACAAATCAAACTCATCATCAAAATATTTAAAAACTGGTCTGGTCAAAGAATCAATTTTGACAAATAATCTATTTTCTTTTCGAAAAAAAACTGACCCATACATGCGTCAACTGTACCAGAACTTGATTGGGGTCAAACCTATGCATCCTACTGAGAAGTATCTTAGACACAAAATCCTCCTTTCCAAAAAAGATCCAGTTTCTTTTCTGATCTATTTGATTCCATTTTTAAAAAGCTAAAAGGTTGGAAGAGATCATGCCTATCCCATGCAGCTCGAACTATTCTTATCAAATCTATACTTTCTTCCCTTCCTACATACTATCTTTCTTCATATATTGTTCCCAAAAATGATACTGATACTATGTCTAAGTACCAAAGAGATTTCTGGTAGGATTCTGGTAACAACAAAAAGAAACTTCATTTCAAATCTTGGTCTGTATTCACCAAACCCAAATTCTAAGGTGGACTTGGTATATGAGATCCTCACATTGTCAATCTTTCTCTATTAGTCAAATTATCATGGAGATTTCTAACAGATCCCAGTTCTGCATGGGGGATATTGCTTCAAAGTAAGTATCTTCATTCTCATTCATACTGGAGTGCTACCCCATCTCCTACTTCTTCATGTATCTGGTCAAGTTTACTGCATATCAGACAATATCTTTACGGCAATATTTTCTAGTCAGTAGGCAATGGTGTTCAAATTAACATTTGGGATGATCCTTGGGTTCCTACCACACCTCATAATAGAGTTTCAGGCTATCAATTCTCTAGGGGATGGGCTACTCATGTTAGTGATCTCATGATCAATACTAAAAATTTCAGTTGGAAGGAAAACCTTATACATATATTATTCCCCTTGCATGAAGCTATTGAAATATTAAAGATTCCTCTCTCTGCTAACTGCAAAACTGATCAACTGATCTGGAAATATACAAGTGATGGTAATTTATCCAAAAAATCAGCGTATAGAGTTATTCATACAACCATCAACGAGGATTTATCAAATGATACTGAGTCTGACTTCAATGAATGGAAGAAATTCTGGTCCTTCAATCATATTTACCCAAGTGTGCTTATCTTTGCCTGGAGGGCTCTCACAAACTCCCTCCCTACTAAAGCTAATATTCATCGACGCCTCAATCATTTGGACGTACCCAATATGCCCTTTATACAAGGTATGTGAAGAAGATACTAACCATATTATCCTTCATTGTTCTTTGACAGGTTCTGTTTGGAGAAATTATGAATCCAATAATAGGTTCATTCATCCACACACTACGATCTCAGGTCTACTCTCAAATAGCATGGTGGCCGAGAAGATGTAACATCTTGTTTTTATATAATGTGGCAAATTTGGAAGGCTAGGAACAAATTTATCTTCGAAAACTCAGCTATCAATACCAAATAGATTCTTCATCAAGCTACCACAATGCAGGAATCATATGAATCCCTTAACAATGATATCTCATCGACATCTAATGTTACTGCAACATCTACAATCACTGGCCATTGGAGACCACCTGACGACAACTTATTAAAAATTAACACTGATGGAGCTTATCTTGATGGGAGGATGTCAGCTGCTGCAGTCCTCCGAGGACAAGGACACTTCTTAGGTGCCATTTCAAAATTTCAAGATGGAGGTTCCCCTGTGGAAGCAGAGGCAATGGGCATACATCTAGCCATGGTTATGATTGAAAGAAAGAAGCTACAATGGACCATAGTGGAGGGGGATTGCAAAGCTATCATCGACTCTATCAATTCCAATATGGAGACATCCCTATGGCTAGCCAGACACATCATCTTTGATGCCCAGAAAACTTTTGCAATCGAGAAATGACATCTCTTTCTCTTATGTACATAGAAGTGCTAATCACTGTGCACATCATCTTGCATTGCAGACACTGATGCATAATACTGTGAACTCTACAATATTTCATGACATTGTTCCTGTTTGTATATCTGCTAATATCCTTCGGGATATTGCATCTTGTAATTCCTTAATCCTACAATGAATGCATTACCTTTTATTCAAAAAAAAAAAGACGGAGGAGAAAGGAGTAGGAAAATATTGAAACTAACAAAACATTCTGCCAATCGGTCTGGCTTTGAATTCCAATATGTGCATGTACAAATATTCCTCGTTTATGCATTTAATTTTAGAACTTTATTTGAAAATCGTCATGCATAGACTTTGTCAGTCTGATCGACGAAATATTTTATAGATTCGAATATTTACAAACTCTTTTCTCTTTCCTATATTAATATCATGTTTTTTTCCTATGTAAAATTTTCTGTTTTTTTAACCTCTCAATTTAGAACTTCCTAGTTTTATTTATTTGTATTTGGTATGTTAAGTTGACCAGCTGAAAGGAGTGAATGCTAGATGCATAGGTAGTTCATGTGCATTAAAAATGTTCTTCTCAATATGGAGAAGTTGTTGGTGTGCATTAAAGTCCTTTACTGTTTGATATGTGAACAGCACTTTATAAGCATATTTGTTGAACATTTTGCTGTTCTAAAATAATTGCTCTCAGGTAGACAAGGCAGTAATGTAGAAAGCATGGGCAATCTGGAGCACACTATGGACGGAATGTAGTATCTGGACACCACAATATTTCTTTCTTTGTTTGTTTCTAAGTAGCAACTCAAGGCCTACAAATCGGAGTTGGCCTATGAGGTTCGATATTACACTATATCCATATATTTTAAAATAAAATATTTATATAAGACATAAATTAATTCCAATTGTCTACACCTCATGATCCTATCTCATATTCGATATTGGACTAAATTACTAACTCCATTGCCATCCCTTTTGAGGGCTCAACCGAAAACGAGATAAAATCCAACAACCTCCACCTTATCTCGTTTTCGCTAGCCGAACGACCTTAGCACCGGCCCATGCTACCTTTGCTTGTTCTCGTCAATAGAACAACCTTAGCACCCATGCTACTTTTGCTCGTTCCTGCTAGCCGAACAACCTTAGCATCTCTGCTACTTTTGCTCATTCCTACCAGTCGAGCACCCAGAAAATCTAACATATTATCATCTCAATCTGTTCGAACACAGAACCAAATCGACACGTTCATCTACACCACATTGTGTGCCAACCACGTCTTGCTTTACCTTAGACTTTAAAGTCATATCGATTCGTTTATTTTTTATAGAACTATATAGTGCTAGTACTTTAAAATGTAAATATTGTTTATTTTCTATAACTATATAATGTACTTTAAAATATTATTTTCGATCACTTTAATTAATTGCCTTATAAATATATGAAGTGACTATTTTGCCCTCAAATACTATGGCATTATTTTAAACACAAAATCACTAATACAAGTAAAAATAAAAATAAAAATATATAAGTTTACATTCAAATACTTTTGTTAACATAACACTTCTTCCTTAAGTTTATCTTCAAACAACAATAAAATCGAAGCTTAAACTCGGGCCAAAAATTTGGCAGAACCTCCTCAGTAATATAAAGGTCCAAATTTGCCATAAATGCATTATAACTCAAATCTGTCACAAAAATAATTCTAGAAAATTACTAAGGACAACACACAAAGAGCTATCGCATGTTAAGGGATAACAAACTTAAATTGTAAAATTGTTAGAAAATAATACACCATTTCAAACACCTAAATTTTTCTTTCTCTCACAACTTCATCTTCCTCCTACAATGTCTTCCTCTTTGGAACACTATTATTGGTGGTTTCAAATTCTATTATAGGGGTTTAGAAGCTTTAGAAATCGTAACAGTCAGGTTAGGACGATGAATGACTGTTATGATTCTGACAGTCCTGACTACAGTTAGATTGAAAAAAATTTGATTGTCCTAAGATAGAAATCCTGGCAGTCTTAAGACGTATGACTTAGGACAGCAGAAACTACAGTTACTGTCAGAATTCTGGCAATCGTCCCCCAGTGGCGGATCCAGAATGGAATTCTATTGGGGGCACAATCATAAGGTGTTCGGAGACACCTCAAAAAATTTGAACATATAAAAATAAAATATATAATTGAAAATTGAACATACAAACTACACCAAACAAAGGACTAATTTTTAGTACAAAATGTAAAAATTGTTCTCTACGAGTTTTCATACAATAAAGCATTACATCTCAGTGATCTCACAATTATTTCTCAATTAAAGACTTCACAAATTTAATTTTAACATAACTTGATTTTGACCTAATTTGATTTTGAAATGAATTATTTATATTTACTCCCCCAATTGCTAATCATATTTCTAATTCCCCCCCAATTTTATTTTAATTAGTGTAACCCCCCCAATCCTACGGTAAAGTGCAAACAAACCCTCTTTAGATTTTTGTTTTGCATTTGAAGACCTTTCGTTTATAAAAAAAAACCCACATTTTAATTTTTGTTCAGTTTGTACCCCAGTCGTTAAAAGCCGTTAAAATACATCTAAAAATAAGATTTTACCCCTCCCTCCTCTCTCTCCGGTGGTGGAGGCTTGTCAAGCGGGGCTGACCAGAGGAGAGGGGAGGGTGGCCGGCCAGCGGAGGAACACTACAAAAATTTGTCAGATTAGCAACGTCTAAATATGTCGCTAATCTCACGTAAACGTCGCTAAATTAATTTAGCGACGTTTAGGACGACGTTTCAGAAACGACGGAAAAAAACGTGTCGCTAAACGAGAAAACGTCGCAAAACGTCGTTAGGGCGACGCCATTTTACGACGTTATTAACGTCGCTAATTAGCGAGTGATTTGCGATGTTTGTTCTTTGACGCTAATCAGCGACGTAAAAGGCGACGTTATCGTATGGTCACCGTTTAACGACAGTTTTGCGACGTTTTGGCGACGACGAGCTGACATCAGATTTGGTGCCATGTGTTGCCATGTCAGCATTTACCGACGCTTTTAGCGACATTTACTGACGAAGGAGACCACCATGCTGTCAGTAACCTCTCGCTCGAGCTCTACACGAAGGATATCCAATTGAGCTCCGGGGAAAAGTTTTGGCTCAGAGCAAGAATCTGTTGACGGAGCACATCTACCATGCTGTCAGAAAAAAATAGTAATGGTGAGAGACCCATCTGAGTAGGACGTACACTCTGATAATATCTCCTCCAATACTCAATCCCACTACTGATATCATTCTTGTAAAGGTGATCTCTCAGAGTATACGTCCTACTCAGATGGATCTCTCAGAGTATCCTCTCCGGTTGGTTGTCCTAATTCATATGTGTTTTAAGTGTGAAAACGGATGGCTCAGAACACAACCCAAAATTCATTCTAGCATATATTAGTGTGAACCATCTATGTTCTGTACATATGGTATAGTATACGTTCTTATCGAATATAGTATCTAGTATCTGAAGAATGTAACAGAATCAAGATGAACTCACATATACTAAGACATCATCTACTACTATATAAGATATAGTGATCGGTTGTCGTATCATCATTGCCGAGGGATGAGGGTCGGAGGACAGTCAACTTTATCTATGGCTACATAGTTTCTGCCTCGCCAGTCGAATGGCTGCAGGGACTATGTCCTGATCACCATGTCGTACCATAATTTCTGCCTCGCCAGTCGAATGGCTGCAGGGACTATGTCCTGATCACCATGTCGTACCATAATTTCTGCCTCGCCAGTCGAATGGCTGCAGGGACTATATGTCCCGATCACCATGTTACCAATTAACCAACCAACAAAACTATTTGTTACAAATATCGGCACTATCGGTGCGTTCGAATCGCAGTATCACATTTTCGGTGTCGAAAAACAAATAATTATTACTAAATTATCAAATTTTTCGGCACTATCGGTGTCCCTGACCAAGCCCCCCTACACCACCCCTAGCCCGAACCCTAACCCTCCCCTCCCCCTCTGCTCCCCTCCCCCAGCCGTCCACACATACCCACCCCTAACCCGAACCCTACTCTTAGCTCCCCTCCCCCAGCCGCCCTCGTCCCACCTGCCCCACCCCTCCAGCCATCCCCCACTCACCCCCGAACCACCCGCATCTCCCCTGCCCCTCCCCCCGAGCCACGCGCACCACCCCCAACCACCAACAACCAAAACAGCCGGAGAGAGAGAGAGAAGGAGGGGAAGAGTACCATGTACCGGAGAGGGAGGAGAGTCGTCGGAGAGAGTGTGTCACGACCCGCACCCGCTAAAAGGGCACGTGACGCGACAACGCCCAGCCCTCACCGAAAAAACGGCGTGGAACGCTGTGGATTTTCTAGTCTGACAACAGTTTATATATAACAAAACCTGTCGAGAATATAGTCAACTCCGAACGGAGGACAAGCAATGAATATATATAAGTGCTCAATCACAACTCTAAGATGATAAGTAAAGACTGAAAGATAAAGACAACAAGACGATAAAAATATAACCTGTCAAGTCCAAATACAAAAAATATACAAGTCCAGTCTCTAATACAGTCCAAATGTAAATACAGTCTCAAAAGTAACTGGAAACAAAGTCCAGTACAAAGACCTACTCTAACTAAACAAGTGGTATAGTCTCGTCAGGCGGAGCTACGCCCTGCGGGACCAAGTCTAGGCCCACTACGTCGTCTGGACCGTAGTAGGTACTGCAATCTCCCTCATCGGCGTCTGTAATATTTTATCAACAGTCCAGTCAGGATGGAACGAGTATATATATCTCATAACAGATCTCAAGATAGAATAAAAGCTATAAGACTGTAAATAGAGCATATACAATAAATCATGGAGTGTACATGTATGTATCATGGCATGGTAAGCTGTAGAGCTAGAGCTAGAACAAGAAAATAGAACGGGATCATGGCATGTACACAAATCAAGGTAAGCTATATATCCAATGTGTGTGAGTAGTAGTTTTGGCTTGTGATCGGCTTGGGTACCTGTCGAGAATCGGCCTGGCAAGTCATAAGTGCGGTATATGACTCACACTGTTCAAGAATGCAAGGGGATATGATCACAGGCATACGCTACTACTCCCCCTACCCCAACTGGTAGAATGGATCCAAACAGGACACGTCACTGCATGGGATTATAATGAGAAGGTAGCTAGCCTTCTCTAGAATCAGTGACCACATATTGAGCAAGAGCTACAAGGGAGCTTGCACAATACATCCCAACCTAAGAAGGAGAAAACATCTCTCGTCGGGATCCAAGAATACCAATCCGTGAGAACCATGTGTCGAGAATAAGCATATCAACACTAAGTACATGAATCATAACAGTTATCATAAATTAGGAATAAGTATCAAAGAATGTACTCGCCTGTAAGATGATAAAATATGTCGACCGGATCAACTGCAGTGTCTCGAGGACCTATAGAGAACAAGACGTATCAATACTATATTTAGGAAGCAAAGTTAAATCAAATTAAATCCTATTTAGTCATTCTAGGTCAAGACATGTCTAGTCGGGTCAATCTTGGTCATGGGAGAACATTGGACGTCAATCCGAATCAAACTAGGTCGAAAACTGGCTTACCGTTAACTTTTGGTCAACGGGTCAACTCTGGTCAACTCTAGGTCAACTCTAGGTCACTGGTGACTAATAGTTGACTTTTAGTCAACTGTGCAAGTTAAATGGAATTTGGAACTAAATTGGGTAAAGTGTTGACCCATAGTTGACTTTTAGTCTAAAAAGTCAACCGTGGTCAACCGGGGTCAAGACTAGGTTTAGACGGCAAATTCTACTCATTACCAACCTCTACAACCCATATCCAAGTCCATCTTGGACTTGGAAACTCAAATCTTGGCCATGGGCCAATTCCCTATTTTACTCTTAAAAGGGTAAAATTCTACCTTCGGCGATTATCTAGATAGCCTACCTATGCTTGATATTTTGACCCGTGCTCCCTAGGGTAGTAGGGTACTAGCCTATAGGTTCGTTACCTACCAAAATACCTAGCTAAAGTGGACGTCTAGTCCTCCTTACGGCCCGTTGCAGATATCTTGAATATTTCAAGATACGCACTGATACGGCGCGATACCGGCGCCCTACGACCCCGATTTCAACTCGGAAGCCTACCCGCAAAATCTAATTAACGTATCCTAGGCCTACGTCAAGTTTCGTCGCGATCCGATACTCGGAACTCGATTTCGCTCTCTAACTCGATTTCTCCTAAGAACTCCCTTTTTAGCTCTCATTCAAAATCTCTTCCTTAACTCTAAATTATAATTCTTCCTTCTTCTAATTCTCTCATTCTCCTTTCTAATCTTCTTTTCTCTTTTTCTCTCATATCCTACTAACTTCTTCTATCTTCTTCTTATTCTTCTTTTTCTAACTCTTCTTCTCTTCTTATCCTTCTCAACTTCCAACTTCTCCTAATCCTTCTTCTTCTAATTTCTTCTTATTCTTTTCCTTACTCTTTTTCTCCTATTCTATTCTAATTCTAACTATCTATCTACTTATCTATACATATATATACATACATATATATATATATATATATATATATATATATATATATATATATATATATATATAAGGGGGGGTTAAATAGGCTTAAAGGGGGTGAATTGGGGGTACAAAGGCTGAATGGAGGGGGGGAAACTGGCAGCACTGTGCTGCCAGTTGCAGCTGCTGCTGCTGCAGCTGAATGCTACTGCTACTGCAGCTCTTTGCTGCTGCCACTGCTGCAGTTCATTCTTCTTCTTCTTCTTTCACTTCTCCTTCACTTCCTCCTCTACTCACCTCTATATATATATATATATATATATATATATATATATATATATATATATATATATATTTTTATATATATATATATTTTTATATATATATATATATATATATATATATATATATATATATATATATAACTCACAAACACAGATATCTATATATCTATCTATCTTTATATATATATATATATATATATATATATATATATATATATATATATATATATATATATATATATATATATATATATATATATATATATATATATATATCCATATATCTATATAACTCACAAACACACTCACACATGCCTATATATATATATATATATATATATATATATATATATATATATATATATATATTTATATATATATATATATATACATACATACACACACACATGTCCATATACATATATATATACACATAACCGTATATTTATATATACCTACATAGGCACATACACATATCCTTATATATAAGTATATATATATATAAACACACACAAGCACAACCACACACTCACTCTCTCCACCACACACAAACACCACTACTACCATTCTCTCATTCCACACACAAATACCCATCAACATATATATACATATCTATATATATATACATATATATACCATTCAATAAATTAAACTCCTAATTAAACCTCAACCTAAATTTCTATGAAATCCTACAAAATTTATGGGCAAAAGGTGGAGAATCTCATCCTCTCTATTTATTGTGAAGGAATTAAATGAAATGGAGTAATAAATGAGGGATTAAATTCATACCTAAGTAGAGTTTTCTTGAAGGAAAGAAAAGAACTTGGGAAGAAGAAGAAGTTTAGAGAGAGAGAAAGAGTTTGACTTGTGAAGAAGAAAAGGGGGGGTTCCTAGTCTTGGCCGGCCATGTGTGGGGGGTTATTGGGTTTGGGTTGGATCCAATAACCCTCCACCCATTAGACTTGGTTTTTGGTTTGGTTTGTTTCGGTTTGGTTCGGTTTATTTCTAATTAACCAATTAAACTCTAAAATGACAAATTAAGCCATGAAAAATTGGGTTTATGGTTTCTAGCCTAATTTGGATGGTATGTGGGCTAAGCCCAGCTAGTATGTGGGTCCCACTAGTATTCAGGCTACCCGGGTCTCCAAATTGAGTCCGAATTGGATAAAATTCAAACCGACTCAAATAAATTCCTAAAAATGATATAAAATCAAATAAAATTCCTAATATATTATAAAACTTGAAAATGACAAAAATACCCCTAATTTGAAAACTGGGGGTGACAAATCTACCCTCCTTAAAAAAAATTCATCCTCGAAATTGAATGAGGAATAACACTGCAATCATGAACAAAACAAGGAAGAAAAAGAAAGAATTTACCTCAAGGCTCGAAGAGATATGGGAATCGCTCTCGCATGTCGTCCTCGCTCTCCCAGGTGGACTCATCTGGAGAGTGGTGTCTCCATGCAACGCGAACCAAGGGAATGACCTGGTTCCGGAGCACCTTCTCTCTTCGGTCCAAGATCTCGACCGGCTTCTCTGGATAGCTGAGTATCGGTCCCACCTCGATCTCGGAGTGGTCTAAGACGTGACTAGGATCTGCCACGTACCGTCTCAACTGTGACACGTGGAACACACTGTGCACTCCCTCTAGTGCAGGCGGTAACTCCAGTCGGTAAGCCACTGCACCGACCCTGCCCAGGATACGGAATGGTCCGATGTATCGTGGACTAAGCTTCCCGCAGCCACCAAAACGAATCGTGCCATGCGTCGGAGAAATCCGCAGAAAGACAAGATCATCAACCTAGAACAAAACACAAGACTTAGAGCTTGATCTAAAACAATCACAATCAGACTCAAATACTAGAAAAATCTAAATTATATCTCAAACTCCAATGGCCTCCGGTGGCTATCGGCCCAATGTCGCTGCCTATCCTGCGCCACCCGAAGTCTATCTCTGATAACCTTGACCTTCTCTGCAGCATCCACCACCATCTCAGGGCCAAGCAAAACCCTCTCACCGACATCATCCCAAGACAAGGAAGTACGGCACCTCCGTCCGTATAGAGCCTCGAAAGGTGACATCTCTATACTGGCTTGGTAGCTGTTGTTGTAAGCAAACTCTACCAAGTGAAGGTGGTCCTCCCAAGATCCCCCGAAGTCCAAGACACAGGTACGCAGCATATCCTCGAGGGTCTAAATCGTCCTCTCCGACTGCCCGTCTGTCTAGGGGTGGTATGCGGTACTGAACTTGAGCGATGTGCCCAAGCTAAGCTACAAACTCCGCCAGAAGTAGGAAGTGAATCGGCTGTCCCGATCTGAGACTATACTCACTGGCAACCCGTGCAATCAGACTATCTGCCGCACGTACATCTCGGCCAACCTCTCCGTCAACAAACCCACCTTGAAAGGCAAAAAGTGGGCCGATTTGGTCAATCGATCAACAATGACCCAAATTGTATCCTTCCCTCCTGGAGAGCGCGGAAGCCCAGATACAAAGTCCATAGTGATATGCTCCCACTTCCACTCAGGAATGGGTAGTGGCTGGAGCAATCCACCGGGTCTCTGTCTCCCGGCCTTCACCTGCTGGCACACCAAGCATCTCGAAACGAACTGAGCCACCTCTCGTTTCATGCCATACCACCAAACATGCTGTCTCAAGTCTCTATACATCTTGTTGGCTTCGGGATGCATAGAGTACTGAGAACTGTGCGCCTCCTGAAGAACCTCCTCCCGAAGTCCTCCGCTCGGCACGCACAATCTGGTACCATGCCTCAACGACCCATCCCCTGCTATAGAGAACTCATCCAACAGTCCTCTCTGGACCTGCTCCCTGATGACTCTCAGAGCCTCATCCTCAAACTGAGCTGTCCTGACTCTGACCATCAGCTCTGACTGCACCTGCAGACCCCACATCTGCGCCTCGAACCCAGGAACTATCACCTCTATGCCCAAGCTCTCCAGATCTGCCAGAAGGTGACGATCCATCGTCAAACACATGGCCACGGGATACCTGCTCAAAGCATCTGCGACCACGTTGGCCTTCCCTGGATGGTACTGCAAGGATATATCAAAATCCTTCATCAGCTCTAACCATCGCCTCTGTCTCATATTCAGCTCCTTCTGGGTAAACACGTACTTCAAGCTCTTATGATCAGTATAGATCTCAACTCGCTCTCCGTACAGATAGTGTTTCTACAGCTTTAAGGCAAAGATGACCGCTGCCAGCTCCAGATCGTGGGTAGGGTAATTCCTCTCATGAGGACGTAACTGCCTAGATGCATAGGTAATTACCTTTCCGTGCTGCTGAAGCACACAACCCAAATCCCGTCTTGAAGCATCACTGTAGATCGTATAACCACCAGATCCAGATGGCAGCGTCAAGATAGGAGCTGTAGTCAACCTCGTCTTTAGCTTCTCGAAGGCGGCCTGGCACTCGTCGGACCAAACAAACTCCTCGTCCTTCCTGGTAAGGCGGGTCATCGGCTGGGCAATCCTGGAAAAGTCCTGCACGAACCTCCGGTAGTAACTTGCCAGACCCAGAAAACTCCGAACCTCTGCTAATGAGCTCGGCGTAGACCAGGACTCCACTGCAGAAATCTTCTTCGGATCCACCGAAATCCCCTCGCCAGAGACAACATGGCCTAGGAACTCCGCGCGATCCAAGAAGAACTCGCACTTGGACAGCTTCCCATACAGCTGCTCCCTCCTGAGAGTGTCCAACACAATCCTCAGGTGCTCCTCATGCTCCTCTGGTGTCTTCGAATATATGAGAATGTCATCAATGAAGATCACGACGAACTTGTCAAGGTACTGGTGAAATACCTTGTTCATCAAGTTCATGAATACCGCCGGGGCGTTGGTCAACCCAAACGGCATGACGGTATACTCATACTGGCCATAGCGGGTCCGAAAGGCAGTCTTCGGTATGTCATCCCGCTTCACCTTCAGCTGATGGTACCCGGTACGCAAGTCAATCTTCGAGAACACCCTCGCGCCGCTCAACTGGTCGAACAAGTCATCAATCCTTGGCAGAGGATACTTGTTCTTGATGGTAAGGTTGTTGAGCGCCATGTAATCAATGCACAGACGTACCGTACCATCCTTCTTGGGGACAAAAAGAACTGGCACGCCCCAAGGTGAAGAACTAGATCGAATAAAGCCCTTGTCCTCCAGCTCATCGACCTGTCTCTTCAGCTCTGCTAACTCACTGTTGTTGATTCTATAGACGTGCTGGGAGATAGGCTCAGCACCCGGCACTAGATCTATAGAAAACTTAACATCACGATCTGGCGGCATCCTGGGCAGCTCCTCGGGAAAGACATCCAAGAACTCAGCAATGAGTGGATGTGGCAACAACGGCCCCGCCAACAATGCTCCGCAGAATCCATCTCCTGACTCCGCTGAACCCCTGGTAAACTCATACTCTGGCTCTCCCGACGGCCTAAACAGAATCCTGTCCCCTCTGCAGTCAATGCTAGCGTGGTGCTTGCTCAACCAGTCCATACCGAGTACCACATCGTAACTCGAAAGTGGCATTACGAGCAAACACGTACTCAGCTCCCGGCCTCTCAAAGAAACTCTCCGTCCCTTGCAAACATTATTAACTAGGATGATGCCATTTCCAGTCATAATCTTGCAAGTCCTACCAAGATATTCAGCAATAATATTGTGCCTAAGAGCAAAAGAAACAGACACAAAACTGTGCGTAGCACCAGAATCAAATAAGGCCAAAGCTGGAAAAGAATCGAGCAGAATAGAACCTGCGACAACATCCGCAATAGGCTCCATCTCCTCGGCTGCAAGAGCAAAGGCTCTTCCCTGACCACCCCTCTGCTGGCGGTGCTGAACAAACTGCTGCTGCTGAGTCGGATGTGGACCTCGCTGCTGAACTACCGGCACACTAGCTGGTACCCTCTGAACGGGTGCCCTCTGAGCTGCTCCAGCTGCACGGGAGTTCTTGGGACACTCCCGCATCTGATGCCCAGCGGTACCGCAAAAGAGACACAGCCCCAGTCTCCTCCTACAGAACTCGAAGAGGTGACCGGGCTTCTTGCAGAAGTGGCACGGTGGATCATCCTACCCCGGACGCTGCTGACCCCTCTGGACAGACGCTCTGGCCTGCCCCTGCTGCTGGTGATGCTGGAACGGCTGATGCTGAAGCTGAGGGCGCTTAGCAGCCCCTGCGCTGCTACTGGCCCCCGAAAACAAATCTCGATTCCTCTTCGGCTTCAAGCCCCACTCCCTCTCCACCTTCCGAGCCTCCGCATAAACCTCTGCATATGTCGCATAGAAGGAAGGGATCAGGATCTTGATATCCCATGTCAATCCCTCCCGGAAGCGCTCCGCTCAGATCACCGGGTCACTCACCATGTACTCGACGTATCGGCTCAGCCGGTCGAACTCCGCCGCATACTCCTCTACGATCATACCGCCCTGCTGCAGGTTCTGGAACTGTCGCACGAGGTCGATCTTGTCCGTGGAAGAAAAGAACTTCTCTCTGAACAGGGCCCGAAACTCAGCCCAAGTATGGCCCTCTCCTGCAAGAGCCGGCTCATTCCGGAACCATGTCCGGGCAATATCTAACAACTGCAACCCAACCGCCTCGACCTTCAGGTCGTCTGCCAGGCGGCAGGCCCTCATCTGGCGCTCGATATCCTCGAGCCAGTCATCAGCATAAATAATGCCCTCAGTCCCCTTGAAATCCCTCGGACCAAGCTTCTTGAAAGCCTGGATATCCCCGATCTTTGGCTGCTGCTGCTGCTGAACCTTCCTCTGTGGAGCCCCACGCTCCAATGCCGCCATAGCCAACCTGTGTGCATCCTCCATGCCCTAGCGCATGGCCTCTGTCTGCCTCAACTGAGCCTCGTGCTGGGCCCGCTGGGACTCCAGCACCTGGTGAAAGAATGCTAGCATCTGCCCATGTCTGTGGGCAGAGAAGGCAATGGAGGAATAGCTCCCATCATCACCGGAGGAGTCCCCTGCTGAGGAGGAAGAACGCCCCCGGCAGCTCCCGCTGTAGCCCCCGACACTACGGGAAGAGCACCCGCAATGGCCCCAGGGACGGTCATCGAGGTAGCTGGAGGAGTACCTCCGAGAGCCCCAACAGAAGTCCCATCAGCCGGGGAAGTGATCGGAGCCTGTCCGCCAGAGGTGGCAGACCTCTCCGTCTCCCCGTGCTCCTCGCCAGGAGAATGAGTCATCACTATCCTGGAGACAAATTGAAAAGAATATATCAATATGGCACATGAAGGCAATATCAAAGGAGGACGGCTAGAATGCAGTAAATCAATATCAAAGACGGTAAACAAGATAAGCAAGGAAAGATCTTACTGTGATTGAGCACTCTTAGCCTACTACTTCCTATGTGTAACACAGGCTCGTAGTCAACACTCTAAGACGAGTGCCGCTACGATATCGCACTAATTGCGACTTCAGGACCTGCGTGGGCCACCACTAAAACGTGTCACGACCCGCACCCGCTAAAAGGGCACGTGACGCGACAACTCCCAGCCCTCACCGGAAAAACGGCATTGAACGCTGTGGATTTTCTAGTCTGACAACAGTTTATATATAACAAAACCTGTCGAGAATATAGTCAACTCCGAACGGAGCACAAGCAATGAATATATATAAGTGCTCAATCACAACTCTAAGATGATAAGTAAAGACTGAAAGATAAAGACAACAAGACGATAAAAATATAACCTGTCAAGTCCAAATTCAAAAAATATACAAGTCCAGTCTCTAATACAGTCCAAATGTAAATACAGTCTCAAAAGTAACTGGAAACAAAGTCCAGTACAAAGACCTACTCTAACTAAACAAGTGGTATAGTCTCGTCATGCGGAGCTACGCCCTGCGGGACCAAGTCTAGGCCCACTACGTCGTCCGGACCGTAGTAGGTACTGCAATCTCCCTCATCGGCATCTGTAATATTTTATCAACAGTTTAGTCAGGATGGAACGAGTACATATATCTCATAACAGATCTCAAGATAGAATAAAAGCTATAAGACTGTAAATAGAGCATATACAATAAATCATGGAGTGTACATGTATGTATCATGGCATGGTAAGCTGTAGAGCTAGAGCTAGAACAAAAAAATAGAACGGGATCATGGCATGTACACAAATCAAGGTAAGCTATATATCCAATGTGTGTGAGTAGTAGTTTTGGCTTGTGATCGGCTTGGATACCTGTCGAGAATCGGCCTGGCAAGTCATAAGTACGGTATATGACTCACACTGTTCAAGAATACAAGGGGATATGATCACAGGCATACGCTACTACTCTCCCTACCCCAACTGGTAGAATGGATCCAAACAGGACACATCACTGCACGGGATTCTAATGAGAAGGTAGCTAGCCTTCTCTAGAATCAGTGACCACATATTGAGCAAGAGCTACAAGGGAGCTTGCACAATACATCCCAACCTAAGAAGGAGAAAACATCTCTCGTCGGGATCCAAGAATACCAATCCGTGAGAACCATGTGTCAGGAATAAGCATATCAACACTAAGTACATGAATCATAACAGTTATCATAAATTGGGAATAAGTATCAGAGAATGTACTCGCCTGTAAGATGATAAAATATGTCGACCGGATCAACTGCAGTGTCTCGAGGACCTATAGAGAACAAGACGTATCAATACTATATTTAGGAACCAAAGTTAAATCAAATTAAATCCTATTTAGTCATTCTAGGTCAAGACATGTCTAGTCGGGTCAATCTTGGTCATGGAAGAATATTGGACGTCAATCCGAATCAAACTAGGTCGAAAACTGGCTTACCATTGACTTTTGGTCAACGAGTCAACTCTGGTCAACTCTAGGTCAACTCTAGGTCAACCCTAGGTCACTGGTGACTAATAGTTGACTTTTAGTCAACTGTCCAAGTTAAATGGAATTTGGAACTAAATTGGATAAAGTGTTGACCCATAGTTGACTTTTAGTCTAAAAAGTCAACCGTGGTCAACCAGGGTTAAGACTAGGTTTAGACAGCTAATTCTACTCATTACCAACCTCTACAACCCATATCCAAGTCCATCTTGGACTTGAAAACTCAAATCTTGGCCATGGGCCAATTCCCTATTTTACCCTTAAAAGGGTAAAATTCTACCATTGACGATTATCTAGATAGCCTACCTATGCTTGATATTTTGACCCGTGCTCCCTAGGGTAGTAGGGTACTAGCCTATAGGTTCGTTACCTACCAAAATACCTAGCTAAAGTGGACGTCTAGTCCTCCTTACGGCCCGTTGCAGATATCTTGAATATTTTAAGATATGTACTGATACGGCGCGATACCGGCGCCCTACGACCCCGATTTTAACTCGGAAGCCTACCCACAAAATCTAATTCACGTATCCTAGGCGTACGTCAAGTTCGTCGCGATCAGATACTCGGAACTCGATTTCGCTCTCTAACTCGATTTCTCCTAAAAACTCCCTTTTTAGCTCTCATTCAAAATCTCTTCCTTAACTCTAAATTATAATTCTTCCTTCTTCTAATTCTCTCATTCTCCTTTCTAATCTTCTTTTCTCTTTTTCTCTCATATCCTACTAACTTCTTCTATCTTCTTCTTATTCTTCTTTTTCTAACTCTTCTTCTCTTCTTATCCTTCTCAACTTCCAACTTCTCCTAATCCTTCTTCTTCTAATTTCTTCTTATTCTTTTCCTTACTCTTTTTCTCCTATTCTATTCTAATTCTAACTATCTATCTACTTATATATATATATATATATAAGGGGGGTTAAATAGGCTTAAAGGGGGTGAATTGGGGGTACAAAGGCTGAATGGGGGGGGGAACTGGCAGCACTGTGCTGCCAGTTGCAGCTGCTGCTGCTGCAGCTGAATGCTGCTGCTACTGCAGCTCTTTGCTGCTGCCACTGCTGCAGTTCATTCTTCTTCTTCTTCTTTCACTTCTCCTTCACTTCCTCCTCTACTCACCTATATATATATATATATATATATATATATATATATATATATATATATATATATATATATATATATATAACTCACAAACACACTCACACATGCCTATATATATATATATATATATATATATATATATATATATATATATATATATATATATATACATACACACACACATCTCCATATACATATATATACACATAACCGTATATTTATATATACCTACATAGGCACATACACATATCCTTATATATAAGTATATATATATAAACACACACAAGCACAACCACACACTCACTCTCTCCACCACACACAAACACCACCACTACCATTCTCTCATTCCACACACAAATACCCATCAACATATATATACATATCTATATACATATACATATATATACCATTCAATAAATTAAACTCCAAATTAAACCTCAACCTAAATTTCTATGAAATCCTACAAAATATATGGGCAAAAGGTGGAGAATCTCATCCTCTCTATTTATTGTGAAGGCATTAAATGAAATGGAGTAATAAATGAGGGATTAAATTCATACCTAAGTAGAGTTTTCTTGAAGGAAAGAAAAGAACTTGGGAAGAAGAAGAAGTTTAGAGAGAGAGAAAGAGTTTGATTTGTGAAGAAGAAAAGGGGGGGTTCCTAGTCTTGGCCGGCCATGTGTGGGGGGTTATTGGGTTTGGGTTGGATCCAATAACCCTCCACCCATTAGACTTGGTTTTTGGTTTGGTTTGTTTCGGTTTGGTTCGGTTTATTTCTAATTAACCAATTAAACTCTAAAATGACAAATTAAGCCATGGAAAATTGGGTTTATGGTTTCTAGCCTAATTTGGATGGTATGTGGGCCAAGCCCAGCTAGTATGTGGGTCCCACTAGTGTTCAGGCTACCCGGGTCTCTAAATTGAGTCCGAATTGGATAAAATTTAAACCGACTCAAATAAATTCCTAAAAATCATATAAAATCAAATAAAATTCCTAAAATATTATAAAACTTGAAAATGATGAAAATACCCCTAATTTGAAAACTGGGGGTGACAGAGTGACAACGCCGGAGAGAGTGAGAGCGCCGAAGGGGGGAGAGAGAGTGAGAGCGCCGGAGGGGGAGAGGAGAGTCGCCGGAGAGAGTGACAGCGCTGGAGAGAGGGAGAGCGCCGGAGGGGGGAGGAGAGAGAGTGAGAGCACCGGATGGGGGGAGGAGAGTCGCCGGAGAGAGTGACAGTGCCGGAGAGAGTGAGAGCGCCGAATGGGAAATGAACCCTAACCCGAACCCTAACCCTAGCTCCCCTCCCCCAGCCGCCCTCGTCCCCCCTGCCCCAACCCCCCAGCCACCCCCACTCACTCCCAACCACCCGCATCCTCCCTGCACCTCCCTCTGAGCCACCTGCACCCCCCCCAAACCACCAACAACCAAAATAGACGGAAAAAGAAAGAGAGAGGGAGGGGGAGAGTCACGTACCGAAGAGGGAGGAGATTCGCCGAAGAGAGTGAGAGTCGCCGCCGGAGAGAGTGAGAGCGCCAGAGGGAGGGAGGAGAGAGAGTGAGAGAGGAAAATAGGGGGAAATGAAACGTTGGGACGGGAATATAATTAGAATTTAGCGACGCTTACACTACCGTCGCTAAATTCGTCGCTATTAGCGACGTCCCAGCGACGTTTCGCGACGACTGGGTCATGTGATTAATATACGTCGCTGTTACGTCGCTTAGATCTTCGCTAGTAGCGACTATTAGCGACGTTTATATAAAACGTCGCTAATGTACACAATTTAGCGACGTTAATCGAACGTCGCTAAATATATGTCGCCAATTGAGCAGATTTTAGTAGTGGGAGGAGGGGGCGGGTCGATCTAGGGGTGAGCATTCGGTTAATTCAGTTCAAACCAAACCGAAAACCGAATTGAACTGAAAATCGAATAAGCAAAACTGAAACCGAATAGAATTGGTCCATAACCGAATCAAACCGAACCGAATTAAATCGTTTCGATTTTCGGTTTATTCGGTTTATTCATTTTTTGGTTTATTTGCACATTTTTGTTAATATATAAAGTACTTAAATATACCTAAATTTATTTAGTATATATCTGTAGTATATACATATATATATTTATTTAGTATATACCTCCATATATATACCCCTCTCTCTCTCTCTCTCTCTCTCTCTCTATATATATATATATATATATATATATATATATATATATATATATATATATATATATATATATATATATATTCGGTTTTCGGTTTTGGACCGAAATCGAAATCGAATAAATTTTTTTAGTATTTTCAAAACCAAAACCGAACTGATTTTTTTTTAAATCGAATCGAATCTCTTATTCGATTCGGTTCGATTTTCGGTCCAAAATCGAATAATGCTCACCCCTAGGTCGAGCATGGCCGGCCAGCGGAGGGAGGAGGGGGATTGGGGGGGCTGGCCAGCGGAGGGAGGAGGCGGTGGGTCGAGGGGGCCGGCCAGCGGAGGGAGGAGGGGGGGTGGGGGTCGAGGGGGACCGAATAAGAAAAAATCGAACCGAACCGAACCGAACTAAGATTCGATTCGGTTTAAAAAAGATTCGGTTCGATTTCGGAGAAAATACTAAATTTTCTTATTCGGTTTCGGTTTCGGTTTCGATCAAAAACCTAAAACCGAATAAAAAATTTTAGTTTATATATATATATATATATATATATATATATATATATATATATATATATATATACACTAAATAAATTTATGTATATTTAAGTACTATATATATTAACAAAAAAGTGCAAATAAACCAAAAAAATTGAATAAACCGAAAATCGAACCAATTTAATTCGGTTCAGTTTGATTCAGTTGTGGGCCAATTCGGTTCGGTTTCGGTTTTGCTTATTCGATTTTCGGTTCAATTTAGTTTTCGGTTCGATTTGAACCGAATTAACCGAATGCTCACCCCTAGCTCGACCTGCCCCCTCCTCCCTCCGCTGGCCAGCTACCCTCCCCTCTCCTCTGGTCGGCCTCGCTTGACAAGCCCCCGCCACCGGAGAGAGGGGGGGGAGAGCATGGGGGGAGGGGTAAAATCGTATTTTTAGACGTATTTTAACGGCTGTTAACGACAGGGGTACAAACTGAACAAAAATAAAAATGTGTTTTTTTTTTTAAATAAGGGGTCTTCAAATGTAAAAATGCAAATCTAAGGAGGGTTTCTTTGCACTTTATCCGAAGATTGGGAGGGTAATACTAATTAAAATAAATTTGGGGGGGGAGTAGAAATATGATTAACAATTGGGGGAGAGTAAATACAAATAACTCTTTTGCCGGTCTCCGTCCTCCACTCCTCCATCGGAGTACAAGCCTTTAACAACTCATTTGTAATTCGTTTTTTTTTTTTTTGGAGGCTCGGAACTCGGAAGGCAGAAGAAGAGAAAGAAAGGAAAGGAAGGAAGAGAAGAGGAAGATAGAGGGTTATATTGCTTGTTGGGTTGGATTTGCTTGCTGTGTTAGGTTCGCTGGTTGTAAATTCTTCTTATTTTTTATTTCTTATGTGTGGGGCCCACTGCATGTGCCATGCAGCCAAGTGCAACCTTACCCGCCATCGGTTGTTTGCTTTGACTAGGGGAACACACACAACCTCCCAGTCGTTGCTGCCAAGTGAAACCCACAATCTCAAAGCAAATGAAAACTACTCTCTTTTTTATTTCACTGGGGGCCCCGCCCTCCAGTGACCCCCACATGCATCCGTCCCTGTCGTCTCCAAACCGACTGTCGCAATTTTTAAAGCTTTTCAAAATCACTATTTTGGTGTAGTGTTTCAAACTCCTATAATGGGATTCGAGACCACCAATAATGTGATTGAAAGAGAAAATGTTGCAAGAGGAAGAGTTGTGTGAGAGAAAGAGGGAATAGAATTGTGATAGCCCCTAATATTTTTATGAAGGATAATTTGGATATAAAAAAAAGAACATATTTTTTTAAAATATGTGATAGTTCCTACCCCTTTGTGTGGTGCTATCCATCCATACATTCTACTTCAACAATTCGCATAACAGAGGAAGAAAATAGGAGAGAAAAAAAAAGGAAGAATGGATTAAGATTATTTGGGCATAATTTATAACAATTAAATTTGTTGAGTGTTACAATGGTCTTCTTTTGCACTTACAAAATTTGAGCTTACAATTGACCATTTATATAGGACATTACTATCTAGTGATGACCAATTTAAGGGTGTGTTCCGTAGGCATTTTTTTTATTCCCGAAAATTTAAAGTGGAAAACTTATTACCCAAAAAAAATGTTTGGTTTGAGGTATAAAATTTCTCTCACAAATTTTGAATGTCTAGGGAAACAATATTCCCATGAATTGTGGTATATTAATTTTTCATGGGGAATAAATTAGATTAGCTTAAATTTAAGTCGGAGTTTAGTCGAGTCCAGGTTCAATCTACTATTATTATTATTATTATTATTATTATTATTATTATCCACCCCATTTTTGTTTTTTCTCCTTCTTGGTCCTTTTTTTTTTGGTTTTTTCATGTTTTTTCTTTCCTTTTATTTTTCCTTTTTTTTTGGTTGTGGTTGGGGGTAGGGTGGTTGGATTCTGTTCAAATTAGGGTGAATTTGGTTAGGTTCTGCGGATGGTATTGTAAAAATTAATTTATAAATAAACATGTATAATGTAAATAGAATTTGAATTATGTTCTCTGGAATATGGGCCTATCATCTTAATCAACTACCTGGTAAAAAAAAATCGAAACATTCAAAGCATAAAAAGTATACAAAATTATATCTAAAGCATCAACTTTGACAAAATTATAAGTAAAGCATAAGAACGCCTTCGGAAAGGCATTCTACCTTAAAATAAATAGTAAATTAGTTTTTTTTAATACCCGTTAACGCTTGTGCCAAACCGAGCGGGAATAGAAAATATATTAAGAAGGAAAACGTCCTTGGGAAGGACATTTTTCTTGTGTAAAACATCCTTCCTAAGGATGTTTTCCTTTTTATATATTTTCTTTGGCCAGAATTTGGAGGTTGGGGTCTAGGTAATTGCACATGTTGGATGGGATGGGTACATGCTAGGATATAGATCAATAGGGTAGCTAACGTCATTTGGTAACGAATAGTTTGTAAAAGGTAAAAAAAAGAAAAAAAAATCATCCTATATATTATCTAACCCACGAAGAAGAACTATCATATAATTCTTCTATTTCTTTCTTCACAAAAGCTCTTCAACTAGCACAGAAGCTCATACACTTCTCCTCTTTCTTCCTTCATAGACATAAACTCTTCAACTATCACATAAGCTCTTCAACTAACAACCATCTACGTCGAAAATTGTCCTCTACCATCTTTTCCTAAGCTTTTCTTAAGAAGCTGCTTCCGACCTTCATTTTTTAGAAGGTATACTAGCCATCTATAATAGCCATTGCAATTTTTTAAGTTAGGCAATTATTTTCTAGTTAGATAATTAATTTTTACCTTAGTAATTAATTTTTCCTGCACTGCTAGTATTTCACACAGAATCCACTAATGTATTCAAAATGTCATTCAATATTTTGGAAGAAGTTTCAACATTTTATTGGCACAAAAAGATGTATTAAAAAAATGTTCCCCAACATTTTATTCAAAAAAATGTATTCAACATTTCATTCAAAATGTCGAGCTCTCTAGCTTAGTGGTATTAGAATGGACACACAGAGAGGCAGACAAGGTTCGAGTCCCCCAATTATGTGTGCGCGTGTGATTTCAATTAAAAATGTATTCAAACAATACTATAATACAAGTAAATATTTATCAACATAAACATAATCAATAAATTATTATTTTTAAATAACAATTTTACCTTTTAATAGTGAGAGTTTTCCTCTGCTCCTACTTCTTTCTTCTTTCTTCAGTTTTCTTCAGCTTCTCCTTCTTCTTCTTCTTATGAACTCTTCCCCCTCCTCCTCTTTCTCTTCTCCTTTTATTCCTACTCCTATCAGCATACTAATCCAATATTTTGCCCCCACCCCAAATCCCTTTTACACCCCCAATTCCTCATTGGAATGATGCAGTGGTCAAAGGCTGCAACCTTCAAACCTTCCCCCTCTGCAAGCCAAGCCACGTAGTCAAAGGCTACAGCCCAAAGCTCTCGCTTCCAAGTCCCACGGTCAAAGCCACAAGCCATGTGGCAGTAAAGGGGGCATACACGTCGGAGGAGAGCGTCATTCCGAAGGACGTTCTCCTTTTATATATATATTTTTTCGGTTTAACGGATAAACTATGACTAACGAAGTTTTCTTTTTTATATTTTTTAGATTAGGTGAAAATTTTCGTAAAAAAATTGATAAACAAAGATTAACAACTGTTATATATATTTGATCATCAATTAAAATTGTTATACATTTGTGTAAGAACCGTATATTTTCGAAAATATTTGGAAATACAATGCAGTGTGTACAAAAATTTCCAAACATTACGTCGGACACGGTCCAAAAAAAAAATTTTAGGAATATAAATTTTCCCAAAAAAATGATATCCGATAATATATAATTCTCAGCTATAATATTCCGCATACGTATACCAATAATTATCTACATTAACAAGCCAAGCTTTCCCTCTTCTTTTGAAACCTACATTTCCCTCTCTCCCCAATCAGAACACCCAAAGGGAACAAGAAGAAGGAAGCAAAGAAACATACAAATCAAACATACACACACTACAAAAAGAAGAAGAAGAAGCATCATTATATCATGCTTGCTAATGATCCTCTTTCTTGAGGTCAGATGGTGGCAAGAAGCAGTCCATGGTGAGCCCCCGCAGGTTGAAGTCGGCCTCGTTGATCGACCACGTCTCCTCCATCTTCCTCTTGTGGTTGATAGACCCCTCGCCGTACCGGAAGAGCGTGACGTTCGACTTCCCGGCGTGCGCGATGTTGATGCCGTTGATGTAGCGGTAGTCCTGGATGACCGACTCCATGCTCGTCTCCCAGAAGATGCTCTCGCCCCTCCGCCCGGCCTTCATGCGGAGGAGGTGGGAGTCCTCCAGCTGGATCAGGAGCCCCGTGCGCTGGCTGAAGTAGCCCCAGATGGTGTGGTGGATGATGTCGAAGTTGGGGGCGCTCCGTGCCTTGAGCGTCGCTGGGCTCGCCTCCAGCTTCAGCTTGAAGCACTCCTCGCCGCCGATCACCGTCTCCCCGATGCACACAGCGTCGGAGAACAGGCTGGCCGTCGACCTCGGGTCTAGCCCCTGCATGCCCATATATACAACCATATCTAGAGCTTCTTAGACAATATTTCTTTCAAATCAGTTGGATACGATAGGAAATGAATTTGTTCGTTCTATCGTTGATCAGAAATTGAGAAAGATTTATTCAATCACATAATTTGGACTCCTAGAATATGGTGTCCTAGTATCAAAAAAATATTTTGTCTAGTACATGTCAGATATGAATATGGATACGGACCTCTCTTAGAAGTATTTCGTGTCTCCGTGCAACATAGATAGATAGTTTTACTACGTGAATCAACATTTTGGAGAAGTGAATCAGAAATATGTATTCTATAAAATGAGATTATAGGAAGAATTGACAATGATATAGCTTAAGGCGCTGCTATGTTGCCCGCGATTTTGGTCCGCATTTTTACCCCGTCGGCCATGTGTCGGCCTCCGATGGGAGGGGGGAGGGGGGCGGGGCAGAATTTTTGGGAGTGAGCACCCCGGAGCTTGAGGAGCAGACCGAATACGGGAGGACGTACACATTGGCTCCTCCACTGGCCAAGTATCATTTCCGTATAGCTTATGCCATTTATTCATTAATAATCAAGCTTACATTTGCTTGAATTTTCATTACTGATGAATTAGATGAGAAAAAAGATATTTTGTTCGTGATTTGTAACCGTGAACGTGAATGTAGGTTCACGTAACAGCCAGCCATTGGCCTCTCTGCTATCACCCGGACCTCACCTCCTTAAAACCCACTGGCAAAATATATAGCAGTGTCCCAATTGATCCGGTGTACATGTTAGGCATCGACACAAAAAAGTGTACCTGGAGCGAGCGCCGCAAGGGCCTCGGCGGCCCCCTGGATGCGTGCGACTGTTCGGATGCCGACTGCCTCCACGCAACGTCGCCGTTGCTGCCGGCGCTCATCTTGCAGCCGGCCATGATGAGCTCGAAGTACCAGAGGTCGGGGTGCTTCTGCCACAGCACGAAGCCTCCGATCTCGCCCTGGCCCTTGGTCAGCACGCTCTGGTCGCCCATGTGGAACTCCGACGCGCTCATCCTCACCTTCCCCAGCGCGTAGAAGCTCTGCACCGACGTCAGTGCGGCCTGCCCGCCGGTCGCTGCGATGTACTGCGTCAGGATGTATTTGGCTGTGGATGCTTGCTGTCAGCACAGTAATTAACATTTTGTGAGCATGCATTGTGTAATTACTTGATCCAAAGGGAGGGTTGGCAAACATATATATGCTTTTCTTTCTTTTTGCTAAATTATTCTGGTATCCCAACTAATATGTCGGACTTTTTTGGCATCTTAACTTTTCGTTGTTCAATTTTGACACTCTACTGCTCGATTTTGGCATTCGAATTTTATAATTAATTGCTCTTTTGAAGCACTCGATTAATTTGATATCGCAACTTCATGATATATAATTTCTCTTCTGAAGCGTCTATTTCGAAGCATATCTAAGTCACTTCAAAAATATATTTTGTTCTACAAAAGTACAATTTGAATACTTGTATTATCTGTTATTTTTTTTGAAATGGTCCATGTCTCAAAATTGACTAAAGATATTTCAAAAAGATTAATTTAAAAATTGAATGCCAGTCCGAGTTCTCTAGCCTAGTGGTATTAGAGCGGACACCCGGAGGGGCCGGCAAGGTTCGAGTCCCGCAATTGTGTGTGTGCGTGTGATTTCAAAAAAAAAAAATTGAATGCCAAACAAGCATGTACCAAAAACGTCCAATTAAGACTATAATCTTATGTGTTTCTTTTTTTTCGATTCATTCATTATCTTCATATCCAAAATGTGAATAAATTTTATACCGTATAAATTAGAGTTCCGTGTTGTAACGTGGCAATGAAAAAGTCATTTGTGTTCATTATCATCACATTATGGAAACAAAGGGGAAATATATAGGACGTTGCTATTTGGCCTGTCTTTTGGGCGTGACCGTCATGACTCGTATCATGTGACAGTCACTTCATGGTCCGAGTTTTAAAGGAATGGACCCTGTTGCTAGCAAGACGGCCAACGGACCGCTGCCATGTAGGCGCAGTCGAGTGGTGGACGCGCTTAACTGCGGGTAAAATATTATTTTTGAAATATATGTGGGTTCTTAATGCAGATCTTACAATGGAGGTATCCCGAGCGGATCGGGGCTGGAAGGCGCGGTCGAACGGCACGGGGCAGGGGATGAGGGGGCAGCCCACGACGTTGAGCAGGAGCTGCATCTCGGCGTTCTTGCTGACGGTGGAGGGCTCGCTGGTGGCCTTGTCGAACGACTGCTTGCGGAGCCACTTGCGCATGTTCTGCCACTTGGCCTGCTGGTTGTTCTTGCCGCTGCCGCAGCCGGCGAGGCACTCGGCAAACATCTCCTCGGGGATGGGGACCTCGAAGACGGTGTCGAGGCCGTCCTCGTTCTCGACGTTGGGACAGAGCTTCCTCATAGGGGAGGGGGAGGGGGAGGGGTGCGGTGGTGGAGGGTGGCGGAGATGGGCTGCATGCGTACGTGCATGGGGGATCCTCCTTAGTTTTGATTGTGTCTGCCTAATTTTTTATGGTTTTTCCTTGCTTCATGGCTGCATGGACACGTAACTGGTTACTATATTTAGCAAGGATGGCCATTGTTCCAAGTAAGAGTGCTCAGGAGCATATGAACCACAAGCTCTATATACCTTTTCTTTTTCTTTTTTACATTGTTGCTTTATGCTAGCTATTTCACTCATGTGTTCCTTCCTTCCTATGAAACATTTGTATCGGATACGACACAATCATATTTGACACAGAAATATCAATGACTCGTGTTGAAGAAAGTTTTCATAAACAAAACAAAGATACAGGAGAGTAATCCGTGTTAAATTTGGTTTTCTAGTCTGAAAATCTTGACATTATACTATGATATTTTTAAAAATCAACAAACAACAAATATATGTTTAAGTTTATGAATCCATTTATAAAAGGGAATTGTCTAGCGCGACGATAAAGTTTGCCGCCAGCAACTCAAATTAATGTAGGTTTGAGTTAAGAAAACAATCTCTCAGTACATATGAGAATAAAGTTGTGTAAATAAAATTATGTGTATGTAGGGAAGCCTTAGTGAATTTCTTCCCTTCCACAAAGAGAAAATTAATCTATTTTTTTTGTTTGGTTTTGACAAATTTTTTGAAAGATATATGTTATAATTATCTTCTTCTTTTTTTGAGAGAGATTTATGAAATCTTACCATTAGATAAATAAAAGAGGGAAATTAACAAGATAAAAAATAAAACTCATAGCTACTACTAAGTATATTAGATGTTGCCAAATTTTGAATCAAGGAACTCCTAAATCGTGATCTAATTAATTAGCTAGGCCTAGTTTCGGACCAAATTTTCATGTAAGATAATAGATTATAAGTAAATTGAATAAGATAAAAAGTTTGCGGAAATACAAAAGGAGAAATGAGTCATCATTACTATTGGCGACATCGCCAATACATAAGGACATTTTTTTAGTAAATTGGAGAAATAATAATAAAAAATGCGACCATGTCGCTAATAATATTGATGACATTAATTTTTTTTTTTTCAAAGGTGACATTTATTCTTTTTATTAAAAAAAGATCAAGTTGTATTTAGCATATGCACTCCTGTCGCCAATAACTTTGGGGATATGGTTCATGGCTAGTTTGCTTGTTTTCATGCATTCGCGATTAAAAGCATGTTGGTTTGCATTTGCATGTATTGCGAGTTGGTCATTAGCATGGTTGTTTGCATTTGTATGCATGTGAGTTTGCATTTGCATTCTCATGTGTTTTGCATGCATTTGCACGCATGCATGGCGCGCATGGCTAGATTGCTAAGCAAACACTTTGCTAAGTGTTTGTGCATACGTGGCTAAGCAAACAACTTGTTGTACTCGAGTCTTCAAATCTATTGACAATATTAGTGAATGCACTCCTGCAGTGGCGGATCCAGAATAAAATTTTACTGGGGGCACAATTATAAGGGGTTCGAAAATAACACCCACAAAAATTCAAATAATCAACATATCGAAACAAACGACATAATTGAAAAATGAACATACAAACCACTCCAAACAAACCCTAACTAAGGGCTAATTTTTAGTACGATAGGTAGATATTGTTCTCTACGAGTTTCCATACAATAAAGTATTACATATCAAAGATCTCACAATTGTTCCCTACGAGTTTTTATACTTTGAAAACGTTTAACTACAACATCATTTATAATACTACTAAGCAACTCTTTTTCTATGAAACATACAAGACAATCATTTATAAATTGATCACAAATTCGATTTTGTAAATCCGTCTTGACAATATTCAATGCAGAGAAGTATCTTTCCACATTTGCTATCGGTATAGGCAAAATCAATGCTAACTTCAAAAGTCGATACACCAAAGGTTATGCAAGGTATTTCTTTGTTTGCACTAGCAGTCTCGATAGATCACTAAGCCCCCTCAATTGACTAAATCTATCATCAATTCGCACATCCATAATATATGTCTCTAATTGATGCTCAAGAGTCATGCATTCAGTGAGAGAGAAATCATGAGGATGAAATTGAGCCAACCTTATCAACTTTGATGTATCAAAATCACCAAAATCATCACGTGGATTCAAGCGAGCAACACAAAGAAGTAACTCAGAATTGACCTTATTGAATCGATCATTAATCTCCAGAAGTTGCTTATCCATAATCGTATAAAAGCATTTCACATGATAATGAAATTCATTAGTAATGTTGCTTTTACGCCTAGGATGTTAAGGATCAATATATTCATCATTCATATCGAAACAGTCAATCTTGTTCTCATTGCAAAATGTGGTGATCTTACTCAGGAGAGATTTCCATCCATCATCTCTTACCGCTTGCAATCGTCCCTTAGCCACTTTGACAAGTGCTACAGCATTCAGAATGTCTTCATCTTTCCTTTGTAAAGCCAATGACAACTCATTTGTGATCCCCAATATATTTAGCATCAATTGCAAATTGAAGATAAAATCAAATGATGGCAAATGACAACTCATCTTTCATATTTCTTTAATAACAAATTATGAGCACTATTAACCAAACCAACATGAGAATCTAACATCTCTGTTTTGTTCCAAGCAGAAAAACTATCAATTACAAATGCGTCACTACTACCTTGATTGCCAAATTGATCCGGCCTAAACAAATAGCAACAAAAACAATACGTTTTGTTCTTTCACACTATACTGTAGCTAATTAGCATATTGATCAAACCAAACTGGATTAAATCGACGCAATTTATTTTCAATCATTTTCTTAGTAAAATCATGGCCACGAGGTTGACAAGGCCCCTTTAGCAAATAAGCTCTTCTAATTTCATCAATTTGGTTTGGGTGATATTCAAAAAAAAAATCTTTCTGCCGGATCTGAAGGGAGGCTATTCAAATCAATAATTTCTCTACTAACTGAAGTTGAAGAACAAGGCTGTTGAGGAATATTAGATGCACCCTCCCCTGAACTTCCAGTTCTAGTTGCACTTTCATGTGATAATTTTTGTTTAAAAAATCTTTCCATATTCAGACTTTTAATTTTATAAATCAATTCTACAAATACAAACATGAAACATAGACATATTTTCTTAATTAAATACATCACAAATTGACAAATTTAATTTTGACTTCACTTAATTTTGACCTAATTTGATTTTGAAATTTACTTTTGTAGTTTATTTTTCTTCCAATAGCAGCTCTCCCAATCTCCATCCTCCACGCCTCCTTCGAGTTTCAAGCCTTCAACAATTTTTTTCTTCCACTAGCAGCAACATGTATCTAAAATAGAAAAAATTGGGGGTGGAAGTGGAACCGTGGGGGCTGAAGTGAAAGAAAAAAAATTAAAGACAAGAGAAAGGGTTTTGGAGTTGCTACTTGTTGTTGTGCTGATGATGGATTCTTCTTCTTTTTCTATGGTAAGGAGTCTCAGTGGGGCCCAGCCGAATGAATGATTGTGCTGATGGATTCTTCTTCTCTTTTTTTCTATAATCAGGACTCAGGACTCAGTAGGGCCCACCCAGCCGTATGTAAGCTAGCTTCTTCTGCTAGCTTTCATTTCACCTATTTTATTTTTTTTACTGGGGGCAAATGCCTACTTCTTCTGCAAAGTTGCCACTGGTTCCTAGCTAATGCTGACCACACTTGAAAGTTGCTGCTCTACTTTTTTTTATTCCACTGGGTTCCCCGCCCCTAGCAGCCCCAACATACATCCGCCCCTGCACTCATGTCATTAGTCGCATTGGTGACATGGTTACCAAGTCGTCATTATTTTTGGCATGTTAAATGTATTTCTTTAAAAGTTGTATATATTTCCAAAAAAAAATATAAAATCAAAAAAAAATTGAAACACCATTACCAATGGCAATATAACTCTCAGATCGCGCACCATTGCTACTAGCGGCATAAGTGCATGTACTCGTGTCGCCATTGCTAATAGCGACCCATTTGTAACATTCATTTTCCAATGAATCAAATTATTTTATCTAGTTAGTAGTTAGTGTAATTATTGTCACGCCCCGATTTTTGTAGAGTCATTTTATCTCTTGGAATCGATCGTACTCGCTTGGACGTGATGTCGTACAAGTCTGATATTGTACTTGTACAAGACAAAGATGGTACATAATTGATAATCTTCAAATAGTAACACATCACAGCGGCAGAAGTAGACAAATTGAAGTTAATAAGGACATTCTTTCTTATCGAAAAGAAATACATCACTAATTTATAGCAGCGGAGATAAGCAAATAACTTTAGTCGCACAGAGATATGTAAAATGTATTCTCTTTATTGATAATTGAAGTATAGTACAAAACTAGTATTGAAATACAATGCTTATAACACATCTCACTTTACATTGATAGCCAACTGGACAACTACCGTAAAGCTTATATTTGATACTTTGATACATTAGATTATAATCGATATACCGACTTGACTTACAACTCACTGGTACAACTGATTACAATGTTCCATACATTATACCTTGTATAAACAGAAGACATCATCTTGTACAAGGAGACCTTATGCATGCCCAACAAATCTTCAATGTCGTAGAACCGATCAAGCTAATCTTCATGTACAGAACTTTCTAAGCACGAGCACCTACCCACAATGTGGGTCAGTACGTCATTTATGTACTGGAGAGCAGAATCCAACCCACGCACCTAAACCGACACTAAGTGGTCAATTTTAGCAAGCATCCATTAGAGTGATCTTTCTAGTTGGGGCCTAGCATCAGTTTACAGTTCATGGGCAATAATCATAGTGAAACATGTAAACATGTTCTTAGCAGCAGTCATGTGAAGGCATCATTATAGCATAATTGGCGTTATCATGAGAAGGCATCGTTGACATTAACATCTTAACCATGTTATGGCAATTCTCATATAAAGCATCGTTTCGCATATATGTTATGTTTGAGCAGTGTTTGTAACAAGGCAACATTGTAGCATACTGAATTACACATGTTAGGTAGGTTCTCATATTGAAAGGTAACATCACCGTATCATTTTGTTTAGAATGTTAAGCAGGCAAGATAAACCAACATATATATTGAATATATCACATTTAAGCAATTTCTTATCGATAGCCGACTCCTCGTACCTGCATCAAATACAGATTAGCAGATATACTTACTCTGTCTGCATAAAATATTTATTAGCATGCATCCTGACTACATGGTCACTGACGTTGTTAAACCATATGGACTCTTTTTATTTCACTTCAAGATAATGCGATGACACCATAGTAGGTAGCGAGCCTCTATGTTGCCTTGCATTACCCATTCTCCCAAAGCACACATCATTATTTCCTCTTCAGCCGAATCGGTTCCCTAACGTCCTGGGTACCGAATCGAGGAAATTACATCTCAAACCTTCTATACAAGTTGTCCATTACCATGTGAATGCGTGTCCGACTCGATTGTGAACATAATCACATGATAAAATAGTAAAAGAAAGTAAAGGCAGCAGTGTATCATTTAAGTCATGTTCAATGACTTATTCATTTCCAATATTACCATCATTTCACTTGGTGATCTCAACGATCCCAAGACTCATCATTTCTTATTGCATCACTCATTCATCTCTCATTCCTTCAACTCAGATACGTTGAAGCAATTCCATATTATTCATTTCTCAAGAGACATGTAGCATTTCATTTCATAGTGTCACGACCCGTACCCTAGGTAGGGGCACAAGTGTGTGACAGTGCCCAGCCTACGCCGTAAAGACGGCGTAGAATATTGTAGGTCTGCTAGCTAACAAACAGTATATAATAACCTGTCATCTCCGTACGGAGGAATATAATATAAAATACTGATAATACTCAATCACAATCTAGAAGAAAGAATCATGACACGAAAACTAGATAGATATAATCACAAAGTGCAATATCCAACTCAAACAGAGAGAAAGAGAGTCACAAAGTAGTATGGTTATACAATCCCAAAATATAATATCATAAACAAAAGTAACAAGCTGGAGACAAGGTCTAGTCCAAAAGTCTACTCTAACTAAACTAAGCTAAAGGCTCGTCGGGCGGAGCTAAGCCCCACTGAACCAAGGTCTCCAAGTCTAAGCCCACTACGTCAACCGGGCCGTAGTAGGTACAGCAATCCTCCTCACCATCATCTGTAATATTTTGTCAACATATCCAGTTAGGATGGAACGAGCACAATCAACAAACAACAGTTCACAAGATATGACGAAAGCTATAAGACTGTAAATAGAGAGTATATACTAGAAATCATGGAATGTACATGTGAGTATCATTGCAAGGTAAGCTGTAAATCTAGAGCTAGAACAAGGCAAGTAAAACTGATCTTGGCATGTACAAGAATCAAGAATCATCTATCTAGGTGTGTGATTACTAGCTTCGATATGTGGCCTGCTTGGGTCTGCACAAGGTCTAATGATCTAGCCAATCATACGTGGAGTGTAGGATTGGCATTCACAAGGTCTACAAGAATAAACAAGGCGGATAATGACCACACACCTACACTAGTACTCTCCGTCCTCGACTGGTAGAGTGGATCCAAACAAGACACGTCACAACGCGAGATTCTATGAGAATGGAGCAAGTCTCTTCGAGAATCAGCGTTCATATACTTTACAAGAACTACAAGGGGGCTTGCACAAGTCATACCAAGATAACAAGGAATAACATCTCATGTCGGGATCCATGAATACCAATCCGTATGACCAATGTGTCAAGAACAAGCATATCTACACTAATTACATGAATTATAACAATCATCGTAAATTAGAAAAGTTATCAGAGAATGTACTTGCCTGTGATGTGATGGATAAGTCGACTGAGTCCAAGAACAGTGTCTCGAGGACCTATAGATAGAATACTGTATCAATATAATGGTTTGGAAGTGAAATTAAGTCATATTGAGCTAACTAGGTCAAGACACGTCAAACTAAGTCAACCTAGGTCAAACAAGGTCAAACTAGATCAATGCAAGTCAAACAAGGTTGATTTAAGTCAACGGTTGACTTACAGTTGACTTTTGGTCAACTGGTCAACTCTGGCCAACTCTAGGTCAACTTTAGGTCAAACTTGACTAACGTTGACTAACAGTTGACTTTGGGTCAACTGGTCAAGTTTGGTCAAATTGTAGTCAATTTTAGGCTACGGTTGACTTTCGGTTAACTTTTAGTCAAAAATAGTCAACCGTGGTCAACTAAGGTCAAAACTAGTCCAAGTCCACTATTCCTAAACATTACCAACCATAAAATCCTAGTTATAGCTATATCTTAAGGTATTAAACCCATATATTGTGAAATGGGTATTATCCCAACTTATCTCGTTTACCCTTTCCACTTTAACACTAAGGCCAAGTAGCTTTTCCTTAGGAGTTTCACTCCCGACTTCCTAGGGTAGTAGGATACTAACCTATACCAACATTACCTACCAAGTTTCCTAGGTAAGGTGGACATCCAGTCTATCTTACGGTCCATGTTGTTTAACCCATCCTTTACCTTGAGTATCTTAGAATACTCGATGGTATCATGAGATACCATCCTCCTATCCTCAATCGAATCCTCGATTCTAACTTAGGAGTCTACCCACAAACTCCATTTCACATATCTAAGTCTCATCTCATTCTAGGATACGATTCGACACTAGTATCTCGATTCACCCTTTCACTCACCCTCACACCAAAACACTCACACTCACTCAAACCTACCCAAATATGAGGTCATTTAGGGGGTTTATTTATGGTTATATATAGGAGTATATATGTATATATAGGGGTATATATATAGGTATATATATAGGTGGTTTAAAGGGGGGCTAAAGGGGTTGCTACTGCGGCTAGTAGGTGCGGCTACTGCTGCCTAATTGCTGCTACTGCTGCTGCCGCACTATGCTGCTGTTGCTGCTATTACTTGCTGTTTTGGGGGGGGAGGGGGGGGCAGCCCCTAATCCCCCCTGCTGCTGTGTTGCTCTTCATTCTCTCCCTCTCTAACTCCCTCTCTTTCTCACCCTCTAATCTCATAACTCTCTCTCTCTCTCTTCCTCTCACTCACACACATACATATCTATATATATATATATATATAGACACACACACTCACACACACACACACACACACACACACACATACACACACACACACACACACACACACACACACACACACACACACACACACACACATATATATATATATATATATATATATATATATATATATATGGACACACACACACATATAAATAAATATATATATATATATATATATGGACACACACACTCACACATGGATACATGGACACAAGCACACATTCTAGTTCTCCTAGGAGTCTCCCATAGGCCTCTAACCTTGACACAAAAGGACACAACCATGGGGTAATTGTCACGCCCCAGAACCAGAACACTGGAGAGCGGGGGCAAACATAGCCAGCTACGTATAATGAAATGGAATCCATCTCACCATACGGTCACGGCTGTCTAGATATGTGAGGGTTTATCTACAAGCCAACAGTCTCCTATGGTCAATAACAAGCCTAGTGTCTCAATCAACAAGCAAGTAATTATAGTCACAAGATATAAGATCACCAAATATACAATTGTAAGGCGTCCCAAACATTACATATCCAGATGATCATGAAGCTAGTCGTACAAAATGTAAGGACTAGCAAGAGTTAAGTCATACATGATCAACCTTGAGTTGCGAATCATGATTACAGCCCGTAGGCAGACAGTAAGTAAAAATGCACCGAGCAAACAAGTGCTCGTCGGCTAAATGCCTCAAAAGAATAATTTTACAGTAGAGTGGGAGAGCTAAAAGAAACCCACTCGTTGTCCTGGTTACGCCTGACGGTCACCATCGGGCTGGAAAGCAGGTAGATCCTTTGCTGCTGCTTCGGTATCTGGCCATACAAAACCAGCTGGATCAGACCCCAGAAAGAGCAAGTGCCACAAAGGAGGCTTCACTTAGGAACTAAAACCAGCAATTAGCACAATAATAATAAGGTAATAAGGACAGGAATTAAGGAAAAACATAACAGGTGATATACGATGAGATAACCATGGGACTATTCAGATAACTAGGTTACAACCCGTAAACCAAACAAGGACCGGGGTTGTAACCCTTCGTCTGAACGGAACTTGGATTCTTCCACCATTTATCGGCAAAATAATACGAGAAAATCATGATAGGTAGCAATTCTTGTGCAGGAATCAAGACAAGACTAGACAGGTTATTTCTCATACAATCAATCACGGCCAAACAATAAGTACGGCTTGCTACTTTAACTAACTAGGGTTATCACAGGCCTAGTTACTAGCAAGATGCAATGAGAATTTCAAGTCCGGTTACCTGTTTGTTACTACCTGAGTGATCCCAGCAAGAAAAGAAAAAGATAGCAGGATATAGCAGACATACTATAGTAAGATACATGTGTCCTAAGGTACCACACTCGACGGCGGGCTGAAAGTGCGCTCATCTCGACGGATAGCAACAAATCTCATGTATATATATATAAGGCCGGGACCAAAGGGGCAACAGGTAACTGGGAAATTCTCCATGAACTATTTGATCCATCTAGTTATTAACCTAGCCAGATTCAGTGTGAAACCCTGACTGTGGCACGCAGGGTTCATGTCCTAGACATGATGCAAGACACACAGGACTCGTAGTTTATACAAGCACAATCAATGCAAACAACCACGGTGTCCAGGCCAATGAATTAATTTGTCAACAGTGCGCCACGATGGGCCACTATCATTATCATTATTACTTATCAAGAGTGCGCCACGACGGGCCACTATCAAGCATTGTCAGGGTACTTGTCAAGAGTGCACCACTACCGGTCACTGTCGTGTCAGGTTTAGCAGGTCAAGTTATCAGGTCAAGTTATCAAGCCAGGAGTACACCACGGCGGGCCACTATCATGCCATGTTCAATTATCCTTCCAAACATAATAAATAAATTCGTGATTATCAAGTTCATGACAAAAGGCGAAAGGATATAAAATGGACATAAAATATACCATAGGGGTTACAAGACATGGGCAAATAATAGTAAAATAATAGTACACAGGGCTATAGGAGAGCCATGCGGCTCGGGCATATGCGGCCAAGAAGTGATCTCATGCGGCCGAGGAGGGAGCAGCCCATGCGGCTGGAAGGGGCTCGGGTCTAAGGGAATGCATGCGGCTTAGGGGAGTTCAGGGTCATGCAGCGAAGTATCATGCGGCCAGAGGGAAATAAGCTTCATGCGGCTGGCGGGATCAAGTTCCATGCGACTAGGTAAGGGTGGGGGCATGCAGCTTCAAGAAGTTGGGGTCTCATGCGGCCCGGACCCAGAAGCCCATGCGGCTCAGGCATGACTGGGTCTATGCAGCAGGGTTGGTTCATGCGGCTAGATAAAAAATGCGCATGCGGCTGGAAGAAATACGGGCCTATGCGGCTCTCAGAAAGTGGATCCATAAGCGGTTAAAGGAACATAAGTCTCATGCGGCTAGCGGAGAAGGTTCCATGCGGCTGGCTGAGTTGAGTCTTATACGGCTGGAAGACTCGCCGCATGAAGGTTCATGCGGTCAAGTGCTACCATGCTGTTAGGGGTTCATGCGGTCAGCTTAATTCATGCGGCTAGGGAAATCACTTGCCACATGAAACATTCATGCGGTCTAGTCAAACACAGTTCATCTTCTCCAAAATTCCGAGAAGAAGAACACCATGAGAATCAAGTTCTCAAACTCCATAACTCCATCATCCGGAGCCCAAATCCGAACTTCCATAGGTCAAAATGGGGTAGAACGAAATTCTCAACAACATGGAACCATCAAAACTTAGTAATAACAAGATTAAGTAGATCAAAATCCAAGAAATTCGAAAATAACATAACTTAGATCTACAAGAATCTAGCCATGGAAAGTAAAAATGCCAAGTACTAAAGAGTGTTAGAATGTTGCAAAGAAGAGAATGGAACAATAAAATTCGGGTTCCTCCAAGAAGCAAGATGCACTTGTCTAAGCTCTCTCTCTCTCTCTCTCCTGGTAGGTGAAGAGTAAAGATGGAGAAGAAGAAATGAGTAATGAGTAATAATGGAAGAGAGAGAGAGTGGGATATAAATGAGGGTGGTGGTAGGTGGGAGTGGTTTGGTTCACATAAAACCCAACCAAGCCAAACCCACTAAACCGAACCAAACCAAGCCAATGCAATGCCATGATGAACCATGAAATACTCAATAAACCAAGCTCCATTAATCAGAATTATCAGAATTAATCCATGAACGATAAATGACAATTAAACCACAATACTAAATATGAAAATAAACCACAACTAACTAATCAAAGAAAAGAGAAATACGGGTCAGAAATACGAACACGTATAAAATACGTATCACAAATTTCGGGGCACTATATCCTACCCACCTTAAAAGAATTCCGTTCTCGAAATTTAATCAAGAGGCTAGAGATGTCGGGACAGCTATACTATCGCAAGCAATCTACGCTACCAATCAATCATACAATCATACATACAAGCAAGGAATCGAAGTGCAAGGCATAAGGAAGATATTACACCTCACGAGCCAAACCGATTGGGATAACATGATTGGATATCATCCTCACACTCCCACGTTTGACCCTCCCAAGGAGCGATGAACTCAAGCAACACGAACTAAACTGATAGTCTTGCACTTGAGGTCTCTCTCTTTGGTCAAACGGGGACACGGGCCTCTCCTCATACGAAAAGGTTGGTACCAATAACCATTTTCGAATGACATAGGAAATGGCTCGGGCCCGGGATATACCGTTGTAATTAGGGTACATGAAACATGACATGTGTCCCGCATGACGACGGCGGAAAGCAAGACAATAAGACACAGATACCTCTCCGCCGATTCTGGATCTGGGCATGGGCCAGGGCGAACTGCTGAGGCCTCTGTTGCTGGAAGGCCTGGGCCTGAGACGGCAATGGACCCGGGAACGGGAGCTGCTGTGGTTTGAGAAATGGAGCTGGTTCTGGTGCTGGTGCTGGTGCTGGTCCCATAACCGAGGGACTAGTTACTGTTGACGATGATCTATTTCTGAACGGACAAGATCCTATCATGTGGTCCGACGAACCACAAACCAAACACAATCCCTGTGCTCTGCGGCACTCAGCAACAATATGTCCAGGCTTCCCGCAATGAGAACAACCGATTGCGAAAGGCCGCTTCTGCTTATGCTGCTGGGGATAGGTCGGGGCAGAATGCTGTAAGGAGGTAACCGAATCTGTCCTCGTAGATCCAATGGTCAGGGCCCTAGCTGCTGGGGCCGGTGCTAAGGATTGGTTCATCTGGTCGCGAGATCTCTTTCGACCCCCGGCCCTACCCACGATCCTTTAGGAGGTATACTCATGCCTCCTAGCTGCTCTCAAGAATGCATCAAAAGTCTGATGCTCAAACTGCTCAACTGCTAATAGAATCTCCAGGTGAAGCTCCTACTAGAACCGATGGGCTCTATCATACTCGGTTGCCACCAAGGTGGGAGCGAACCGACTGAGTCTGAAAAACTCGGCCGCATATCCGTCGACCGTCCTGCCCATCTGCTTCAGATTGGTGAACCTCGTCTGTAGATCGTACCGAGCTACAGCATCGAAATACTTGGTCTGGAATCTCTCTCTGAATACCGCCCAAGCAATGGGTGCTGCTAATCCAACGGCCTGAGCCGCCCACCAGCTGCGGGCAAGATCCAATAACTGTAAGCGCACCACGGTTACCTTCTCTGCTTCAGGGGTCCTGGCTGCCTCCAAGATAACTTCAATGTCCTATAGCCATGCATCTGCAGCAATAGCATCCTCGCTGCCGTCGAAAAAGGGAGGGTTCAGGCGCTTGAAATTGTTGACTGCACTATTCCCTCGAGGACCACTTCCGCTCACAGCTTCTTGTACTGCTTGCTGCAAGGCATCACCTCGACGATCCTGAGATACAAGCAACTCACGGATGAGCCCTATCAAGATCCCATCCACTGACCCTGCTGGCGGAACTGGCTGGACTGGGGGCACTGGTTCTCCAGAAGGCATGGCTCGGGAGGCGGCTGCTGAGGACTGATCTTGATCTTCTTGTTGTTGCTGGTTTGCCGGCCGAACTTCTTCTGGCTGATCAACAAGAACGATGCCACTGAAGCAAGGACATCGGGAATATTAAGGAAGGACCAGGATAGAACAATGATGCAAGCATGTTATCAAGTCAGGGATCCAAGGAGATAAGAAGATACGAGTGGAGATCAAGGAAGAGTACAGATTGAGACATCTATCCGGTAAACTCTCACATTTCTTAATTTACAAGACCTGCATGGGCCACCACTTAAACCATGTCACGCCCCAGAACCAGAACACTGGAGAGCAGGGGCAGACATAGCCAGCTACGTATAATGAAATGGAATCCATCTCACCATACGGTCACGGCTGTCTAGATATGTGAGGGTTTATCTACAAGCCAACAGTCTCCTATGGTCAATAACAAGCCTAGTGTCTCAATCAACAAGCAAGTAATGATAGTCACAAGATATAAGATCACCAAATATACAATTGTAAGGCATCCCAAACATTACATATCCAGATGATCATGAAGCTAGTCGTACAAAATGTAAGGACTAGCAAGAGTTAAGTCATACATGATCAACCTCGAGTTGCCAATCATGATTACAGCCCGTAGGCAGACAGTAAGTAAAAATGCATCGAGCAAACAAGTGCTCGTCGGCTAAATGCCTCAAAAGAATAATTTTACAGTAGAGTGGAAGAGACAAAAGAAACCCACTCGTTTCCCTGGTTACGCCTGGCGGTCACCATCGGGCTGGAAAGCTGGTAGATCCATTGCTGCTGCTCCGATATCTGGCCATACAAAACCAGCTAGGTCAGACCCCAGAAAGAGCAAGTGCCACAAAGGAGGCTTCACTTAGGAACTAAAATCAGCAATTAACACAATAATAATAAGGTAATAAGGACAGGAATTAAGGAAAAACATAATAGGTGATATACGATGAGATAACCATGGGACTATTCAGATAACCAGGTTACAACCCGTAAACCAAACAAGGACCGGGGTTGTAACCCTTCGTCTGAACGGAACTTGAATTCTCCCACCATTTATCGGCAAAATAATACGAGAAAATCATGACAGGTAGCAATTCTTGTGCAGGAATCAAGACAAGACTAGACAGGTTATTTCTCATACAATCAATCACGGCCAAACAATAAGTACGGCTTGCTACTTTAACTAACTAGGGTTATCACAGGCCTAGTTACTAGCAAGATGCAATGAGAATTCCAAGTCCGGTTACCTGTTTGTTACTACCTGAGTGATCCCAGCAAGAAAAGAAAAAGATAGCAGGATATAGCAGACACACTGTAGTAAGATACATGTGTCCTAAGATACCACACTCGACGGCGGTCTGGAAGTGCGCTCATCTCGACGGATAGCAACAAATTCCATGTATATATATATATAAGGTCGGGACCAAAGGGGCAACATGTAACTGGGAAATTCTCCATGAACTATTTGATCCATCTAGTTATTAACCTAGCCAGATTCAGTGTAAAACCCTGACTGTGGTACGCAGGGTTCATGTCCTAGACATGATGCAAGACACACAGGACTCTTAGTTTTTACAAGCACAATCAATACAAACAACCACGGTGTCAGGCCAATGAATTAATTTGTCAACAGTGCGCCACGATGGGCCACTATCATTATTATTATTACTTATCAAGAGTGCGCCACGACGGGCCACTATCAAGCATTGTCAGGGTACTTGTCAAGAGTGTACCACTACCGGTCACTGTCTTTTCAGGTGTAGCAGGTCAAGTTATCAGGTCAAGTTATCAAGTCAGGAGTGCACCACGGCGGGCCACTATCATGCCATGTTCAATTATTCTTCCAAACATAATAAATAAATTCGGGATTATCAAGTTCATGACAAAAGGTAAAAGGATATAAAATGGACATAAAATATACCATTGGGGTTACAAGACATGGGCAAATTATAGTAAAATAATAGTACACAGGGCTATAGGAGAGCCATGCGGCTCGGGCATATGCGGCCAAGAAGTGATCTCATGCGGCCGAGGAGGGAGCAGCCCATGCGGCTGGAAGGGGCTCGGATCTAAGGGAATACATGCGGCTTAGGGGAGTTCAGGGTCATGCAGCGAAGTATCATGCGGCCAGAGGGAAATAAGCTTCATACGGCTGGCGGGATCAAGTTCCATGCGGCTAGGTAAGGGTGGGGGCATCACTACGCCAAAACATGCATTTTTTGACAGTCCAAAACTGTCGTAAATCACATTAAACGACAGTTTTGAACTGTCAGAACATCCGTCGTTAATAGCGCGTCCCAAAATTTAAACGACATTTTTGGACTGTCGTTTCATAGATGTATAAAATGACAGTTATTATCTGTCAAATAAAAACAACGGACTAAAACTGTCAAATAACATGTAACTTGGTTTCCCACTAATTTTCCTTTTTCAACAGGTAAGATATGTCATTTTTTAAATACAGAATTAAAAAAAATCATTCCATTGATATCAAATCTATTTAAACCTGTTTATCCTCTATATAAAACTGAAATACACCTGACAATAAAATTTCATATAAACATCGACAATCATCAACAATGAAAAAACTTAATCAAATTTGTATTAACTAATAAAAGTATCGAGTTTACATAGCAATTTCCATAAAAAAAACAAAAATTCACTCCAATGTTGCTAGCTCACAACGATTTCATTCTCTTGATGAACAAAAAATATGTTATTTCTAGTTTATAATCTCAAGTGCTGTACAAAAAAGAGAAGTTTAAAATCTCACAAACTGAACTAAATATTTTGGCCAATTAATCATTTCGCCAATAGTAATATCCTCAAACTTTCCGTCTCTATCGAACAACATCTCATTGCCATCAAAAACGCCATCGACAATGATGTTATAAGCTTCATCATTCAATGGTGCATCTGTATTCACACGTCCTATAGCAATGGCTTTCTTTCTAAAATTCTTCAGAAGACAAGTCTTTATGGGCAATGTAGCTTGATAATGTCCCTGCATACAAATATAAGAAAAAAAAACATTAAGTATAGAATAGTTCTCGATTCTCCATAAGTATTAGGATGTACAGAAAATATTATCTAAGGAAAAAATGGGTTACTGCATAATTTTGATGTAGACCTTGAAATTTTATTTTTGATTTACTTTGAACATGAGTACAAGATAATTACTAACACATGGTAAAAATAAGGTTTTACTTTGATTTAGGATTTAAACGCTAATTAGCCCAAACAATAATGTAAGTGGGAGCATTTTCAAGTTATACGATAGGGTCATCTTGCTATACCCAGGTGACTTCAAACATTAGAAAGGAGATCAAAGATAATTATATCATCCAATTGACTATTGCATTTAAAGCTCTACAGAAAAAAGATCAAGAGAGTAGACATCATACCTTTTTGAGCTCCTCCAAATTTGCAACAGACACCCTTTGTTTCATCCTCGCCATCTTTATACAACCAATCTTCTACACATGAAGCTTAACAGTTAGTTCATCTCTCTAATTCTGTTACAAAATCATGATACTTGTCATGAAGTTGAATGCAGAATCGAAATGTATCAATCAGACAAAAGTCTGTCATATACTACAAATGTCCAAAAGCAACACTTTACCTTGTTCCGCATGTCATAAACATATGCCTCCATGTCATTTTTCTTGTCTTTTGTCTCTTCCATTACACGGTCTTGAAGTGCCATTTCAAACTCCTCCTTAGCTTTCTACAAATCTAAGGCTGCCAACCTTCCATAGACAACTCCAACTACTGGAACATTAATCTTCTTTACCTTCTTCTTTGACACCTCAACCTGTAAAGAATGATTATTACTTTAATCATTTAGCACTCGATGATAATTTTGCAGTACAATTCAACCTACAATATCTCACTAACTGCAATGGAGTCAAGAGTTAACTTATTATCCAAGGAGCAATAAGTAGAAAATAACAGGACAAAATCAAGAACAAACATAACAAATAGTACAATATTGGGAAACTAACAATAATACAAAATATAAATGGTTAGACTAGTTCACTTTAACCACCAAATGCATATAGCTATATATACAGCAGAAGCAAAAATAATTGTAGAGACCTTGTCATTGATCTTATATAAATAAAAATCCTTAGGAAGATATGCAATGTGTGTTCAATCAATGAGTGTCAGTCATTTTAGATCCTTGTGTAGGGATAAGGCAGGGTAGGTCTCCACCTGCCTGGCAGAAAAAATTGTGCTAGATTTTGCTGGTCGTACCGATGAGGTCCAAATTGAACTAAATGTGCTAGGCTAGGCCCAAACAGAACTCTACATTAGGATGCACACAGGCTGGACCTGGCTTTCAAGCACTGGCTGATGCTTACAACACGGGATCCTCCCTGTGAGCTGTAGCAACACAGTAGCAAGGAGTGGTAAAAAAGAGCAATCATTAATATACTAGATTTTACTATCTATCTATTATTTCCATTCTATATTCAATGACAACTCCAAATGCAAACTGAAACATACCAGCACAACATTGAAAGCTAAACACACTAGATATATGCTTTTGAATTGCGTAAAATTTGTTAGATATAACAAAACAGTCAAATAAAGCCCAATAAAGCCTAAGCTATGACAGAAGAGTCATAGAGGGTCAACTTAATGTTATTAGATATAACAAAAATCAAATAAAATATATTCAATATAATGCATTATAATACATATTAGTATGCCTAAATGTAATTGTATAGTTGGAAGCCATCAACCATTTTCTTCTAGAAGGATACAACTAATTCCTGAGAGATTTCCTTCCAGATTAGCCTTGGACCAGTCTATTTATCATTATTTTGGAGCAATTTAGTGGGAAAAAAATCCTTCAGATTTTGCATAATTAGAATATTGTCCAGGTTTGGACCCTACAAAATGATCAAACCATCAAATCGATCGGTCTCATTTAAATCTTAAACCAATTCCACAAACTGCTGATGAGCAACAAGTCCATACAGGCTTTAAGTATAAACAAGAATTGCACTTATTCTGAAACTGACCGTATCTATTAATAAGTACCATAAACGAAAATTTATTTGACTTTGCAAATTATAATGTGATTTAACTTCTCATCCAGCTTGATATCGTATGAAAGAAATACAAAATAAAACAAATCCAAATAGACACACATCCAAGGTCTACGAATGATGCTACCTGTGAAGTGCACAGTACGAGACCAGTTTTGTTGTCGGCTTTCCATTATTCTCCAAGCAGTGTAACTGTAATCGTCAAAAGACATACAAGAGCAACAATCATCCTATGATATGTCAGTAAAATGTCCCTTCAGAGAAAGAAAAATGCTAAATTTTAAAGAACGACAGTAAACTTAAAAATGGAACTTTAGAGGTTCAGATCTCAAGAACTATTTCATTAGTCAGGTGTAAATTACATTATCAAAATATTACAATAATTAATATATGTATAAAGTAACATATAGTAATGGTAAATTTTACTTCATGTGGACAGATCACGACTTCATAAAGAATGTGTGCTCTGTTTAAGAGTGAGATACTACACAATATATATTGATAGATCATGTGGTCTTATAATTGATATCAAGACAAGATAAAATGCATGTCTAATGACTTCTTCAAGAACATAAAAGAATATAGATGGAGGTATGAATTGTAATCGTGAGAACAATATTATGTCGACATAAATATCAAGGTTAGTGATATACCTCCATCCGAAATCCTGTTTTGGATGCACACATCGCATGATAATAGGTAGAACATATGTTGCATTGTGTGCAGGAACCATGCATCTTGCTGCTATAACATACATCTGAAGGGACATATCAACAGATATTTTTGACCTTCTTGATGTTATGAAGCTTTATTGTTGTGTTGTACCTGATAGTTATCAGTAAAAGACATCATGATTCAGGACGTGTGAATGTTAGCTTGTAGAGAAGAGTACTCTTACTAGACTGCTAAGTTTCTGATTCCATGTGCAAGAACCAATTGCCTGCTACTGCACATCACTTCAAGGTGAGCTTGGAAGCTTGATAATTTATAAAAACAACAATCCTTTTATCACAAATTTTTGGGTTGGGTATATCTGTAAATGAATCCTTCTCCATTAAGCTCTGTTAACGTTATGTCCTTTGAACATTTAAAATACCATATTTTTTCTTTACAACCCCAACCTGTATTCTTTTAGGCCTACACCTAGTTCAAGACATGGTTCGCAGTATCAGTATTGGAATCGTTATCGCTATCGGGCCCTTCTTAATTGGCATTTTTGAGGATGTTTCAGGGGCTTCGTTAGTTTTGAACCGATTGGTTTCAAGTAGTTTCGGCAGTTTCAGTTGTTTGGGGTATCCACCGATACTGCAAACTATGGTTCTAATAGATCTTCTAATAATATCTTATCTCTCCACCTAACTGGTGTACCTATTGGTCTATGTTTCACATGTGCAAACCACCTAAGGCGGTATTGTCTCATCTTATCCTCAATAGGCACTACCTCCGACTTCCCACGAATACCTCATTTCTTATCCAATTTTTCGGCGTATTACTACTCATCCATCTTAACATTCGAAAATAAGATCGGTTTCAACAAAACCATGTATATATAAATGATAGAGATGCATTTGTAGAAACAAAATGATCTTCCAAGAATCATAGACAGACACCTTTTATGGGACAGGCAGCACTCCCGTTTGGGTTAGGGTGTTTCACAGGCTCTGCAAACCCATGACGTGAAATCTTGAAGTTTTTTTGCTCCATCGCACTCCTCGTGAACTGCTACAGGAAACTAAAACGAGCAATTATAGTATTTTTTCCTATTGTTAGCGAGTAGATAGTTAAAAATAAGTTCATCGTTCTCCCATATGGAACACCATATAACTCAGACTTGGACAAGTACAAGTTCTTAGAGAGGAACCAAGCATCTATCTGAATCCAAGAACAGTAATTTGAAAACAAGAAAGCATCCATACTAATTCCACAAGGATATTCTTCTACCATTTTGCCAGTTGCATTAACATCCAATACCTTTTGTTAAGGCAAATCTCACATGTTCTAGAGCTGTAAAAAAATGCCAGCTAAAATTAGAGAGGAACCAAGCATGTATCTGAATTCAAGAACAGTAATTTGAGAACAAGGCAGCATTCATATAGGAAGCAATAATTTTGACTAAAAAGTTGGTTTACCAATTGTCTATTTTATCAGCTTATTTTATTCCAACACTGACACCACATTCAGACACTCTCACCACACTTCTCCTAGGCTAATGCCTCTCTTCCTCTCAAAATCCTTCACTGGCCCAGGAGTTAACTCATGGATAACATTAAGACACCCACATTTCTCTCATACTAATTGGTACATTACTCACAATCTCTGATACCTACCAAAACTAACCAAACTAACTTAGGATACTAACATTATACTGATGCATGCACAATCCTGACACTAACCTGTACTGCCTATGGCCTAACTCTGATGGCCAAAAACCCCTGCAGGGTTGCACTGCTGTCACATAGGAAGCACACAGCTGTCACTTGGTCCTCCTCCTCTTCTTCTTCTTATTCTTCTTCTTCATCAGCACACAGCATGTAGAGTTTCTTTTCTTTGCATCAATTAGAAGTCCCCAAATCCAGAACATCATCGTTTAAAAGTTTTCAGATGTATAAATCATTTTAGGACAGTGAGTCATGCACTGAAATGCCTTCGCAAACCAGATCAGAATTATGCAGATTATTCATTTCTCAAGGATATATAACAATGATACGAGGATAAGTTTTGACCCGAAAAATTAGTCTTCTCTGGTACGAAATGTCGCATTTTTAGCATGAACCAATGATGGTTAAATTTATCATATGGAGTTAAACTTAATAACCAGGCAATGAGAAAAGAATCTCAAGGTAGGACTCCTTTACCAACTTACGGATATATGATTATGAGGGGCATATATGTAAGAAAATACAAAGAAATATGATCTTCTTAGATGATAGGACTCCTTTACCAACTTACATTTTTGGATCTCTTTATGGTAACCCTGCTGACACCTGTGACAGATTTCATTCCTAGCTTCAGCATAGATTTTTGGCTTTTTTTCTCGCTTCTGCTCTGCTTAGAGCTCTCATTTGTACCAGCAACTTCATCACCTGATGTACAAAATAATACCACACCTTAGTATGAGAAGTTAAGGAATGGAAGGATGTATGTGTGTGATTGAAAAGCAGAAGCGTAAAGCACAATTGAAAAAAAAATGCTCTAATCCTGCAAACTGCAAAGGTTTCATCCTACCCGGTAGAACCTCAGGTTTGCAGGAAAACCAAGTAACTTGAGCAATTGGAAAGCAAAATCATGACATTGTCCACTAATAGTGGTTAACATATATAATATAGATGAATATTAAAAAAATGCATGCAAAACTATAGAGACGATATAGAAATCAACTTCTATGATAGTAAAGCCTGTTTCACTTTCCTGAAAATTCGTTGTAACCTAAGGCTTTTTAACTAAGCAAATTACCTTATGTATTCTGTTGGAGTATATAGCAGTTCAAAATCATTCCACAAATACTAATTAGATTAATGAGAAATGTATCCAGTGTTCTGTCTTGAACGTTTTTCGAGAGTCTTTGGAATTGGGCATCATACTCTCATACTGTCCCTTCTCGCTTCAGAAGTTTCAGTTCAATTACATAATTTGTAAACTGGCCCAAACTCCAGTTTGATGGATTGGCATTGATGGATTGGAAGAAGTCATCCCAGCTCATTGGATCCTGTATCCTGGTAAAGACTTGGTAGCACAGGAAAATTATCAACTTCAATCAATTTTACAAGACACTATATTAAATCGCATATAAATTGACATGCTTTGTTGGATTGCTGCAAAAATGTAGTTTCCAGGACAAACAATCACCTTAGACCCATTTGATGTAATACCCCATGATACATAAGAAAGATACACGTGTGTGTGTCAATTTGTAACCTGTGTATGTGTACCTGCAAGTGAATAGGCCTGGAACCCTTACTAGTGAAGAAAAGACATCTTCCTTTCTCCATCAAACTGGTACAAAGTATAAATTTTGGCACAGATGTTATGCAAGCGAATATATCTTGTTTGAGGTATTTTGTTATAAAAGCTCTGTGGTTGAGTCAGCAATAACAAGGTACTCTTAACAAGAAGCAAGTTTTATCCGATTTCTAGATGGGGAATATCTTGACCACAAATTAAGTCTGTTTCTCTTGATATTTTCGGGGTTCAGAACCTTCAGGTTAGGGTTACGTCACATAAATCTGCAGTAGTTTATGCTTTTTTAATGTGAACTTAAAAGTAGACTTGTATATAATTCAAGATCTTGGTCTGAACTCAAATTGGTTAAAGTAGGGGATCAGCAACTCCTTTATTGATTTTGTTCATTGTATACATTTACTTATTTTGTTAATTGCATAGATGTTATGCATCAGGATTATGTATCGGTTAGACAGTTATGCTCTTGTTAAGGTTATTATGGTTAAGAAATTTAAAAGAGGATGAAAAATAAGCTTAAGTTAAAAAAAGTGTAGACATAAGATGGAGTTGTGCTTACTCTTCAAAGCAAGTTGAATTTCTATCCCATGCATCACAAGAAGACCCAAGAAGACCCCTCATGCCAATGTCCTCTAAGTATCATCATACAAGTCTACTTTTAACCTCACAAAGTCAATGGATATAGTTCCATTTGAGAGTAACTGCCTAATGGTATTATGCCTTAAGAGGCCGCTTTTTTAGATTACTTCCTAACCAAGACCTTGTGGTGACTTTTCAGAAGGTTACCATGCCTTCCACTTCTAAACACTAGGACACTCTATACCTATGTCAGCTGCAAAACTAACAAGAAGCATGATAACCAATTGGCAATTCCATAGCCATTGGGCCCTCGAATAGGTGTTTAACACGATTCTTCATGTACACCATTTCGAGAAATCCAAATGGTCATTATATTAAGTTGTTTTCATTATGCTTTCTGTCCATGGCCAGTTACTGATTAATCAGAGTAGTAACAAAGTAAAAAAAACCTTGTAAACAAGTAGGCCATAATACTAACTGAAATTTGATTCAAACATTCTGAAGCATGCCAATACACCATATATAACAAAGCAAATTCGAGGGATTGAGCATAAGCTCCAAACCAAAGCTAAAATGTCATAGCCCTCAAGATTCTAGCATTTGCCAACTATATAAATAATCCGGTATGGCCATTGTTGAGTAAAGCATGGGCATTGAAAATATCAATGTAATTTTTGTGTCAAACATGTATCAGACACATTCTGAAATACAGCAGTAAACAACTTTGTTCAACATGCCCAAAGTTTTTCAAGCTAATTAGCTAGATATCAGCAAAGAAAAAATGTGCAACCATTAAAAAGAAGGGAAGCAAGTACAAATATAGCTTGCATGATATACCAATTACGTATATACAAAATCCTACATGTTCTGTAACGAAAACATATCATTGGTATTAATGGAGAAAAAGTAATTTGTTTCAACTGCTAATTTTGATATGCTAATGAGAAAAAAATTGATAATAAGCAAAATATTCATAGCAAAACTCACATGCTCAAGGGAGATGCTGCAGATGGGATGTCGGAGAGAGAGGATCCGTATGAAATTAATGTACAAAAATATTCGTACAGAACACATGCACCTTCATTGTCCCCAACATACAATCTGTTCAAATTAGGGCAAAAATTAGGACTTTCCAATAAATCATTAATCAGAAAAAATAACGAATAGAAATCATTGCTAAAATTAGCCAAAAAAACATACATTATGAAAATAATGTACAAAAATTAGGGCAAGGACGAGGGGGACGGGGGCACGACGGACGTTGTAGTCGAAGATGTGTAGGTGGTGGTGGAGCTCCTACCGCTGCATGAAACTGAAGGATGGCTTCATCGCGGACAACGGCTCGGCCGGCTGGCCGCCGCCGAGGCCCAGTCCCAGCCCCAGCACCACCGGCACGGGAGCAGCATTAGCCCCATGGCACCTAGATAATGAATTTAAGAAATAACGAGAAATTTTGGGGATCGATCCGATGGTGTGGAGAAGAGGATGAGTTCAAAAGGAAGAAGAAGATGAGGAGGAGACGGGGAGAAAGTTATTCCTTAAGAGAATAATGAGTGTTGCGAAAAGCAGGACAAGAACATATAGGAGGGTTCGATAGAGATGGGGAAGGAAAATTTTTGGTGAAAGGAAAAAAAAAGCGGGAGGGGTCACAGATTTGGAGAAAAAATTAGGGAGCCAAAATTTTTAATAAAATTTGGATGTCAAACAACAATTTTAATCTGTTATATTTAAACCAACTATTTTGGTAAAATAGATTTTGACATTAAACAACAGTTTTAATCCGTCGAAAATTAATGACAGTTCTAATACGTCGTTGTTAGACAATTCTAAATGTCGCAAATCATCAGTTTTGGTGTAGTGCATGCGGCTTCAAGAAGTTGGGATCTCATGCGGCCCGGACCTAGAAGCCCATGCGGCTCAGGCATGACTGGGTCTATGCAGCAGGGTTGGTTCATGCGGCTAGATAAAGAACGCGCATGCGGCTGGAAGAAATACGGGCCTATGCGGCTCTCAGAAAGTGGATCCATAAGCGGTTAAAAGAACATAAGTCTCATGCGGCTAGCGGAGAAGGTTCCATGCGGCTGGCTGAGTTGAGTCTTATGCGGCTGGAAGACTCGCCGCATGAAGGTTCATGCGGTCAAGTGCTACCATGCGGTTAGGGTTCATGCGGTCAGCTTAATTCATGCGGCTAGGGAAATCACTTGCCGCATGAAACATTCATGCGGTCAAGTTAAACACAGTTCATCTTCTCCAAAATTTTGAGAAGAAGAACACCATGAGAATCAAGTTCTCAAACTCTATAACTCCATCATCCGGAGCCCAAATCCGAACTTCCATAGGTCAAAATAGGGTAGAACGAAATTCTCAACAACATGGAACCATCAAAACTTAGTAATAACAAGATTAAGTAGATCAAAACCCAAGAAATCCGAAAATAACATAACTTAGATGTACAAAAATCTAGCCATGGAAAGTAAAAATGCCAAGTACTAAAGAGTGTTAGAATGTTGCAAAGAAGAGAATGGAACAATAAAATTCGGGTTCCTCCATGAAGCAAGATGCACTTGCCTAAGCTCTCTCTCTCTCTCTCTCTCTCTCTCTCTCTCTCTCCTGGTAGGTGAAGAGTAAAGATGGAGAAGAAGAAATGAGTAATGAGTAATAATAGAAGAGAGAGAGAGTGGGATATAAATGAGGGTGGTGGTAGGTGGGAGTGGTTTGGTTCACATAAAACCCAACCAAGCCAAACCCACTAAACCGAACCAAACCAAGCCAATGCAATGCCATGATGAACCATGAAATACTCAATAAACCAAGCTCCATTAATCAGAATTAATCCATGAACGATAAATGACGATTAAACCACAATGCTAAATATGAAAATAAACCACAACTAACTAATCAAAGAAAAGAGAAATACGGGTCAGAAATACGAACACGTATAAAATACATATCACAAATTTCGGGGCACTACATCCTACCCACCTTAAAAGAATTCCATTCTCGGAATTTAATCAAGAGGCTAGAGATGTCGGGACAGCTATACTATCGCAAGCAATCTACATACCAATCAATCATACAATCATACATGCAAGCAAGGAATCGAAGTGCAAGGCATAAGAAAGATATTACACCTCACGAACCAAATCGATTGGGATAACATGATTGGATATCATCCTCACACTCCCACGTTTGACCCTCCCAAGGAGCGATGAACTCAAGCAACACGAACTAAACTGATAGTCTTGCGCTTGAGGTCTCTCTCTTTGGTCAAACAGGGATACGGGCCTCTCCTCATACGAAAAGGTTGGTACCAATAACCGTTTTTGAATGATCTAGGAAATGGCTCGGGCCCGGGATATACCGTTGTAATTGGGGTACATAAAATTTGACATGTGTCCCGCATGACGACGGCGGAAAGCAAGACAATAAGACACAGATATCTCTTCGCCGATTCTGGATCTGGGCATAGGCCATGGCGAACTGCTGAGGCCTCTGTTGCTGGAAGGCCTGGGCCTGAGATGGCAATGGACCCGGAAACGGGAGCTGCTGTGGTTATGGAACTGGAGCTGGTTCTGGTGCTGGTGCTGGTCCCATAACCGAGGGACTAGTTACTGTTGACGATGATCTATTTCTGAACGGACAAGATCCTATCATGTGGTCCGGCGAACCACAAACCAAGCACAATCTCTGTGCTCTGCGGCACTCAGCAACAACATGTCCGGGCTTCCCGCAATGAGAACAACCGGTTGCGAAAGGCCGCTTCTGCTTATGCTGCTGGGGATAGGTCGGGGCAGAATGCTGTAAGGAGGTAACCGAATCTGTCTTCGTAGCTCCAATGGTCAGGGCCTTAGCTGCTGGGGCCGGTGCTAAGGATTGGTTCATCTGGTTGCGAGATCTCTTCCGACCCCCGGCCCTATCCACGATCCTTTGGGAGGTATACTCATGCCTCCTAGCTGCTCTCAAGAATGCTTCAAAAGTCTGATGCTCAAACTGCTCAACTGCTAATAGAATCTCCAGGTGAAGCTCCTACTAGAACCGATGGGCTCTATCATACTCGGTTGCCACTAAGGTGGGAGCGAACCGACTGAGTCTGGAAAACTCAGCCGCATATCCGTCGACCGTCCTGTCCATCTGCTTCAGATTGGTGAACCTCGTCTGTAGATCGTACCGAGCTACAGCATCGAAATACTTGGTCTGGATTCTCTCTCTGAACACCGCCCAAGCAATGGGTGCTGCTAATCCAACTGCCTGAGCCGTCCACCAGCTGCGGGCAAGATCCAATAACTGTAAGCACAACACGGCTACCTTCTCTGCTTCAGGGGTCCTGGCTGCCTCCAAGATAACTTCAATGTCCTGTAGCCATGCATCTGCAGCAATAGCATCCTCGCTGCCGTCGAAGAAGGGAGGATTCAGGCGCTTGAAATTGTTGACCGCACTATTCCCTCGAGGACCACTTTCGCTCACAGCTTCTTGTACTGCTTGCTGCAAGGCATCACCTCGACGATCCTGAGACGCAAGCAACTCACGGATGAGCCCTATCAAGATCCCATCCTCTGACCTTGCTGGCTGAACTGGCTGGACTGGGGGCACTGGTTCTCCAGAAGGCATGGCTCGGGAGGCGGCTGCTGAGGACTGTTCTTGATCATCTTGCTATTGCTGGTCTGCCGGTCGACTTCTTCTGGCTGATCAACAGGAACGATGCCACTGAAGCAAGGACTTCGGGAATATTAAGGAAGGACCAGGATAGAACAATAATGCAAGCATGTTATCAAGTCAGGGGTCCAGGGAGATAAGAATATACGAGTGGAGATCAAGGGAGAGTACAGATTGAGACATCTATCCGGTAAACCCTCATATTTCTTGATTTATAAGACCTGCATGGGCCACCACTTAAACCATGTCACGCCCCAGAACCAGAACACTGGAGAGCAGGGGCAGACATAGCCAGCTACGTATAATGAAATGGAATCCATCTCACCATACGGTCACGGCTGTCTAGATATGTGAGGGTTTATCTACAAGCCAACAGTCTCCTATGGTCAATAACAAGCCTAGTGTCTCAATCAACAAGCAAGTAATGATAGTCACAAGATATAAGATCACCAAATATACAATTGTAAGGCGTTCCAAATATTACATATCCAGATGATCATGAAGCTAGTCGTATAAAATATAAGGACTAGCAAGAGTTAAGTCATACATGATCAACCTCGAGTTGCCAATCATGATTACAGCCCGTAGGCAGACAGTAAGTAAAAATGTATCGAGCAAACAAGTGCTCGTCGGCTAAATACCTCAAAAGAATAATTTTACAGTAGAGTGGAAGAGCCAAAAGAAAACCACTCGTTGCCCTGGTTACGCCTGGCGGTCACCATCGGGCTGGAAAGCAGGTAGATCCTTTGCTGCTGCTCCGGTATCTGGCCATACAAAACCAGCTGGGTCAGACCCCAGAAAGAACAAGTGCCACAAAGGAGGCTTCACTTAGGAACTAAAACTAGCAATTAGCACAATAATAATAAGGTAATAAGGACAGAAATTAAGGAAAAACATAATGGGCGATATACGATAAGATAACCATGGGACTATTCAGATAACCAGGTTACAACCAGTAAACCAAACAAGGACCGAGGTTGTAACCCTTCGTCTGAACGGAACTTGGATTCTCCCACCATTTATCGGCAAAATAATACGAGAAAATCATGACAGGTAGCAATTCTTGTGCAGGAATCAAGACAAGACTAGATAGGTTATTTCTCATACAATCAATCACGGCCAAGCAATAAGTACGACTTGCTACTTTAACTAACTAGGGTTATCACAGGCCTAGTTACTAGCAAGATGCAATGAGAATTCCAAGTCCGGTTACCTGTTTGTTACTACCTGAGTGATCCCAGCAAGAAAAGGAAAAGATAACAGGATATAGCAGACACACTGTAGTAAAATACATGTGTACTAAGATACCACACTCGATGGCGGACGGGAAGTGCGCTCATCTCGACGGATAGCAACAAATCCCATGTATATATATATATATATATATATATATATATATATATATATATATATATATATAAGGCCGGGACCAAAGGGGCAACAGGTAAATGGGAAATTCTCCATGAACTATTTGATCCATCTAGTTATTAACCTAGCCAGATTCAGTGTGAAACCCTGACCGTGGTACGCAGGGTTCATGTCCTAGACATGATGCAAGACACACAGGACTCGTAGTTTATACAAGCACAATCAATGCAAACAACCACGGTGTCCAGGCCAATGAATTAATTTGTCAACAGTGCGCCACGATGGGCCACTATCATTATCATTATTACTTATCAAGAGTGCGCCACGACGGGCCACTATCAAGCATTGTCAGGGAACTTGTCAAGAGTGCACCACTACCGGTCACTGTCGTGTCAGGCGTAGCAGGTCAAGTTATCAGGTCAAGTTATCAAGCCAGGAGTGCACCACGGCGGGCCACTATCATGCCATGTTCAATTATCCTTCCAAACATAATAAATAAATTCGGGATTATCAAGTTCATGACAAAAGGCGAAAGGATATAAAATGGACATAAAATATACCATAGGGGTTACAAGACATGGGCAAATAATAGTAAAATAATAGTACACAGGGCTATAGGAGAGCCATGTGGCTCGGGCATATACGGCCAAGAAGTGATCTCATGCGGCCGAGGAGGGAGCAGCCCATGCGGCTGGAAGGGGCTCGGGTCTAAGGGAATGCATGCGGCTTTGGGGAGTTCAGGGTCATGCAGCGAAGTATCATGCGGCCAGAGGAAAATAAGCTTCATGCGGCTGGCGGGATCAAGTTCCATGTGGCTAGGTAAGGGTGGGGGCATGCGGCTTCAAGAAGTTGGGGTCTCATGCGGTCCGGACCCAGAAGCCCATGCGGCTCAGGCATGACTGGGTCTATGCAGCAGGGTTGGTTTATGCGGCTAGATAAAGAACGTGCATGCGGCTGGGAGAAATACGGGCCTATGCGGCTCTCAGAAAGTGGATCCATAAGCGGTTAAAAGAACATAAGTCTCATGCGGCTAGCGGAGAAGGTTCCATGCGGCTGGCTGAGTTGAGTCTTATGCGGCTGGAAGACTCGCCGCATGAAAGTTCATGCGGTCAAGTGCTACCATGCGGTTAGGGGTTCATGCGGTCAACTTAATTCATGCGGCTAGGGAAATCACTTGCCGCATGAAACATTCATGCGGTCAAGTCAAACACAGTTCATCTTCTCCAAAATTTCGAGAAGAAGAACACCATGAGAATCAAGTTCTCAAACTCCATAACTCCATCATCCGGAGCCCAAATCCGAACTTTCATAGGTCAAAATGGAGTAGAACGAAATTCTCAACAACATGGAACCATCAAAACTTAGTAATAACAAGATTAAGTAGATCAAAATTCAAGAAATACGAAAATAACATAACTTAGATCTACAAGAATCTAGCCATGAAAAGTAAAAATGCCAAGTACTAAAGAGTGTTAGAATGTTGCAAAGAAGAGAATGGAATAATAAAATTCGGGTTCCTCCATGAAGCAAGATGCACTTGCCTAAGCTCTCTCTCTCTCTCTCTCTCTCTTGGTAGGTGAAGAGTAAAGATGGAGAAGAAGAAATGAGTAATGAGTAATAATGGAAGAGAGAGAGAGTGGAATATAAATGAGGGTGGTGGTAGGTGGGAGTGGTTTGGTTCACATAAAACCCAACCAAGCCGAACCCACTAAATCGAACCAAACCAAGCCAATGCAATGCCATGATGAACCATGAAATACTCAATAAACCAAGCTCCATTAATCAGAATTAATCCATGAACGGTAAATGACAATTAAACCACAATGCTAAATATGAAAATAAACCACAACTAACTAATCAAAGAAAAAAGAAATACGGGTCAGAAATACGAACACGTATAAAATACGTATCACAAATTTCGGGGCACTACAATATGTAACATGAGTACACCACAACGGGTCACTATCTAGAATAAGCAGAGAAGAGACGTGTAGCATGAATGCACCACGATGGGCCACTATCTAGATTAAGCAAAGAAGAGACATAAATCATGAGTGCACCCCGACGGGCCACTATCTAAGAATAAGCAAACATGACAATAAGGATCGCATGTAGAAAGAATTAGATGAAAGACGTATCATGGCATGGGAGAAGAAATAAATAAAAAAGCACTACTTGACATAAAACAATTATTGAATCTGTGCTAGTCTTAAGAATATAAGGGGGTACAGTTATTCTCTAACTGTACAAAATCATCTAATCATGGTAAGAATTTATTACAGTCGAAGGAAACCTCAAAAACGTCAAGTACATAAAACATGCCAAAGATCAAAACTATGATTGAAATTATCAATCGCATATGAACTCCAATAAGGTGAACTGAGAAAATTCTGAAGCCAAGACAAATGTCTACAAGCTTCGTGTCCGAGTGCTTTTCAAGACTAACAGCTGAATAGCTCAAATGGGCAAAACAGTCAAAATAGTCATTCGTGCTAAGACCAGCCAGCACGGGCCAAGGTGGCACCATGGCCGAGAAGGTGCCAGCATGAAAGGGCGTCTGGGCCAAGAGGTGCTAGGGCCAGGATGTGTCGGGATATGCGCAACCTTGGTGGTGTAGAAGCATAGAAATCTCTATACTACGCGCCTGAAGCCATGCGCCCACATAAAGGAGTGGCTATGCGCCCACAGGGACACTATGCGCCCAAAGAAAGTACTATACGCCTAAAGGAGACTATGTGCCCAAAGGAGCATATGTGCCCAAAGGAGACTATGCGCCCAAAGGAGCACTATGCACCCAAAGGAAACTATGCGCCCAAAGAGAACTATGCACCCAAAGGCTATACGCCCAAAGGATATGCGTCCAAAGGCTATGCGCCCAAAGATTGGCGCATGTACAGTGTTATGCGCCCACAGGCTATGTGCCCAAAGACTGGCGCATGCATTGTTCTTCTTCCCCGAACAGCCTCTAAGTTTATGTAAAAACCATGAACTTAGAAACGCCATAACTCCCTCGATTTAAGTCAAAATTGGGACTTTCAAGGGTCTAAATTGGGTATAACAAAATTTTCTACAACATAGAACAATTAGTTTTCGAAAATATCAAGGTTTAATAGAGCAAAATCAAGAAAAACCGAAAATATTATAAACTTAGATCTACAGGAAGCCATCCATAAAAATAAAAAACTATAAGTTCTAAAGAGGCTTCTAATCATGTAAGAAAGAGTTTAGAACAAACAAAATAACATTTGTCCAACATTTGGCAAGATGTACTTGCCTTAGGTTGGAGGAAAAAATGAAAAGGAAGAAGATGAAGAGAAATGAAATAATGGAGGAGAGAGAGAGAGAAGTTTGGGTTTTATATAAAACCATCTCATCTCAAACCAACTAAACCAAACCAAGCCAAACCAAGTTAAACCAAACCAAATTAAACCAAGTCAAAATTAAACCAAAGTAAGGCTAAGAAAGACAAGTCAAAACACGGGTCACCTGACAAAGGCCAGAATCCCGTACACCTATACTGAAAATACGTATAACAGAAAACGAGAGTGACAGACATGTCGTCGGCATACAATGGTACACTGGCGATACGTCGGTCAAAAAGAAAATCTATAAGTTGAAAAAATTTAAAAGTTTTCCAAAAATCAAGAAAATACAAAATACAGTACAAAATACGCATCCGTATATAAATATCGATACAGTGAGACGAGTCTCACAACTCTCCCATCCTTAGAAAAATTTTGTCCTCAGAATTTCCTAAAGCTAGTCAAGCATGATAACCAAAACAAAAGCTCAAGAAAATACAACTATCTCAATCAAACAAGGCATGGCATATCAGTAAATGAAGGCAACAGTAATATAAATAAATGCGTAAGCAATAACACAACCACAATAAAGAATGGCTGGAGGAATATGAATAAATATGTCTCCTGAGTCAGTTGAGTATGGACCAACATCCTCGCTGGCCTACGCTAACTCCAACAATGGATAAAGGTCAAGTCTCAAAGTAAGTCGGTACCAATGACTTAGTTTAAGACATGACACTATCCAGGACGTATTGTCGTAGTCGAGACACCTGATATTTATCACATGTCTCGACTGTGAGGACAAAAGAGTGGGACGAGAAACTCTCATTCACTCAACGAATAAGTCAAGCCGACCATTGTACTCCCGATATAGGCGAATTACAAGGTCGCCGACAAGAACCCAAGATATACTGCCACTACCTAGCCTACTACTGAAAGACAGATCCAAAGGTCATAACTGAAAGAAGACCATGAAGATGGTACCTGAGACTCCCAAGGTATTACCCTCATACAGATACTAGAGCTGCTCCTGGTACTACACATATAACTGTGCTCTGAGCTGTCTGATCCTCTGAGCTCGCGATGGTGGTAGGTACTGTGCCAATGGTTGAATATCTAGTATTGGCCCTAGCTGCTCATCCACTACGGGAGGTGATGCCGGAGGTGATTGAAAGGATGTCGGTGGTATATCTTGTGTAGATGGCCATCCTCGAGATGTCGGATATGGACAAGTGCTAATTTAATGGTCCTCTAATCCACAGCGGAAGCATCGCCTATTGGCCGTCCAACAAACTAATCTAGAATGCCCTAACTTTCCACAATAGGTACAGGCTTGTTTTGTCCGATACTGCTGCTGATTTCTCTGCCTCTGAGCTTGCTGCTGCTGAACCGATGCTAGTGCCTGCTGGTTGGAAGGCTGAAAGGATGATGATCTACCTTAACTCCTTCGGGGACAAATTCCTATCATATGGTGAGGTGAACCACACGATAAACATAGAAAGTTAGCCCTCCGACAAGTAAGATGAGTGTCCTTCCCTTTCACAGAAGGAACATACGACTGGTAACTCCTGGTGCTGGTATGGAGGTTGGTCTGCTGGTACTGGTGATGGACGTTGGGGTAAAAAGTCTGATACGGGTGAATGGTACCTCTTACGACCCTCAGTTCCAGATATGGTCCTCCTGGCTATATGCCCTTACTCTCGTACTGCCCCCACGATAGGTCAGGCTCGATATGCTGATTGGCTGGATGACTGGTACTGTCTGGCTCTAATCTGTACTTCCTCTGGATGTAAGTCCTCGGCTTAAAACTTGTCGGGTATTCCTTGCTCACTTCTGTCTATCAACATCTGGATACTCTGCTGGAGAACGAGATCTCGTCGTTGTTGTGACTCCATCATTTCCTTGATAATCCCCATGAGTACAGGTACATCGAGCTGATCTAGAACTACCTCCGTTCGGACTGCTGACTGTACGGGAATAGCAGGATGATCGGGATGGACTGACATCTCTTCGCTCGAGTCAACTCTCGACTCTGCACCTGAATGCTGAAACTAATCCTCCACAACTGGCCTAACAGAAGATTGCTGACCTGCTATTGGTAGAACCCGAACAAGGTAATCGAAAGGATTAGGAACAGTGTCCCTGAAAGTTAAAGGACATAAGAATCAAATCGAGGAAACAGGAGGGATCAACGATCATGACAGATATCAGGTCAAAGGATCAGAGATAGAGAATAATACGAAGGATATCAATAAAGGATAGTTGTGATTGAGATAACTAAACATCAGTAACCCCCATATATCTGATAAATCAGAATTTCATGGGCTACCACTAAAACTATATCATGCCCCAAATATCAGAATACTAGCAAGTGAGGATGGACAAGGCCAACAACGTAATGCCAGAGTACGCCAGTACTCTGAAATCGCGTATAAGTTGTCAAGACATGGGGGTTACTTCTACAAGCCAATAGTCGATCCTAGGTCAAACAATCCTAGGTATCTCAATCACAAACAATTGCACAAAGAGCAAGAAGTATGATCATCAGACATACAATAGTAAAGCGTCCCAAACCATATATATATAGATGATCATGAAGCTAGTAATACAAAATGGAGAACTAACAAGAGTAATAGTCATACATGATAAGCTCTAGCTATAGTCTAGAATACGCACATCGTATTTTGGCCTGTAGGTTAAATGTCAAGAACGAAAACACGAGCTAAACACGTGCTCGAAGGCTAAATGCCACAAAAGAATAATGTACATATCAAGTGGAAGAATGAAACAAGAAACCCACTCAGGTACTCTGGTGCTTCGGATGGTCACCGTCGAGTAGATGGTACGGAAGATCCCTTGGACTTCTCTATCAGATCTGGCCAAACAAAACCAGTAGGGTCAGACCCCAAATAGCAAGTACCACAAAGGAAGCCAAACTATGGACTAAAACCAGCAATAGCTAACACAACAATGGTTAGGAAAAGCAATAAGTAAAAATGAATCGAGACTCGTGCTCTACCAATGCACTTATCCAGAGAATAGAAAAGACAATAAGTAAGGCATCATGTGACATAAGTAATTAACATGTGACATAATATACAATGCAGTCATGTTAAGTAAACAAAAGCTTGAGAATATGTAAAATCAATTGATTATGTAAGCATGTGAGCCCGTCGGATCATAAAAGTATGTTGACTTAGCATAGGGATCACGTAAAGCTTGTGAGATAAATGAACATGTGAGCAGGTGGCAATCATATAGAACGACAATGATAGGATGACTTATGAACTATCCCGGAAGTCAAGTTACAACCCGTAAACCAAACAAGGACCGGGGTTGTAACCCTTCTCCTGAACAAAACTTAATCTCCAATCAATGTTTAGCATAAGATCATGTAGAACATGTAAGTACTGAATAGGACGACAAATGATAAGATGACTTGGGAGCTATTCCAGAAGCCAAGTTATAACCCGTAAACCAAATAAAGATTGGGTTGTAACCCTTCTCCTGAACAGAACTTAATATCCAATCAATGTTTAGCATAAGATCAAGTAGAACATGTGAGTACTGAATAGGATGACAAATGATAAGATGACTTAGGAGCTATTTCGGAAGTCAAGTTACAACCCATAAACCAAACAAGGACCGGGGTTGTAACCCTTCTCCTGAACAGAACTCAGCCTCCGATTATTTATCGACGAAAGTAAGACGTAAACAATAATGTACTGAAATAAACATATAGACAGTGCCTAGATAAAACTAGACTGAATTGGACTGACTCCATCTATCATACATGGCCAAGCAATGAGTACGACTTGATACATTAGCTAACTAGGGTTATCACAAGACTAGTTACTAACAAGATGCAACGAGATATTCCTACAGTCACAAGCCCTGCAGCTATCCAGTTATCCTTCCGCAGGTTGAGAGTTATATTAGGTGGATACATCGCCCAGGAGACAAATGTTTCCTATGGTGACTTGGGGGTGCAACACATGACAGTGTGCTGGAAATGTGCCCTACTCGACGGTATACTACAAGTCCAATTAAAGCGCCCAGATAAAGGGATCGTCTGTGACTGGAAAATCTCTCTATATGAACTACTTAATCAATTTGGTCATTAACCTAGTAAGATTCAGTATGAATCCCTGACCGTGGTAATCAGGAATCTATATCCTAGACATGATACAGACGAGACATATAGCTTCTTCACGCATGCACAATACATTCAACTACGGTGTCCAAAAGAGTTATATCAGCAAGAAGAATAGCCGTCGCAATAGCATCTTGATTAAGCATGTCATATTTTAGGTTTACTTGTCATATAAAGAGTACTTGTCAAGAGTGCACCTCTACGGGCCACTATCATGTAAGCAAGGAAAGGCATGTTCAAGAGTGCACCACGACGGGTCACTATCATATAAGCAAAGAAAGACATGTAACATGAGTGCACCACAATGAATCACTATCTAGAATAAGCAGAGAAGAGACGTGTAGCATGAATGCACCACGACGAGCCACTATCTAGACTAAGCAAAGAAGAGACATAAATCATGAGTGCACCCCGACGGGCCACTATCTAAGAATAAGCAAACATGACAATAAGGATCGTATGTAGAAAGAATTAGATGAAAGACGTATCTTGGCATGGAAGAAGAAATAAATAAAAAGTACTACTTGACATAAAACAATAATTGAATCTGTGCTAGTCTTAAGAATATAAGGGGTACAATTATTCTCTAACTGTACAAAATCATCTAATCATGATAAGAATTTATTATAGTCGAAGGAAACCTCAAAAATGTAAAGTACAGAAAATATGCCAAAAGATCAAAACTATGATTGAAATTCTCAATCGCATATGAACTCCAATAAGGTGAACTAAGAAAATTCTGAAGCCAAGACAAATGTCTACAAGCTTCGTGTCCGAGTGTTTTTCAAGACTAACAGCTGAATAGCTCAAATAGGCAAAACAGTCAAAACAGTCATTCGTGCTAGGGCTAGCCAGCACGGGCCAAGGTGGCACCATGGCCAAGAAGGTGCCAGCATGGAAGGGCACCTAGGCCAAGAGGAGCCAGGGCTAGGATGTGTCGGGATATGCGCAACCTAGGTGGTGTAGAAGCATAAAAATCTCCATACTACGTGCTTGAAGCCCTGCGCCCACATAAAGGAGTGGCTATACGCCCACAGGGACACTATGCACCCAAAGGAAACACTATGCACCCAAAAGAGACTATGCGCCCAAAGGAGCACTATGTCTAAAGGAAACTATGCGCCCAAAGGAGAACTATGTGCCCAAAGGAAACTATGCGCCCAAAAGCTATGTGCCCAAAGGCTATGCACCCAAAGACCGGCGCATGCACAATGTTATGCACCCACAGGCTATGCGCCCAAATACTGGCGCATGCGCTGTTCTTCTTCCCCGAACAGCCTCTAAGTTCATGTAAAAACCATGAACTTAGAAACGCCATAACTCCCTCGATTTAAGTCAAAATTGGGACTTTCAATGGTCTAAATTGGGTAGAACAAAGTTTTCTACAGCATAGGACAATTATTTTTCGAAAATATCAAGGTTTAATAGATCAAAACCAAGAAAAACCGAAAATATTACAAACTTAGATCTACAAGAATTCACCCATAAAAATAAAAAACTCCAAGTTCTAAAGAGGCTTATAATCATGTAAGGAAGAGTTTAGAATAAATAAAATAACATTTGTCCAACATTTGGCAAGATGTACTTGCCTTAGGTTGGAGAAGAAAATGAAAAGGAAGAAGATGAAGAGAAATAAAATAATGGAGGAGAGATAAAAGTTTGGATTTTATACAAAAGCATCTAATCTCAAACCAACTAAACCAAACCAAGCCAAACCAAGTTGAATCAAACCAAATTAAACCAAGTCAAAATTAAACCAAAGCAAGGCTAAGAAAGACAAGTCAAAATACGGGTCACCTGACAAAGGCCAAAATCCCGTACACCTATACTGAAAATACTTATAACAGAAAACGAGAGTGACAGGCATGCCATCGGCATACAATGGTACACTGGTGATCCGTCAGTCAAGGAGAAAATCTATAAGTTGGGAAAATTTAAAAGCGTTCCGAAAATTAAGAAAATACAAAACACAGTACAAATTACGCATCCGTATATAAATATCGATACAGTGAGACGAGTCTCACACTGACGCATTACTATTTACAACGAATCCTTTCGATACAGAAAAAAGCGTCAAAACAGATATTGAGGGCAACATCTTTCTCAATTCCTCAAAAGCCATCTAACAGTCTCATGCCTACTGGAACTCCTGATCCTTACGGGTCAATTATGTCATCGTCTCTGTAATCCGTAAGAAATTCTCTACGAACCTGCGATAATACCCGACAAGTTTGAGAAAACTTCTAACCTCCACAACAGATGTTGGTGTCGGCCAAAACTCCTTGGTTGCTATCTTTTTCGGATCAACTGAAAGTCCTTCTCCCGAGATAATGTGTCCCAGAAAAGAAACTTTATCAAGGCAAAATTTGCACTTACTAATCTTGGCATACCGCTTCTCCTTCCTCAATACTCCCAATACAACTCATTCTATCATGGGCATAGTATTATCAACCTATTCAATGACACCCGTCAGATCACTCCTAGCAATTCCTCCTAATAGGCTCTATGCATCCGATATCCAAGCATTCATACTCGACTCATAATCTCACTAGGATCCATCTCTAAGAAACGTACCCGTTTCTATCTATCCAACATCACAATCACACCAATATCTAGTTTAATTATATTCTATAATATAACTATAAGGTTTTAACTATCTTAGTCGTTTAATAAATATAAGGTAACGGAAGCCTAAGGCTGGGTCAAACAAATCTATATACCAATTTCAAACAACGATATAGTCAAGCAAAGCAGGAGAGCTTGTCAAACTAATTCCAAGAACGATGTGAGGCCAAACAAGATGTATAGGACATAGTCTAGGTAAGACTCGAGAACCATATATCTCTGTGATTATGTCACGTGAAGTTACTGCCACGCCAATGTGCATCTGGCTATAAATAACTTTCTTATTCCATAATACGACGGATGGCTGCAGTGCACATCTACTATGCCAGGTAATACAAGTTCTTGAGCTTATCTTGGCCAAATCCATAAAAGATTTCTGAATTAACTTTTTACAAAAATATAGGGAAAGAGATCAACATGCATAGGTTATAGGTCAAGTAGAATTCTTAAAACATATGTAGCCATGATACCATTATCTGAAGTCCTGCCTCGCCAGTATTTCTCTAGCTACAAAAACTTTAATTCCGTAATACAAGGTTAAATATAATTTCTCAAACTTTTTCTTGGACCAATCCATAAGACACTTTCCAACAACTTAGCACAAAAAGAACGGGAAGAATTACTCAAGAAGTCAACATGGAAGGGTTTAGTCAAATCTCAAGTAAGGAAGAACACAAAAGCAATCATATTAAGAAATAAGATAACATGAAAGCAATCATGCTGAAGAGTCTGAGAAAAGTTTATAATCATGTTTGTGGATGTATCCTCAAGTCCTATTCCTTAATTGGTTGCAGGCTCGTAGTAGTATGACTATCCTAGGTATCACTACGACTTCGCAAAATTTATGAAGACTCTACCTGCACCAATGACTTCTATTGTCTATGCCTCTGCTTTCCTGATGTGATAGTAAGGGAAGATACATCCATTATAAAGATTTGTCTTGCTAGCATGAATAAATAAGGATTACGGTAGAACATAATCAAATTGGATGCAAATCAAGAAGTCAAGTGAGAGTTCAAAATGAAGCCAAGGAAGGTATCAAGCGTGTGGATGTGATCCTATGGGTCTTTCCTATTCTATTTGCAGGCTCACGTCGGTACAGTAACGTAACCGAAGTGATTAATGTAGACTGCATGGGCTACCACAAAAACATGTAACGCTCCAGTCCCAAAATACGTAGGACCCGGTATACGAATACATGCCAGCAGCACTTCACCAATGGGCCAAGCTACACAACAAGCCCATTAGCGAAATACTTAAGCTGTAAATCATGATAACACCCAGAAATATAACACAATCCACAGGTATATACACCTAATCCCATCCACATAGTCCACAAAGAGATCAAGCATAAATAAGTAAATGTCTCAAATATCCAGCAATAAAAGTAATAAAGTTTGTGCGGATAAAACATCCCGAAACCATAGAGAAAGAAACAAAGTACAAATCAACTACAAGTTTGATGAAAAGAAAAGAAAATAATATAGAAAAACTAAATATGAATGTAACATGATCACGAGAAGTCCTCTGGCACTATCCCGTCCTCCTGTGACGGTACGCCTCCTGTCTCAGCTTCCGAACCGTAAACCTCTTGGTAGTCTTCAGCTTCGTCTAAGTCCGAGAAATAGCCAGGTCCTCAGAGGACTAGCAAGGTGCATAATATATATGCCAATGTACTGAAATGGAAATATGAACTAAGACAATCTACTGTATCCGTCTATGTGCTATGCAAGTGAGATACTTTTCTAGAATACCAGACCTCTTCCACTAAGGTTCACTAGCACCTCAGTAGGGTATTGTCCCCAGTACCTGTGTCATGGCACCAAGGACAATCAATTCTCGACGGTGATAATCTTTTACTCTGCTACAGAGATAAAGGTCACTAAACAACGGGCCACACGATAATAGGTCTGATATTGTAGTCAAGTTCTCCCCAATCCCCATGTCTAGAATCTAGCAATATCAAGTCTGTACAGTAATCTCAAAAGTAATAGCAATACTGATAAAAAAAATTTAGAATGCTAACACGAGGTCAATACCACGAATATTCATGTAAATCTTGCATCATGAATGTGTCGGTGTCCTATGGTCAATCGTGTCAATGGACACGTTAGTATGTACGTAATGCCTAATGTCAATACTCAATGTCACTATCATGACATCGACACCCGTCTATAAACGGACACTAAGTATCGACGTCCTATGTTATGCAATGCTAATAAAAAACAACAAGACAAAAAAGAAAGATCTGTAACGATGGCAAGGCACGCTTGCCTATAACTGCTGTCTACGGGTAAGCCTGTCCAACTCCGGTGTCCTTGTCGATCTTTCCAAGATCACCTATAATAATACACTATATTTAATATTCTACATCAATACACCATATATAAATTATATGAGTATCTATGTCTCCTAATTGCCATAACGTTGTTACGACACTGTATCTATTATATAAGTACATATAGGTAACAAAATCTCTCGTAAATACTTTACAATTATAATAAAATAATATATTTAAACTCTAAAATTTATCTATAAATACTTATATATTCCTATAATTATATTTTCAATAGGAGAACCCTTTCACAAGAAGTCTTATGTCAATTGCACATATGACTTCCTCAAATCGACACATTAATTTAGCCCCGAAATAACGATTAAATAAAATTAATAAATTTTATAAAAATTCCAAAAATTAGTTAAAATAGTACTTATAATGTTAAACTTTGCACAACATAAAGTTTAATATGGATCCATGGAGTTTTGACACTTTTGGACACAAGTAAAGCAGAATTTTTTGGAGTTCGGTGACACGGCAAATGTCTTGAATTTTTAAAAATAGTAAACGGATGCAAAACCTAACTTTCAGATATGCGTTGGAAAGGTATCGACGTCTATATTCTTAATAAAAATATAAGAAGGTTAGAAACTGAACTTAGATAGGTAAAAAATGGATTGCAACAGAATTTGTCGGTTCTGGACAGTGTTGTAGAATCGACGCCACGGGCAAACCACTTAAAACTAGGGGATTCGGCAATCAGGAGTTGTAGTAAACACACAAAGGTAACTCTAAGATTTGGTTTGGGAAGAAACGGATAAGAAAAAGTGGGTGAAACATCATCTACAAGTTGACTAACCTGCTGTGACATTTCAGACTTCGATTCGACGGAGTTTCGGCCCAAGTAGCGCGTCGTGCACCTCTCTAACAGCCACAAGGTTGCTCATACAGTTGCTAGGGTGGAAGAGGATGTTGAGAGGGTCATGTAAGTGGTGGTGATGGTGCAGAAATTCGGGAAAAAAATTAGGATTTTGAGAAGGAAAGGGGGTCGGCTAGGGTTTCGGGTTTGGGGGTTGTGGCCGCATGCAAGTAGGGGCTACGTTGGGTGCTGGCGGTTATGAAGAGAGGAGAATAGGTTAGGCTTTGGTTGGTATTTACATTATTAGGGCATGGGCTTTAGTTTGATCTAATTTGAATATGATTTGGTTCTCCAAATCGTACTATTATTAATAGGTTTCTTATTTTGGTTAGATGTTTGACCAAGCCAAATATATCAGGGAATATTGCATATGGATGCAATTAAACCTCTAAAATTCTCTTAATATATGTATGCTTGGTTTTGCTACTCCAAGTTATGCTCTAACTAATAGGTTTGACTAGGTTATGGTTCGAGTAGCATTACTAGTCAAATTGGACCCGAAAATCAATTTAATGAGTCTCATGTGCCATTTGTAAATAAGTAGCACATGGAAACTCGATTGGATGGTACACCCTAGGCATGTGCATTTTAGACTCAAAATGGATCAAAATCATATATTGGGTCATACGGTTTCGATCTATGTCAAGTCCCAAAATCAAATTGGAAGTTGGGCCTAAAATTACGATAAATGATCAAATGGTCTAAGTTGACCCGAAATCATGAGAAGCCAAAAATATGTTGGGGAACAAATTTAAATGTGACATGATATATCAAACTGAAGGTGGACGAGTCTAGAATTCAATTATAGAATTGGATTCAAGAAAACAATATTTGTTGTGCTTCAAAAATCAAAGCTACAGTAAACTACTAACATAGTCATTATTGACTTCAATATTTAAAATATCCATATAAAATAATTAAAAATAAAATCCAAAAATCAGGGGGCTTACAAGCCACAATGCTCTAAAATCACATAAAGAATAACTTTATTGCTCATTCATATTTCTAAATTAATTACAACATTTACAAGAATTATTTTGAAAGGAAATACAAAGTCTCATAAATCTATTACAATAATTTAAGTTATCTAACTAGTTTCTAGGTTTCGACCTGCGAGTATTCCCGTATCTCCCAATGCTAAGAGAAGCCGCGGCTAACCTAAAAAATATTAGTTTTCAGTCAGGAATGGAACGAGTACATTCTAACAGCATTTCCAATAATTTGACAAAATTTATAAAACAATAAGTAATACTGAAATACATGATGGTTGTATAAACATGGAATCATGGTATTAAACATGTGAGTAAAAGCAGGTGATCATGGCAAAAAAAAGACAAGAAAGTAAGTAAAGTAAACAACTGAAACAAGAACTACAGTATAGCAAGACTGTATCTAACTATTGAGTTGAAATACACTTTCGACATGTAAACGACTAGGGATAAATTTGGTATCCCATATGTGAAGTGTGCGACTGCTATCAGACACGAATAGACAAATAGAATATTTTTGGGTATATTTACATGTCTACCAATAAATTTCTCCGTTCGACTAGTACTCATGGATCCAAACAGGTCACGAACACGATAAAATATTGGTCACAAACAACATGTAAAGAATCCATAACTACTATATCGTATATCCATCATATCGAGAATGAACATAATATCAATATAAAATACTACTAAATACATGAATCATAGAGATGATCAAATATGAAAGCTATAAGAAATATACTCGCCTGAGGTCCTTAGCTGCTGAAACCGATAATCCCATTAGTTCGGAATAGCCTAGTTAGCTAGGTAGCACGCAAAGCCAACGATACTCAACCACCCAGTGCCACAAAAGTCAACTCGTGTAACAGTCTTCGGATGTAGAGCAAGTGGTTCAAAAAAAGGAAGCGGGGTGGCAGAAAAACCGTCACAAAACTGGCCCCGTAGTTGTCGCGGCTGTTGTTTTTGATGCGCGGCTGCTGCTACCCATGCGACTGCCCGCAGTATCATGTCCCAGAACCAGAATACTGGAGAGCAGGGGACAGACACAGCCAGCTACGTATATAGAAGTGTAATCCACCTTGATATATGGTCACGACTTTCTAGATGTATGAGGGTTTATCTACAAGCCATCAGTCTCTTATGGTCAAGAACAAGCCTAGTGTCTCAATCTCAAGCAAGTAATAATAGTTACAAGTTGTTATACCATCAGATATTCAATAGTAAGGTGTCCCATACATTTTATATACATATGATCATGAAGCTAGTCGTACAAAATGCGAGGACTAACAAGAGTTTTATTCATACATGATTAACCCTAGGATTTGTCAATCATCTTACAGCCCGTAGGCAGCCAGTAAGTAAAGTATGCAACACGAGCTAACACTTGCTCGGCGGCTAAATGCCTCAAAAGAATAATTTTACAATTAGAGTGGGAGAGCAAAATAAACCCACTCGTTGCTTGGATTTCTTCTAGTGTTCACCATCTGGCAGGAAAGCTAGGAGATCCTCGGGAGCTGCTCCAAAATCTGGCCATACAAAACCAGCTGGGTCAGACCCCAGAAAGAGCAAGTTCCATGAGGGAGGCTTCACTTAAGAACTAAAACCAGCATATTAGCATATGATACATAAAGGATAACGAAAAACATGAGTCAGAGAAAACAGGGTGATAAACGATAAGATAACTAAAGGACTATTCCAGTAACCAAGTTACAACCCGTAAACCAAACAAGGACTGGAGTTGTAATCCTTCACCTGAACAGAATTTAGTCTCTAACCAATTATCGAATAAGTAAAGCATAACAGTAACGGGCTGAAGTAACCATGTACTGGCCTTGTCTAGGCAAGACTAGACTAGACTCCATCCATCAATCACGGCCAAGCAATGAGTACGGCTTGATACTTTAACTAACTAGGGTTATCACAAGCCTAGTTACTAACAAGATGTATTGAGATTTTCCAACAGCCATAAGCCCTGCAGACTTAATCCAGGTTATCCAGTTGCAAGTTGAGAGAGTTGGATTAGGTGACTTGGGGGTGCAATACATGACAGTGTGTTGGAAATGTGCCCTACTCGATGGCAGGCTACAAGTCCAATTAAAGCGCCCAGATAACGGGACTGCCTATAGCTGGGAAATCTCTTCATGGACTACTTGATCAGTCTAGTCATTATCCTAGTCAGATTCAGTATGAATCCCTAACCGTGGTAACCAGGAATCCATGTCCTAGACAAGATGCAAGACGAGACATGTAGCTTATACAAGCACAAACACCCACAGTGTCAAAATAAGAGTTACTTAGCAAGTCAAGATAGCCGTCGCATCAGCATATCAAGATTATCATGTTAGGTTACTTATCAAGATCACTTGTCAAGTGTGCGCCACGACAGGCCACTATCAAGATTACTTATCTTGTCAAGAGTGCGTCACGATGGACCACCATCAAGAATTATCATGTCAAGTTACTTGTCAAGAGTGCACCACAAAAGGTCACTATCAAGAGTTATTCATTAAGGCTATATTGCCATGCCATGTTCAGGGTTAAATTAAGACAAGTTATGCCCAAGATTCACAATCATCAAATCGGGTAGTCATAAGTTAGGCTGAGCACAAGGTATAAGCAATTTAAAATATAAAACAATATAATAAATAAAGAACATGCAAGGGGCAAGGGCATGGGGGCCAAGGAAGCATGCGGCCAAGGCATGCGGTCCGCATGACCAAGGCGGCCCGCAGAACAAAATGGGACAGAAACTCATGCGGCCAAAGACTCATGCGGTCTGCAGGACCAAGGCGGTCCGCAGGACGCAGGCAGCCAAGGACTCATGCGGCCAAAGGCTCATGCGATCCGCAGGACTAAGGCGGTTCGCAGGGCACATGCGGCCGAGAACTCCTGTTGCCAGACTCATACGGTCCGCAGGGCCAAGGCGGCCAAAGACTCATACGGTCTGCAGGGCATGATGGGACAGGAACTCATGCGGCCAAAGACTCATGCGGTCCGCAGGGCCAAGGCGGTCCGCAGGGCACATGCGACCGAGAACTCATGCTGCCAGACTCATCCGGTCCGCAAGGCCAAGGCATTCCGTAGGACGCATGCGGCCGGGAACTCATGCGGCCAAAGACTCATACGGTCCGCAGGGCCAAGGCGGTCTGCAGGGCGCATGCGGCCGAGAACTCATACGGCCAGACTCATGCGGTCCGCAGGGCCAAGGCGGTCTGCAGGGCGCATGTGGCCGGGAACTCATGCGACCAGACTCATGCGGTCCGTAGGACCAAGGTGGTCCACAGGGCGCATGCGGCTGGGAACTCATGCGGCCAGACTGATCATCTTCTCCAAGAATCCGAGAGAGATGGCCATGGAGTTCATAATTTCCAAGCTTCTTAAATCCTTCGATTTAGTCGAAATCTGGACTCCAATAGGTCAAAATGGGGCAGAACGAAATTCTCTACAACATGGAACAACTAGATTTTAAAAAACGTTTGATAGATCAAAACCAAGGAAAATCGAAAATGACATAAACTTAGATCTACAAGAAAATATCTACAAAATTAAAAAATGCAAGTTCTAAAGTGTCATAGAATCATGTAAGAAGGACAATGGAACAAATAGAATTAGATTCCTCCATGAAGCAAGTTGCACTTGCCTAGGCTCTTTAGGTTGGTGGGAGAGTAATGGAGAAGAATGAGAAGAAATAAATGGAAGTAATGACGAGAGAAAGGGGTGGTTAGGTTTTATAAAGGGAGGGGATGGTTCAACATGTTGAACCAACCATCAAAATAAACCAAACCAAGCCATCCAAAGCAAGTCAAGTTGGACCAAACCATACCAAAGTTAACCCTAGTCAAGATACATCAAGGCAAGCCATAAAGAAATACGAAATTACAGTAAAATAAAATACGGGTCAAAATCTGTATACGTACACTGGAAATACGTATAACGAAAAATGGGAGTGACAGGCGGCGCTGCCAAGGCCGTCCGGCCACGTGGCACCGCGTGAGCAGGATGGGCACACTGGGGATTGGGGGGCGCTGGGTCGCTCGATTGGGTTAGGGTTTTGAGAGGTTTTACTCCTCTCCCTCACTCTCGATATATATATGAGGGTCGGTTTTGCAGTCGGGGTTGGGGTTATGTGCTGTGCGGGGGTTTGCACATCGGGCTATTTTTCTCTCTCTTTATTTTACTGTATAAGTATCATATGTATCTAAGGGTCATATATATATATATATATATATATATATATATATATATATATATATATATATATATATATATATATATATATATATATATATATATATATATATATATATATATATATATATATATTATATATATGCATTTATATACTTATTATATATATATATATATATATTATATATATATATATATATATATATATATATATATATATATATATATATATATATATATATATTATATATATGCATTTATATACTTATTATATATATATATATATTTTTTTTTTTTTTTTTTTTTTTTTTTTTTATATACTTATTATATATATATATATATATATATATATATATATATATATATATATATATTATATATATATATATATATATATATATATATATATATATATATATATATATATATATATATATATATATATATATATATATATTATAATAATAAAATATATATATATATATTATAATAAGTATATAAATGCATATATATATATATATATATATATATATATATATATATATATATATATATATATATATATATATATATAAGTATATAAATACATATATACCATACAACATATTTAATATACATGTATATAAAATAATTATACTATAGTTATCCAAGAAAATATATTTATAATTATTCTATAATATTCTTTGTTAGGGCATTTCTTATATATATATATATATATATATATATATAGACACACACACACACACACACACACACACACACACACACACACACAATGATAAAACCTATTGATAAATAGATTTTAACTTATAATAAAATTACAATAATAATAAAATACTTATCCATGTAGGTATATACTCAATTGTGTATACACATTAATTAGAAATCAATCCATAAGTTTGTAGTAGTATTTTAGGAAAGGCTTCCATAATAAATATTTATTTACTATCGCTTAGCATTTATATTGGATATAACGATTATTTAGAAAATAATTACTAGACCATTAAATTACGTAAAAAATATACACATAAAATATATATCGACATGAACGTCTTTGGACGTACTATACGTCTACATGGCTTGGGTTCGGTTCAGGTCCTCCAGACTAGTTTGGTACTGTCGAGTCTCCTAAAAGTTCAATAATCTAATTATTAATTAATTGTCTATAGGGGTTAAGTCGCAACTTAGCCTGGTTTTTCTAGTTCGGACACACTTATGGTTCGGCCTTCCCTACCATGGCTAATATACTAGTCAAAGTACGTTAATGCACTATCCGTGCCATTATTTTTAGTCACCTTGCACTCCAAAACTTAACCATGACTAAGGCCTTATATAACAATAACTATTTAATAAAAATAATATTTATAAAATTCCAAAATCACCATTTAATTTAAAATTAAAAAAAATTAAAATTTCGAGAAGAGGGGTTACATCTTTCTCCAAACTTAGTTTATTTTCTTTCTTCTTGTTTGGGCATTATGGATAAAATCATAGTTGTAGAAGAAATTGGATTATCAAATCTATTAATCAATTAATCAACTAATCAATTTTTCTTCATTAATAGAAGAAATTATTGATGAAACCCTAGTTGTAAAAGAAACTGTAGATAAAATCCTAGTTGTAGAAGAAATGGGTCCATATCAGGACTATCATAATTTCTGGCAGTCCTAGAAGTATTGAGAACTGTCAGGAATTATGGAAGTCCTGAAATAAACTTGTTGTACATCAGGACTGTCATAATTGCTGGCAGTCCTAGAAGTATTGAGGCTACCAGAAATTATGGCAGTCCTATAAGGGACTTGCTCTACAACAGGACTGTCACAATTTCTGGCAGTCCTAGAAGTATTGATGACTGCCAGGAATCTTAAAGTCAAAATTGCCTAATGAAAAAATATATGTTATGGTTTATTTCCTTGATAATGGAGTAAAATATATATTTTAGGGTTTATTTTCATGCATTATTCGTGAGGAAAGAAGTATTAAGAGTTGTACATTATTTGTGAGGAGCATTTGGGTGCCATCCAAATTGGGAATGAAAAGGAACTAGGATTTTGATGGAGATGGTGAGGATGGAAATGGTGTAGAAGAAGAAGAAGAGAAGAAAACTAGAGTTCTGATGGTGAAGAAGAAGAAGAAGATGATGATGGTGATGATGATGATGATGATGATGATGATGATGAAAGGAAATATGGTTTTGGAAGAGAGAGTAAAATGTGGAAGTAAAACTCAAAATTGGGGTTTGGGGGTGTGTGGGGTTGGGACATCCTAATGAGTAAGAAAATGGAATATCTTGAGTAATTTTTCTCAAACATGGGCTAGCCCCAATCCTGATGTACCATGATCAACTTTTAATGTGCTCTTGTAAATAATCAAAAATTATCAATGTCACGATCCGCTTCCGAATAATCGGACACGAGTCGGACACGCCCAGCCTTCGTCGATGGATACGACAAAGTAAGCTGTACAATCCTAAGGAAAACTCTAAGATATAAGAAATATAAAACATCACAGCTACTATACACGTTCCCAGAATCACCATAATCTACAAGTTATTATACAATATCATCCGAAGACAAATTCGGTAACATGAATAAAAATTATACAATCCTGAAATCTTCAATACAATACAATACATGATAAAACTCTAATAAACTAGAAAAGATCTAATCTAGGCACTGCTACTCTAAGTCCATCCTAAAACACAACTCTACCATCTCCGGACTCTGACCCAAGGTGGTACAATATCAACAAGCACACCTGCAACGTATCATGTCAGGAAAATAGTAAAGTACAACCCCGACAAGAAGTACTAAACAATGTAAACTGAATTGCATGAAAAGAATCACAATATGAACTATGGTACAAGACAGGGATGTGAAACTGTGGTACATGAATAACAATGAAACTATAGTATCGGATCTAGAAACAATGAACTATACTATCAGTGTAACATGCATTTAAAATAACTATCAGAGTATGTGACCGGCTGGGTAAACAATGAACAGTGAACAATGAACAATGAACAATGGTACGGCTTAGAGTCTCACGTGCACGATGTAAAACCTAAGCTATTAGTCAATGCCTAGCTAAAATAGGATTTGTCACATATTTGTAGTATTTTCTCACCCCAATGTACAAATAAGAACAATAAACTATGAACGATGAACAATGAACGATGAACGATGAACAGTGAATAATGAACAATGAACAATCGTGTATACAACACGTCAATATGAGAACATGAAGCAAGACAGAAAATACAGAGTAAAGAGTTCGAGCCGGTGTACTTGCCTTTGTCCTTGCAAATCAAATGAGTCTCAAATGTTCACCTAGAATTTTTGTACAAGTTGGATAGATTTTAAACAATGACATGTAGCTAAAACTAGCTAATAAGCTACTAGCTAACATATATAAAGTAAAGATATCTAATTTCCAAAACATATATAGCTAACAACATCTTTAGAAAAATATGCATCCTTGCTTAATCAACATAGCTTAATCAACATATTTACTAATGAAATACCCTAAGGCATTATTTGGAAAAAAAAAGTAATTTAAAGTACTTTGAAACTAGTTTTACTAGTCGAGATAATATTTTGAAGATAGTGTTTGGAAAATAATCTTTTTAAATATCTAAAGACAAACTTGTTTATAAAGTAATTCAGAAAAGTATTCTAAAATTTAGCAAATAGTACATTTACAAAAATATATTCCTAGTAAATTAGTAACACCAAAATTACATTCACATGTATAAACCAACATACAATATCCCATTTGTTATTTTACAAGGCCCATCTGAATAAGTGAATTAACATGTTGGGCTCTAAGCCCAGCCCCAAATTTATCCTAAACGAATTATCACTATGGGCTTGAAGCCCATAGTCCAAAGATTGCAAAACTTAATTAATAACAACTGGGTCATCAACCAAGGTTCAACCCAACTCTAAGCTAACACCTGCATTCAAAAGTGTACGATCTAGACCTCCTATTGAGTATTTTCCTCTACCACAACCAACCACAACTCAAGGTTACTATATTACAACCAATAAAACCCAGCAAAACTAACCTTAGCAAGGCTATATACACAACAAATTTGAACTGAATTCAAATCTAGGTTCGGGCCATTTGGTAACTCCAATCCCAGCAACACAACACCAATTTCGCAACATTCAAACAAGGGTTTAGTAGGACAATTGAAGAAGACAAAAATTTCGAGGATAATCAGATAAATTCCAATCGAAAGCAGAACCCAGGAGATCAAATCCACATTTGAAATCAAAGTCCAATTTATAACAACTAAATCAATGTTTTAAAAATGTTTGAAATCAAAAGTGTAGATAAGCCTACAGATCCCAAGCCTTGAGTACAGATTTCTCCAGTCTACAACCATGCCATCGTCCTTGGACATGACCCGCACCCGGATACGCACGCATGGATGGACACGAACAGCATCGACACGTACACAAGACACAACCCAGCTAGACACACACAATCCGATCTCCCTATATCCAGACCAGTCATGACCAATATTCACATTAATTTAAATTTGCAGCCAAAAATCTACAACAGAGGAAGATAGAACAATACCTGAGAAGAGGATGTCGATCTAGAATGAAGACTAAATTCCACAGAGTTGGATACGTCTTCTTCATGTCCGAATATAAGGCGAGGTCTAGATCTCTATAACCCGCTGTAATCTCAAATCTCGATCAACTTGGTTGTCATAGAGATGCACGGTGAGGTCACTGCGTCTAGCGTTGAGGAGGAAGAAGAACCGCTTCGGAGGAAATCGAGATCACCGTAAGGATGAAGGATCTGAAGAGTGGATTGTCGCTTGTGTCACGGATGAAGGATCTGAAGAGTGGATTGTCGCTTGTGTCAAAGCTCGGCTCACCGATCCGTCAAGGAAGACGAAGTCGTCGGTGGAGAAAATCAACCCTCGCTGTCGAGAAATGATAATCGGAGAAGTTTGGTGCTCAGTCGAGGAGAATAAAAGAAAAGGAAAATTTACATTCAGGCCCCTCCGCAAAAATGGAAATATTCAAGAGACCCCCCACCTTTTCACTAATTGCAGGAATTGCTAAAAATCAGTTAGGAATTTTTTTAAAAAATACGTGGGGACCACTAAGTTAGTTATAACAACTTGGAAATTCAAATTTTAAGGATTTAAAAGTTTGGTGGAAAAAAAAGGAATTGCTCCTTTGAGCTAAGTAACCAAATTTAATTCATAAATGAAATTATTATATAAAAATATAAGGAATTTACTAGAGGATTATTAAACCAATTAATAACATAATAAAAAATGATTTAATATATTGAAACAATATCATAATGCTAGCAGCAAATTTAATATTTAATAAATGAGCCGAAGGTGAAGTATGTTAAAAATATAATTTGAAAAAGTGGGGTTACAAATACCCAAAAAAATTTAATGTTAATATATTAAGTTAATATATTAAGTTAATATTACGTTTAATGTTAATGTTAATATTATTATTAATATTAATTTTAGTATTAGTTTTAATGTTAAATTTTTTATGTCAGCTGCCATGTCAGCATCCATGTCATATGCCACATAATGGAAGACGGATATGACATGATATCTCCACGACCGTTCGATGAAATCACGATTGTTGACTTGCACACGTCGGAGAACGCGTTACGTGCATTTCAAAGTGATGTGATGAGCCAAGTTGATCTTTTTAGTTTTTATATATATTTTTAGAGATTTATCTAAAAAATATATTTTTATTTACATTAAAAATAGATTTACATGTAAATCATACAAAAGTGTTCCTGAAGATCTCACCGACCAGAGGCACCATCCGTTTTGGCAGAGACGGGAAGCTCAGTCCCAGATACATTGGGCCCTTCGATGTGACGGCACGGATTGGCGAGGTAGCATATCGACTAGCGCTTTCAGCTAGCTCGGAGGGAGTGCAAGACGTCTTACACGTGTTCCAGCTTCGACGCTACATTCCAGATCCGAGTTATGTGGTGGAATACTCAGAGGTAGAGATGGGTTCGAGCTTGACCTATGAGGAGTAGCCAGTGGAGATCCTTGATCGGAGGAAGAAGCAACTGCGGAATCAGACTGTCACGACCCGCACCCGCTTTTTCGGATACGAGACGTGTCCAAGCCAGCCTACGCCGCAGAGTCGGCGGTAGAACGATGTCAAGCCCGCAAGAAATAAATGCTCAAGAAATACAACATTTGTTGCTCATTCATATTTCTAATTTATTACAACAGTTACAACATTTAATATTAAAAGAAAATACAAGTTTTACAATTAATGAAATGATACAATGGCTATCTATTTCTAGGTTGTCTTCAGCATACCCAAATTCTCCCAGTGCTAAAAGTGATCGCGGCTAAACCTGAAAAATATTGGTTATCCAGTCAGGATTGGAACAAGTACACAAACCGACGGCAATGCAAAACATAACAGAATTAACAAGACATGAAAATAGCATATGGAATATGAAAGATGTAAGAAAACTGATGACATAGCTCGAGAGAGAAGTAAACAAAAAAAAACTAATAAAAGACATCTACCTAGGTGGTGTGAAATATCTGTTTCAACATGTGAACGGCTAGGGGGTAAAATACGGCTCACTGCACGTGTCGTGTGCAGCTGCTATCAGAAAGTGCACTTGCCTGAGGTCCTTAGCTGGTGAAACCGACAATCCCGTTGCGTTCGGAATAGTCCACTTAGCCTAGGGTCAATATGGAAAAGTCAAGATTCACGCGAATTAGGAATGCATGATTATTCATGGTAAAGCTTAATCTAGAATGGAATTTGATATAAGAAGGTTACTCCTTTACTCCCAATATCCTTAAGGAAACTATTTATTTATTAAATATTTATAAATTAGTCATAACCCTTAAAAGACTATATTCTTATTTAGGAAACTACTCACGAAATTTTGAATACGATATTTATTAGTTAAACATATATTAGATAATTACATTCAAAAAGTCTAGTAAATCATTTTAGGTAAAACTCATTTTTTGTTAAAATGCATACTAGGTCAATGCTATATTTGAAAGGTAGCTATAAATATTATAATAATAGTTTTCTAAGTCGAAACCTTTTTTTTTTAAGATACAAAAATACAAAAATATAGATTAGATATATTTTAATACACATATTAATAATAAATAACAATTTTGATAATAGTAAAACCAATGGTTACCAATAATATTAATAATAATAATATCAGTGATAAGATTACTAAAAACACGAGTAGTAAATGATACATATAAACAATTTTGGAAAAATTAATTATGATACGTATAAAACTATATTTTTATCAAGAAAACAATTTTATGATAAATACTTAGAAATCTAAATATATCTCTTAAAACCATAATTTTATCAAACTATAGTTTTTAGGCTAAGAAGTCACAACTAAATATTACAAAATAGTATAACTATATTTTAGGCCAAAGACTATATTAAAATATTGTAAAAAAATAATGTACTATCATATTTAGGGTTTCTAACCCAATTCTGAGAATAGATGTAGGCCTAAACCCTATATATTATTTTGTTGTAAGAAAATATATAATTATTTAATAAAAAAATACTATAAAGACCAATAGTTTAATAATAATGATAATATTAACATAATAGTATATATATATATATATTAACATAATACATTAATAACCATTTGTTCCCATAGATTTACAGTACAGTAGAGAATTATATTCAGGTCAACACAGCATTCATGACTCTTCTTTGTGTATGATACTAACAAATTTCCTTCTTTTGTTTCACACGTCCCAATAACTCTTATTAATGGGGAGCACAAGCATTTGATTGTTGTTGTTCTCATCAATTCCCAAAATAAAATAGTTCTTCTCCCATTACTTCACACGAAAGTGAAGGGAACGAGGGAGAGAGAGTTCAGCAAGGAAAGAAATAGAAAATATACAAGGAAAGGAGAGGGAGAGCTCACCGGAAAAGCTGGGCCACGCCGTCCGGTGTGGTTGTGCTCGGCCGCGGGGAGACCTAGATCGGTGACTCCGACGGCCTTGGACACGGGCAGCAGGAACTCGGTGTTGTTTCAGTGGGTTTTGCTGCAAGGCGCTGCGTTCCCCTCTCGCGGCGTCAGCCGGGAAGAGTGGACGCGAGTGTGGTGGATCTGGACAGCCATGGAGGAGGGGATTCGACGAGAAAAACTCGCACAGCAACTACGACGGCTCCCGTGGTCCTCGACAGCGGCTAAGGCAGAGGGAGGCGTCGCTTGGGCCAAAGGAGTGGTTCTCTAGAGGAAGTCCTCTCGCCGGCTGAGAATCGGATTGCGCCGACAGCGCTGCAGTCCAGGTCGTTGGTGGAAAGCGGTGCCACTTCTCGAGGTGCTCGCATGAGGGCGAAACTGGCTGTGCGTAGGAGCTTACCAGCTACTCACGGCGGCTGGCGCGGCGCTGAGTGGACGCGCTGTCAAGGGGCTCACCGGACGCGGTCAGTCACCGGCTCGCCTCTGGCCGTGGTGCCCTCTCGGATGATCGCCGTAGGGCCTATGCTCTCGAGCGAAAACTCGAAGAGCATTGGTCGAAGGTCTTGGATGTTGGTGGCGAACGGGGACATCAACGGGCTCTGGATGTTGGTGGCGAACGGGGACATCAACGGGCTCCTTTGGCAGGTCGATGGCGATTGAGGCTGGGTGACGATGATGATGGGTGTCGGCGACAGGGTGTAGCCGGGACAGGGGTTGGCACGGTGTGGCCACGGTTGTATGTGGTGACGGGAGGAGCTGGGTTGGCGCGAGGAGTCGAGGTTGTGGCTGTGTGGTGGTGATGAAGGTATATTGGGGACTGGTGGTAAAGACGCTGCGGCATGATGGGGTGAAGGCCGGGACGTGATAGAATTCTAATCTTTGTTTGGAAGAAGGAAACGGGATTGACTGAGAGAAGGAGAAAAACCTCATTAACTATATATGGAGGCTACCCTATCCGATGAGATCAAATATTCCCATTATATCTCTTCCCTAATTTAAACTCCAAATAATTATTTCGAATATAGTAAATCTAATCCAAATATATTATTTGATAATGATAGTAAATCGAGATAGTACTTAAGGTTTATCAAGAGTTTAAAATCCAAATCAATTAATTACCACAATGATTTAAACTAATATCTAATTATAATTAAAATAGATATTATAAAATCAATTATTTAAAAATAAATGATGGGGATGTACCAATAAACTCTAAATGTATTTTATCATAATTATCCAATTAATTGGTAAAAATATCTTCCTATAATTATCAAATAAATACATTATCAGATTAATCAATTTGAAACACCATATTTGATAACTAAATAACTTTATTAATAATGACTATTATCAATATGATTCAAACAATATTTTCTAAATCATAAATTGAATGATAACAGTACTTCAAATAATTATCGAATTTAATAAGTTCTAGATTTAATCGAAATAAATCTATATTGATTAGAAATAATACTACATATTATTAATAATAACGAACACATTTAGTCAAACTATATTTAATACTCGGTAGACATATATTTTACATTGATACTTTAATAATATCAAATAATATTTTGAAATCACGGGAAGCGGGCTTACACAGACTATAACACTTGTCTGAGTCATATGGAAACATCACTCTCCGGAAGAGTACACATGGGAGCGTGAGGACGAGATGCGGGAGCGATATCCCAATTTGTTTTCTTAAGTGTATTGTTTTGTTTTTGAGAATTTTAAATAAATGATTGTGTTTAAACAATTCGTTGTGAATCTTATTTTAAGAATTTATTTTGTTGTCCTCAAATTTTGAGGACAAAATTCTTTTAAGGGGGAGAGATTTGTAACTCCAATTTCTCGTTTTTCGAGAATTTTAAAGCTTTCTAATAATAATAATAATAAGTTTGATTTAAGTAATGTTTGAATATTGATCATGTTTCTTTAAATATCTTCGAATAAATATTTTGATTTATATTTTGGAGGGAAATTAATTAGGAGCAGGTTTTCAAATTCAAAAGTTAAGTTGTAACAAACCATTTGTGGTCCCCACCACTTGACATTCTTCCTAACTGTTTTCTTTGTTGATCTTCAATTAATGAAAAAGAAGAGGGGCTCCCTGCTTAAAACCAATGTTGTGGAGGGGCTTAAGTGCAATTTTTCTTTCTATTATATTAGAGTAGTGGAGAGAGAAGACCATTTATTTCCCTAGCCATTCCATTCTTTTCAAGAGCTGATCACTCGAGTTCGTCCCCAATTTCGTTCCCAACTGAAAACCCTAACCCTAATTTCGATGGCGACGATAGTGATCTTCATTCCTCCGACGGCCTAGACGGTGGCGACGACAGCGAGTCCTTACTCCGGAGACTGAGCGTTCGTAGTATATCGATATTTCGACAGCCACCCGCGGTGATGGCGACGGCGAACACGGCGAACATCGCTTATTCCGGCGACTAAGCCGTCTCTAGTCGAGTTTCCACGAGATTGTGACAGATCGTGCGACGGTGCCTCCTTATTCCACTCCTCGACGACAATGGCAGCGGTGACGTACGGAGTTCTTGGCGACGTGGCGGTTCTTGTTCGAGTTCGACAGGTGAGCACAGTCGATTGATTGATCATTTTCATTGTTCCTTTGAAATTAGTTTTTGTCGAGATCGACCGATCGGAGTTATTGATCCAGATCCAGCCTAGTTCTTTCGATTCAATTTCTTTATCGAGAATTCGTCTCCTTGATCAGTTCACTTTTTCGGTGTACGTCATCGACTAGTTGCATCGACGAAGTGAGTGAAGCTGAGTTCGACACTGCTTAGGATTTGTAAATTTGCTGTGTGATCATGAACTGATCGAGTATGTCATGTCTCTGTAGAGAATTGTTGAGTTCGCAGTTGCTCGAATTCGGTTAGCACGAGGAACAGTGGGAGATCTAGCTACTGGTAAGTGTAGACTCAACTCTTTGTTGATTCTTGATCTTGACGAGTTCTTACGATAATTGAAGTCGATTTCAGTATCCTAAATTGCTCTCTGGGGTTTTTCGGTTGTGTTCGATAAATGTTGCAGTGAAACCCTTGGGGATTCAAGGATTGCGTGTTCGAGTCTTTAGTTTTCTGCGATTGATTCTTTTTTTTTTCAGGTAATCCTCCGTCCCATATATGTTTTATCGATTTTATGTGTGTTGCAACATGGTTGATTAAGTTTTGGTCAGAGTTGGGGTCGGGACGTGGGGAGAAGGTCTCTGTTCATGTTTGTGTGCATTTCCATGACGCTGTTCGTGTCCAAGGTTCATGTTGATTTGGGGATCGTGTCCATCTTGGTGGAGTCGTTTGTCTATGATCAACTGCAACTGGGGGATTTTTCGAATTTTAGCAAAGGCTGGGTTCTGCCTAATTCTTTCATTTTATTTTTTGAGAGTTCGATTTGGTTGTACATCCTTGGAATATATTTATACACATTTTTCTGCTTAAATTCTGGTTTCATGAGCTTTTGATTTTGATTTGAAATCCATATTTTAGTTTGTTCCTACATCCATCTTTTGAATGAAGTTAGCCGTTGGATTCAAATGAGTTGCTGGTCATTGAGGACAGAAGTTTGGGGAGTGTTATTTTATTGATGAGTTAGGTTTTGTTAAATCTTTATGAGCTAAGTGATGTTAATATTTTGCTCATTAGAGAGATTGATTCAATTGTTTGACTGATGGCTCTGACATTTGAATATTAAGAATTCATAAGCCTGTGGATACCTGCTATTTCAGCATATAGGATATGTGGGAATTTTATTATATATATAATAGCATGATGTTCTCTTGCAATATATATTGGGCAACTTTCTGTTACTAGTTGGACCATCTTAAAAGTCCACATGGGTGTACTATATATAGAGTTGCCTAGTATGGCTGGTAGCAGAGTCAATTTGAGCCAAAACCTTAGAGAACCAAAGTAAGACTTTAATTTTAGCAAATAAAATTATATCATATAAGAGTGCTTGTTTTTTATATTGGTACATATATGTAGTGATATAAATATTCTATAATTGAACTTAAATTAATAGATGGAAATAGTTAAATGTGGTTAGAAGTTACATGATGACTAAACTAGATTTTGTTTAGAACTTAGCCAACCTGTAAATATTAAACAGGAGGACATCCATCTCTTTTACCTACCCTTGATTACCTAGAGCAAGGCAAGTACTTTCTATGGTCGTGTACATTTACATATCTTGTACTTCTCTTGATGACACGATGTGACACAATATCTTGTACCCTTGTACTTTCATGTTCTTGTACTTACTTGTAGTCGGAGAGGGGAAATACACTAGCTATGTGACCAAACCCATGTTCTAATATTCATGTAGATAGCTTAGGGCTCGCATCGTGTACGCGGGTCCTAAGCCGTACCGATATTCATGTACTCCTGTACTTATCCTGTACTCACCCCAGCTGGTCACATAGGCTAGTTGTATTTCAAATATTGTGCACATGACATGTCTTGTACTTCAGGTTCATGTTTACATTCTTGTACTTTATTTCATGTACTTACATTCCTGTACTTTCATGTTCTTTTCCTGTACTTTATATTTCATGTTCTCCTGTACTCATTTCCATATCATGATATTTTTGTTTATTACCTAGAACTGTACTTTGCTCTGCTCCTAATTGGATATGTTTGCAGGCGAGATGGAGGCGATGTGTGACACATGCTATGGCTGTGAGCCTGTTGACGTAGTAGAGCCTGCTGGAGTTGCTCTGGACTTAGAGGCCGAGGAGGCCTAGTACCTTACCTTTAGCAGTTTATATTCCATTATAATTGAGATTGTCAGACTTTACTTTCCTTTTAGCTGGATGTTGTAATAACTCTTAGACATGTACTTGGATTTTTGGGATCGTTTTATAGATGTTGTGATTGTTGTACTCATTTCATATTTTGACTTGTTAGTTTTCCCTAGCTTGGTACAGCTTGCTTCGTCGTGTCTAACGACGAAGGCTGGGCGTGTCCGACTCGTGTCCGATTATTCAGGAGCGGATCGTGACATATTTTTAGTGGTGGCCCATGCAGGTCCTTCCTATGGTACCTAGGTATTAGCGTACTATTGGAGGACTTGTTTAAACTAGGAAAACTTAAATCACAGCATAGGAAATCGAGTACATTGGGTATATGGAAATTATATAAAATAATTACATTTATTTATAGGTTAGGTTTTATCAATCATGAAGTTTTCTTTTTATTGCAGGATGGTCACTATGAGGAAGATCGTAGATCAGCCCGGAGTTGCAGGCAGTTCGGGTCAGTCTGCACCAGACGTTCCAGTAGAGCAGCTTCCGTCACTGCCTCCTATCTTTCCTCCGCTACCACCGACGATGACATTCGACGGCGCTCAGGTGATGGTCATGTTCTAGTAGTTCATGGATGCTCAGAACCAACAAGCCGCACATTTTTGAGCGACAGTCGTAGATGCACTCAGGACCCAAGAGCTGGCAGCACCAGCACCGATAGCACCTCCAGCACCAGCAGCACCGAGACCGGGGACTGCCAGAGATTACCAGAATCTTTGTCCGATAGATTTTTGGGGCCATGAGGGGATCGTATATGCGGATGAGTGGTTAGAAAATGCTGAGAGGACGATGAAGATGGTGAGGATCTCGGATGACCTGAAGGTGGAAGTTACAAGCGTGCGACTTTTTGATCTTGCCAGAGCTTGGTACCGAGAGGAGCCTCAGTTAGCTGCGCTCCAGATTCTCTGAACAGACTTTAAAACTCTTTTCAAAGAGAAGTTCTTTCCAGACGTGGAGCGAGACGAGCTTCGGATGCAGTTCGAAGCATTGCAGCAGGGGAACATGACGGTGGCAGAGTACACATCGAAGTTCACCCGACTCAGCAGATTCACAGAGAACCTAGTCAGTGCACCAGAGGATGGGCTTGGAGGTTCAAGAAGGGCCTCACCAGAGAGTTACGGCATACAGTGGCGATCAGCCAGGCGATGACTTATGCGAGCATCCTCAAGATTGCTCAGGCTATGGAGAAGGACGAGGATCCGAAGCTGAAGAGGGACCGGGACATCGGCAAGTAGCAGCTATCAAACACCGGTAAAGAGGACTCAGATTCAGATGAGGCCACAGCAGCTAGCCCAGCAGCATCACCATCCAGCTAGAGTTCATGCACATCAGCCACAGAGACAGCAGCAGGCAGCTACTTGCATTTTCTGTTACCGGCCAGGGCACCGTTTTGACGAACGCCGCAAGAGGCTCGGGCTTTGCTTATTCTGCGGATCAGATGCACACCGGATGAGAGACTGCCCACAGGCCATAGCCCGACTGGCAGGAGGACCTCAAGGAGCTGGAGGACCACCACCTGTACCACCCAGAGTACCACCAATTGATCCACAGAGGGTTCAGGATTTACCTACTCAGCAGCATCATTTTGCACAGCATCAGCGGCAGAGGGGACCACCACAGCAGGGACGTGCTTATGTCATGGCCGCAGTTGAGGAGGATGAGGTAGCTCCAGACGTGATTACAGGTTCTATCCTTTTATATTCATTTTTTGCTATTATACTGTTTGATTCTGGAGCCACACATAGCTTTGTATCATACGAGTTTCTGTATAGACACGGCTTCACACCTAAGCCCACTAGGAGGAACTGTCGGATTATGACAGGAGGAGGGGTAGTGCCAGTTAGTAAGATGGTTGATTGCCCTATCACTATTGCTGGGAGGGAGCTTAGGGCTCGATTCCTGGTGATGCCATTGCCCGGATTTGATATAGTCCTCGGCATCGACTGGATGAGTGAGTAGTTTACTGTAAGAGACTGCCATGAAGGGAAGGTTATTTTCAGCCCACCTGGAGTTCCACCATTCGAGATCAGCAGACAGATTACAGAGAGGCTAGAGGGAGTCTACTTCGGAGCAGTTACAGAAGACCAGGAGTTGCCGCACCCGCCGATTGTAGAGTTTCTCGACGTCCTTCCCGAGGAGTTGCCAGGATTGCCGCCAGATCGAGATGTGGAGTTCACGATTGACTTAGTGCCCGGATCAGCACCGAAGTCCCAGCATTGCTACAAGATCAACCCGAAGGAAGCTGCAGATTTTAAGGCTCAGATTGATGAGTTGGAAGGCAAGGGTTTTATTCGGTCCAGTGCTTCACCCTGGGGAGCACGGTACTCTTCATGCCGAAGAAGGACGGGATTGTTAGAATGTGCATCGATTACCATGCACTCAATAACATCACCATCAAGAATAAGTATTCGTTACCGCGGATAGATGAGTTGTTTGATCAGCTGAGTGGAGCAAAAGTTTTCTCGAAGATTGATCTTCGGTCGGGGTATCATCAGATGAAGGTTCGAGAGCAGGATATTTCGAAGATAGCTTCAATACCCGTTACGGCCAATATGAATTCTTGGTAATGCCGTTTGGACTCACCAATGCTCCAACAGTGTTTATGAACCTTATGAATAAGGTCTTCCATAAGTATCTGGACAAGTTTGTCGTAGTCTTCATCGATGACATCTTGATCTATTCGAAGACTGAGGAAGAGCATGTGGAGCATCTACGGATTGTTTTGGAGATTCTGCGGAAGGAGAAGTTGTACGGGAAGCTCTCAAATGTGAGTTCTTCTTGGACAGAGTGGAGTTCTTGGGGCATGTGATAAATGGAGAGGGGATTTCTGTAGATCCCAAGAAGATTAAAGCTGTAGAAGCATGGGCACCTCCCAAGTTAGTAGCTGAGATTCGTAGTTTCCTGGGGCTAGCAGGTTACTATCAAAAGTTCGTAAAAGATTTTGCCAAGATAGCAGATCCAATGACGAAGCTTATACGGAAGGACGACGAATTCATCTGGAGTGACGTCTGCCAGTCAGCATTTGAAGAATTGAAGAGAAGACTCACTATAGCGCCAGTTTTAGCTTTGCCATCATGATCTAGAGGATTCGTCATCTACAGCAATGCATCAGAGAAAGGCTTGGGATGTGTGCTTGAGCAGAATAAGAAGGTCATTGCTTATGCTTCTAGACAGTTGAGGCCTCATAAAAAGAATTATCCTACTCATGACTTAGAGCTTGCAGCAGTCATTTTTGCCTTGAAACTATAGAAGCACTATCTGTATGGAGAGAGAGAGTGGACATCTTTACGGACCATAAAAGCCTGAAGTACGTTTTTACTTAGAAGGAACTGAACATGAGGCAGCAAAGATGGCTGAAACTCATGAAGGATTTCGACATCAATCTGCAATACCATCCTGGAAAGACGAATGTGGTAGCAGATGCTCTTAGTCGATATCCTGTTGATATGTTCCTTACTATGGACTGACATCTTCTAGAGGATCTTGAGAGTCTGGGGATCGAGGTTGTTCTTCCAGGAGTTCAGGGACAGCTGATGCACATACAGATAAAGTCAGGACTGATAGAAAAGATCAAGGAGGCCCAGTTTCTAGATGAGGGGCTCCGATGTCTCAGAGGTCAGGCAAAGGCAGGATTGCTTGACGATTTTACTATTGCAGAGGATGGATCCCTGAGGCACGGAAACCAATTGTGTGTGCCCAAGGATTTGCGGGAGAAGATTATGTAGGAGGCCCATCAGTCGCAGTATTCTATTCATCCTAGATCTACCAAGATATATAAGGATCTGCGGGAGTATGTATGGTGGTATGGGATGAAACGAGAGGTTGCCAGATTCATTTCTAGATGCCTTGTGTGCCAGCGAGTCAAAGCGGAGCTCCAGAGACCAGCAGGATTACTCCATCCTTTATCTATTTCGGAGTGGAAGTGGGAACACATAACCATGGACTTCGTCTCTGGTTTACCGTGTACGCCCGGTGGCAAAGATGCTAGTTGGGTTATCGTAGACAGATTGACAAAATTTGCTCACTTCGTTCCTTTCAAGGTAGGGCTGTTGACCGAAAAGCTTACAGACCTCTACATGCGGCAGATTGTGCGGATTCACGGAGTGCCAGTGAGTATTATTTCAGACAGAGACAGCTGCTTCATATCACACTTCTGGAGGAGTCTACAGATAATCTTGGGTTCACAGTTGAAGTTTAGCACCGCCTACCATCCACATACAGACGGACAGTTCGAGAGGACCATCAAGAAATTAGAGGATATGTTGCGGGTTTGCGCTCTTGACTTTGAAGGTTCGTGGGATGATCATTTTCAACTTGTGGAGTTTTACTATAACAACAGTTATCAGTCTAGCTTCCAGATGACACCGTTCGAGACACTATATAGACGAAGATGTCGCACACCTTTATCTTGGGATGACGTTGGCGAGAGAACTTTACTTTAGTCAGATATGGTGAAAGATTCGGTCGAGAAGGTCAGACTGATCAGAGAGCATCTCAGAGTTGCACAGGATCGACAGAAGCACTGGACGGACAGCAGCAGACGGCCACTAGAGTCTACAGTAGGAGACAGAGTATTCCTGAAGATCTCACCGACCAGAGGCACCATCCATTTTGGCAGAGGCAGGAAGATCAGTCCCAGATACATTGGGCCCTTCGATGTGATGGCACGGATTGGCGAGGTGGCATATCGACTAGCACTTCCAGCTAGCTTGGAGGGAGTGCAAGACGTCTTCCACGTTTCCAGCTTCGACGCTACATTCCAGATCCGAGTCATGTGGTGGACTACTCAGAGGTAGAGATGGGTTCGAGCTTGACCTATGAGGAGTAGCCAGTGAAGATCCTTGATCGAAGGGAGAAGCAACTGCGGAATCAGACTATACCACTTGTCTGAGTTATGTGTAAACATCACTCTCCGGAAGAGTCCACATAGGAGCGTGAGGCCGAGATGCGGGAGCGATATTCCACTTTGTTTGCTTGATTGTATTGTTTTGTTTTTGAGAATTTTAAATAAATGATTGTGTTTAAACAATTCGTTGTGAATCTTATTTTAAAATTTTATTTTATTGTCCCTCAAATTTTGAGGACGAAATTCTTTTAAGGGGGAGAGATTTGTAACTCCACTTTCCCGTTTTTTGAGAATTTTAAAGCTTTCTAATAATAATAACAAGTTTGATTTAAGTAATGTTTGAATATTGATAATGTTTCATTAAATATCTTCGAATAAATATTTTGATTTATATTTTGGAGGGAAATTAATTAGGAGCAGGTTTTCAAATTCAAAAGTTAAGTTGTAACAAACCATTTGTGGTCCCCACCACTTGACATTCTTCCTAACTGTTTTCTTTGTTGATCTTCAATTAATAAAAAGGAAGAGGGGCTCCCTGCTTAAAGCCAATGTTGCGGAGGGGCTTAAGTGCAAGTTTTCCTTTCTACTATATTTGAGTAGTGGAGGGAGAAGACCATTTATTTCCCCAGCCATTCCATTGTTTCCAAGAGCTGATCACTCGAGTTCGTCCCCAATTTCGTTCCCAGCCGACAACCCTAACCCTAATTTCGATGGCAACGATAGTGATCTTCATTCCTCCGACGGCCTATACGGTGGCGACGACGACGAGTCCTTGCTCCGGTGACTGAGCGTTCGTAGTATATCAATATTTCGACAGCCACCCGTGGCGATGGCAATGGCGACCACGACGAACATCGCTTCTTCCGGCGACTAAGCCGCCTCTAGTCGAGTTTCCACACGATTGTGACAGATCGTGCGACGGCGCCTCCTTGTTCCACTCCTCGACGACAATGGCAGCGGTGACGTACGGAGTTCTTGGCGACGTGGCAGTTCTTGCTCGAGTTCGACAGGTGAGCACAGTCGATTGATTGATCATTTTTATTGTTCCTTTGAAATCAGTTTTTGTCGAGATCGACTGATCGGAGTTATTGATCCAGATCCGGTCTAGTTCTTTTGATTCAATTTCTTTATCGAGAATTCGTCTCCTTGATCAGTTCACTTTCTCGGTGTCCGTCATCGACTAGTTGCACCGACGAAGTGAGTGAAGCTGAGTTCGACACTGCTTGGGATTTGTAAATCTGCTGTGTGATCATGAACTGATCGAGTATGCCATGTCTCTGTAGAGAATTGTTGAGTTCGCAGTTGCTCGAATTCGATTGGCACGAGGAACAGTTGGAGATCTAGCTACTGGTAAGTGTAGACTCAACTCTTTGTTGATTCTTGATCTTGACGAGTTCTTACGATAATTTAAGTCGATTTCAGTATCCTAAATTGCTCTCTGGGGTTATTCGGTTGTGTTTGATAAACGTTGCAGTAAAACCCTTGGGGATTCAAGGATTGCGTGTTCGAGCCTTTAGTTTTCTGCGACTGATTCTTTTGTTCATGTAATCTCTGTCCCTTATCTGTTTTATCGATTTTATGTGTGCTGCACCATGGTTGATTAAGTTTTGGTCAGAGTTGGGGTCGGGACGTGGGGAGAAGGTCTTTGTTCGTGTTTGTGTGCATGTCCATGATGTTGTTCATGTCCAAGGTTCATGTTGATTTGGGGATCGTGTCCAGCTTGGTGGAGTCGTTTGTCTATGATCGACTGCAACTGGGGGATTTTTTGAATTTTAGCAAAGGCTGGGTTTTGCCTAATTCTTTTATTTTTTTTTTAGAGTTCGATTTGGTTGTACATCCTTGGAATATATTTATACACATTTTTCTGCTTAAATTCTGGTTTCATGAGCTTTTGATTTTGATTTGAAATCCATATTTTAGTTTGTTCCTACATCCTTCTTTTGAATGAAGTTAGCCGTTGGATTCAAATGAGTTGCTGGTCGTTGAGGATAGAAATTTGGGGAGTGTTATTTTCTTGATAAGCTAGGTTTTTTAAAATACTTATGAGCTAAGTGATGTTAATATTTTGCTCATTAGAGAGATTGATTCAACTGTTTGACTGATGGCTCTGACAATTGAATATTGATAATTCATAAGCCTGTGGATACCTGCTGTTTCATCATATGGGATATGTGGGAATTTTATTATATGTATAATAGCTTGATGTTCTCTTGCAATATATATTGGACAACTTTCTGTTACCAGTTGGACCATCTTAAAAGTCCATATGAGTGTAATATATATAGAGTTGCCTAGTATGGCTGGTAGCAGAGTCAATTTGAGCCAAAACCTTAGAGAACCAAAGTAAGACTTTAATTTTAGCAAATAAAATTATATCATATAAGAGTGCTTGTGGTTTATATTGGTACATATATGTAGTGATATAAATATTCTATAATTGAACTTAAATTAATAGATGGAAATAGTTAAATGTGGTTAGAAGTTACATGATGACTAAACTAGATTTTGTTTAGAACTTAACCAACTTGTAATTATTAAACAGGAGGACATCCATCTCTTTTACCTACCCTTGATTACCCGGAGCAAGGCAAGTACTTTCTATGGTCTTGTGTATTTACATATCTTATATTTCTCTTGATGACACGATGTGACACGATATCTTGTACCCTTGTACTTTCATGTTCTTGTACTTACTTGTAGTCGGGGAGAGGAAATACACTAGCTATATGACCAAACCCATGTTCTGATGTTCATGTAGATAGCTTAGGTCTCGCATCGTGCACGCGGGTCCTAAGTCGTACCGATATTCATGTACTCCTATACTTACCCCAGCCGGTCACATAGGCTAGTTGTATTTCAAATATTGTGCACATGACATATCTTGTACTTCAGGTTCATGGTTTATATTCTTGTACTTTATTTCATGTACTTACATTCATGTACTTTTATGTTCTTTTTATGTACTTTAAATTTTATGTTCTCCTGTACTCATTTCCATATCATGATATTCTTGTTCATTATCTAGAACTGTACTTTGCTCCGCTCCTAATTGGATATGTTGCGGGTGAGATGTAGGCGATGTGTGACACAGACTATGGCCGTGAGCCTGTTGACGCAGTAGAGCCAGCTAGAGTTTCTCTGGACTTAGAGGCCGAGGAGGCCTAGTACCTTACCTTTAGCAGTTTATATTCCATTGTACTTGAGATCGTCAGACATTACTTTTCTTTTAGCTGGATGTTGTAATAACTCTTAGACATGTACTTGGATTTTTGGGATCGTTTTATAAATGTTGTGATTGTTGTACTCATTTCATATTTTGACTTGTTAGTTTTCCCTACACTACCAAAATATGTCCATTTAGCGACGGCCACATCCGTCGCCCATCCGTCAGGAATTTGTATTAGCGACCGATCACTGACGGATCTTGGCCAAAATAATCAGTCGGCAATCAGCTCATCGCTAATAATGATCCGCCGCTAAGTAGTCGTCAAGCGACGGAATAGCGACGGCTTTTCGACTTCACAATACGAAGTATTAGCGACGACATTCCGACGGGCTTTCGTCCATTTCAGGTATTAAATACTGAACTGTGTAGAAACTAGCGACGTAATGGTCCGTCGGTAAACCGTCGTAATAGCGTATCAAAGTGTATCATTCTGTCGCTATTCAGTCGACCGTCGTCGCTAACAAAGGCGATGGAATACTGACAGATTATCCGTCGACCATGTTCTGGAAATGCTTGGCATTTCCAGAACCATGGCGACGGATGAGTCGTCGCCATTGCATCGCTCATTCGTCGACAAAGGGACGGACTTGTGACGGATAATCCGTCGCCATGGTTCTGAAAATGTGATGCATTTCTAGAACCTTGGCGACGGATGTGCCGTCGCTATTCTGTCGTACTATGTATTTCCAGGACCTTGGCGACGGATTATCTGACGCGAACCCGTCGATCACCCGTCGCTAACTGGAAATACTTTTAAATCTCCAAGTAGCGACGGATATTCCGTCGAAAGGTAGTCGGAAACTGGAAATATCCGTCGCTACGCGGTCACTAGTCCGTCGCTAACTGAGATCTTTTTGGAAAAAAATGCAGAACTTTCCCTGTTCACACAAATATGCATAAACCAAACAATCACATGGACCAAACAATTAGAAAAATGCACACCAATTATCCAACAATCACATAGACGAAATATATAATGCACACCAATATAAAATTATCACAAATATTCTGAAATTTCCACAAATATTCCAATATTCCCACAAATATTCCAACATTCCCACAAATATTCCAAATTTTCTTAATTAATATACTTTAAGGAGAAGGAGGAGTTCGATTGCCCGGTAGTGGTAATCCCTGCCGCGACCGACGAATATACTGCTCCAGTAGGTACGGCGGCAAGTCGTCGTAGACACTGCTCGGAAGTCGACGTAGCTGCTCTGGCGACATAAGATCAAGGAGTGTCGTCACAGTCGGAGTCGGTACCAGAGGGGCAGCAGGGTTGAAAGAAAGATGACCCACGAAAGAAGGATCGACACCAGCATCAGGAGAAGACGGACCGACACCAGCAACAGCAGACGACGGACCGACACCAGCAGCAGATGGACCGGCAGCAGCAGACGAAGGCAGAAAGTGCGAGGCAATTTGCTCCTGCAAGGACGACACCGTCTCGTGCAGCTGCGTAAGCTGCGACCTAACATCATCGTCTGTCGGGGCCGCGGAAGGAGGCGGTGTCGGTAGAAATCTCTGAGTCGCCATGTGCAACGGCCCTAGGGAGCCGACTCCGTACAGGAGCCCTTTCTTAAAGCCGCCGACGGTATCTATGAACAAGTCGTTGCGAACGGCCAAAGAAGAGGGCGTCCGGGCGGGCGTCGTTTCACCGACATCCTCGGTGTCAATTAACTGAGCCCGACTAAGGGCCTCACGATACGCAGCCTATCAAATGAATGTGTTTATATTATAAGATTTACCTAAGTTGTAATCTAAATCCTATGTTTCCCTAAGTTAAGTGTGAATCCTAAGTTTACCTAAGTTATAGTCCGAATACTTTTAATTCTAACGTAAATCTCATAAACATAAGTACTACATCAGTCTCCTTGGCCCTCTCGTCGATGAAGCTCCCGTCCTTTCGTCTTTTGTGCGTATGTTGGAACACGTCGTACATGGTGACCGATTCGGGCGCCCTTCCCTCCTTCACCGCCCGTTGGGACTGTATACGAAATTTCCGTAGAACTTAATTAACTCCGTATATTAATAATACCAAATTCGATAGTGAAATAAATTTATGGTATCTCACCAGATCTGCAAGCGTCGCTGCGTGGGGCCTTCATCCACCAGTATGAAGCCCCGCGGCCTGTCGGTTCGCCTTCGCCTTCTTGGATTTCTTCTTGTAAGCAGGAGCATTCATCATATCTAAGAGGTCCTCATAATACTCCTACCGGGTCCAATTCGGCCTCGTATGTCCCATTTTCAGGTCATGAATCATATCCCGTATCTTCTTCGAGGCAGCGCTTCTGTAGGTCCTGCGGATCGCATCCTCGCGATGGGGGGGCCACCAGTATGTCGTCTAACATACAAATTCATTTATCACATAATTTAAAAAATGATTGATTAAAGAGCAACTAATAATTAACCAGAAGATATAGATATATACCCTCAACTCGTCGAGCCAGACGTACTTCACGTTTGGGGGCACCGACAAAAAGTTGAGATAGGCACCATGGAAGTTAGCCCTGATAATTTCTCCACGAGCACTGGCAATATTAAACGGAAAAAAAACCTACAAAGAAGAAACGACTGGATTATTAACTTGAATAAATGAAAGAAATTTAATAAATTATCTTAAATTTACTTATAAAGTCCCCGTGGGCCATAGCTCTCGTCGAAACTCGCCTATCGCCCTCTTTGTGCCGTCGGAGGATCCGCGGGTCCGCGCATGTACTCCCCAGTAACCGGATGGAACCGAGTATGGGGGTACTCCGGGGCCCACTATGCAGTAACTAGGGGATCCACTGGTGGATCCGCTGGTGGGTCCGCTGGTGGGTCCGATAGCGGAACGGATCTGCTAGCAGATCCAAACTCATGCCTCGATGAAGTAGTCGATCGACGGCGGGATGCGGCTGTGCCCGGGGTACTCTCCGGGTCGGGCTCGCTGGATGGGGTCACATCCCAGGAAGATTGAATGCGACTACGACCACCAGCACCATTACGACCATGACCACGACCACCACCACCGTCAGCACCAGTACCACGACCACCACCAGCACCACGACCACGGCCAGCCATCAAGACCTGTAAATAGAACACATAAACATAATTAACATTATAAAAGTGTAAATGAATATAAAATTCTAAACTAAAATATACATACCACCAATAGGGAGATGAGTGCCGTCACGACGAAAAAGACTAGGAGTGTCATCTGCAATAAGTAAATAATCGAACGAAAAAAATATTAATTCGAGTAATTGGAAGTATTTTTAATATACAACAATATTTAACCTAATTATCGTCTTCGTTCTCATCCTCGGCCTCATCTTCATCATCATCCTCCTCCTCATCCTCATCCTCATCCTTATCTTCATCATCGATTTCATCTGTATCCTCATCCCCATCAAATTCTTCTTCTTCTTCCTCCTCTTCTTCTTCTCCTTCTTCTTCTTCTTCTTCTTCTTCTTCTTCTTCTTCTTCTTCTTCTGCCTCAATATTTGGGACAAGAAGCCTCTTTCTTCCCTGGTTGACAGCTAAGTCTTGTGTATCAACCTTTTCCTTCCCTCTATTTTCCTCAACAATATCTTCAACATCCATTGTATCCGAGTGTTGTCCCAAGTATTGGGACTTTTGGATCTGGTCCTCTTGGTATGCTGGGTCTCCAACGTTGAATGTATTTCTAGATTTAAACTTGCATACTGTCTACCAATCAAATCGATCTCTACGACGCCTTGGGTAGCTTGTATAGTAGACTTGAACAGCCTGATTTGCAATCGCAAATGTATCGGACCCTCTATACCTCCTGCGATGATTTATATCGACAAATCCAAATTGTTTATCGATTCTCCAACCGATATTTGGTGTCGTATCGAACCACTCATATTTGAACATTACAATATGCATATCATATGGGCTAGTATATTGTAAATCTATAATATCCCGAAGCACTCCATAATAGTCAAAGTCCGGTTCGTCGTCATAGATGGTGCCTCTTATGCAAACACCGGAATCCTTGATACTGATGCCGTCATTGATAAATTTGACATTTATAGCATTCTGAGTTGCCTTAAACCTGAAGCCATTAACGACATAGCCTGGCCAAGTCTTTGTTTGCCTCTTCGGTCCCAATGCCAGATAACGAACACTCTTATTAGTGAGTGTTGTTTCAGGCAATAAAACCTATAAATAAATATTTATAATTTAAATATTTTAGATTATATATTTCTAATCTCTGTTACTTACGTATTTTATAAGAATATATAAAATCAACCTCAATTATAATCTCAGTTACTTACGTATTTACGAAACCATGACGAAAATGTACAATCAACCTCTCTTTGAAGTCCCTCATCGGTAATATCGGGTGTCCTCATTTTGACTTCATCTCTAAATACACTATTAGAGAAAATAAGAATATATAAGTGTAGTCACTTACTTCATCAAATTCGAGATTATAACGAGTGCAAGTGTACTGATTTACTTCTCCAAATCTCTCACTTCTTGTATGTCACAGTTTAACAAGACATATCGGACTTTATGTTCAACAACCGCATCGTCACTGACAGTACGGAATGTGTCTCACAACCAGGATATAAAGAAGTTTCAGCATCCTGAAACATATCATAGAGCTCCTTCGCCTCGGGATTAGGATCCTTTGGATCAAAATTAGGCCCTGCCGCGTCGTACACCATATCTCGTACAAGGTTCTGCACGTCTCCATAATCAAAAGAGCATTCGTCGTCATCGACGACAAAATCCGCTGCAGCATTATCATGAAAAGCATAAGTAGCAGCATTCGCAACCTGTCTTTTCGTATATAGTTCACCTTGCGATGCCCACAGGCCGTAATCACGTACGAAACCCTTACAGGTCAAATGGTCTCTTACACTCACCACTTCTTCGTAACGTCTATTGCGACAATTACTACATGGACACTTGATTTTGTTACCGTCCATAAACTGAGCTTTGCTCATGGCATACTTAAGAAACACTTCCATGCCTGCCTGAAAATCGTCACTCACACCTATTCTGCTCTCGTGTTGTCGTTTGTACATCCATGTACGATCAACGAAATAATGATCCATCACAGATTGGATGTGAAAATATGTATAGTAAGACAAACTAAACAGAATTAGTATATAATCATATAACCGGTGGATCTGCTGGTATTCTAGCTCGAGAAGAGAAAAATCTAAGTACAGTTGTTACTAATAGTTCGATACCGATAGTTCGATACCGATACCGATAGTTCGATACCGATACCGATAGTGCGATACCGATACTGATAGTCCGATACCGATAGTGCGATACCGATACCGATAGTGCGATACCGATAGTTCGATACCGATACTGATAGTCTGATAGTCCGCTAGCGATACCGATAGTTCGATACCGATACCGATAGTCCGATAGTTAGATACCGATACCGATACCGATAGTCCGATACCGATTCTTCGATAGTCCACTAAGTCGAAATGATTCCTCTTAAGCGTCGAGCATGTTATACACGGTTCAACTTGACGAGTCAGTAAATATTTTTGTGGTATTGTATGCTTGCAGTAGCAAATCAAGTTTTAGAGTCATTATAGGTCAATTAATCAAACTGAGTCAATCTATCTATTTCTAAATTGCAAGAGTCCACTTCTAGGATATGAGAGCTATATCCTAAATATCTAGGCTAAAATTAACTTGGTTAGGATACTAGAGTGTCCTTACTATCTAGCAAGAACTACCTTAGTCTAGTTACACTAGCATTACCTATATTTTCTACCATGCCTACACTCACACATTACACCCCAAGCCGTCCTGCATGCTAATAGGCATGGTAGGCCTGCCTTCATTCCTCACTCTCTAAAGCACACATACACATATGTATATCACAGTTAGATGTATAGATATATACATCTATATAGAAGCACACAACTGATACACTCTAAGGGTCGGTTTTCCAGGAAAAACTTCACTTATTCAGTGACTTTGGTGAAGCGAATGTCCTAAGGATATTCTTAACAAAGAAGGCAGATGAAGAACCCGTACTGTCCTTGACACAGTGAACATATACACCATGAACCCAAACTCCATATTCATATTTACTAATCCAAACACCACCAAACTAATGGATAACACCCAATATGGATAACACATTATTTAGCCAATATATAAACTCAGGTGAATTTGAGAAGCAAAGCCCCCCGCCGCCCCCGACCAAAGCCCGCCACCCCAAGCCCGTCGTCCAGCCCTCGACACCCCCGCCCCAAGCCCGCCGCCCAGCCCCCGACGCCCCCGCCCCAAGCCCGCCGCCCAGCCCCCGACGCCCCCGCCCCAAGCCCACCGCCCCCCGCAGCCCCGCCACCCACAACCCCCCGCCCATCGCCGCCCCCCACCGCCTAGCCCCCGACGCCTCCGCCCCAAGCCCGCCGCCCCCGCTTCCCCTACGACATCGCGAGAGAGAGAGAGAGATCGAGAGAGAGAGAGGGGATTACCTTCGGGAGAGAGAGAGGAGAGGACGCCGATCACCGAAGCTGCGGGAGAGAGAGAGAGAGAGTGAATTTGGTGGGAATATGAAAAGTTCCCCCCGTCGTTTCAATTTAAGTCTGGAACATATATTTAGCGACGGACTAGCGATGGATTTTTATCCGTCGACCGTTAGTCGCTCTTTTTGATGCTTGCCGACGGAATATCCGTCGCTACGTAGTCGAAGAACTGTCCCGCCAATTCTTCCTACAATTTCTGCCAAATAATCGACTGCATAGTTACGGATAAATATCCGTCGCTATATCTTCGACGCCCTAGCAACGGGTGAGCAACATTTTCTTCCCCTAAAAATAAAATAAAAATGTAACGGCTTGTCGTCGGTACTCCGTCGGCTAGTTGCCACAAAGCCGTCGCTATCGTCGACGGACAATATCCGTCGCTAATGTTCCATCGCTAATTTACTGTATTTTGGTAGTGCTAGCTTGGTATAGCTTACTTCGTCGTGTCTGACGACGAAGGCTGGGCGTGTCCGACTCGTGTCCGATTATTCGGGAGCAGGTCGTGACACCCACCACTTACTCTCCTCCTCCAATCGAAGCCCGACACGTGGCGGGTTGTAGGAAGGTTGTAAGAGCATCTCCAACCCTATTGTCTTGTTTTGTGTTGTGATTGTAGAAGCATGAAAAAGATAGGGTTTATACGGATCATCACTCCATGCGGCCAAGAGAAACTAAGCCGCAGAAGCAGTGCTCCTGGAGACCCCATGCGGCCAAGTGAAACTAAGCCGCAAAAGCAGTGCTCCTGGTGACCCCATGCGGCCAAGCGAAACTAAGTCGCAGAAGCAGTGCCCCTGGAGACCTCATGCGGCTAAGACAATTCTAGCCGCAGAAGCGAGGCTCTCGAAGGCCCCATGCGGCTAAGGGGACTCGAGCCGCAAAGGGAAGGTTATCATAGATCCCATGCGACCAAGTGAAACCAAGTCGCAGAAGCAAGGTTCTCAAAGATCCCATGCGGCCAAGCAGAGCCGTGCCGCAGAAGCAAGGCCCCTAAGGCAACTATATGGCCAAAATGAGTCAGATTCTACTTTGTGGAGGGGATACATGGTAATTTGACCAAGTCTCAACCACCCAGATTCGCTACAACAAAATCTCAACTACCTCCACCAGTTGGCAGCCCAAGATCGAGTCTTTGTGTGATGTTACAGATACGTGGCCACGTGGCCCTTTATGCGGCCTAAAATCTGCTATCCCAGGAATCACTATAAATAGCAGGGTACTACACCCATGCTAAAGGTTGGCAATCAAAGGCTGACAAATTTCTATAAGAGCAAAGACTGCGTCTGATTGTCCAAGGAGTAAGGCAGAGTTGCTACACTTTCCGTGCCTCCGTCGTCACCCCCCAGAATCAAAAACTAAATAATTGTACTTAGATTATTTCCTAGGATTTCTTTCTAGGCTTTCTTTTGTACAAGCGAGTTTGCAATCAAGTTCAATTCCTCTGTAATTTTTTGTGCTTGATATTTAATGGCAAACACAATGGCAACTCTGCTGGGGACTTCCTTCTCCTTTGTTGAGAAGTTGGTGACGCAATTCGACGCGTCCAAGCTCGGCTCTACACAGCAAATGCTTGTGGTTCATTTTGACCAACAAGCATTCGAAGAAATGCTCTCTGAAGGGAGCACCAGCCCGTCACAGAAGCGAGCCAACCCGAAGAGAACCCACAGGACGTCGAAGCACAAAACTGTTGCCCTTCGCCAGGTTCTCGAAAGAAGATCCTTCTGTGGCCCAAGACGGTGATCAAAGCTCTCATGCGACCTTGTTTTCGATCGTAGAGAACCCCACTGTCCCCAAATCCAGCAAAGAAAAATACTACGATGCTGAGCTTTTGGGGGCACAAAGAAAATCCATGCGGACGAAGAAGAGGCCGCATAAGAGAAATGGGCAGTCTGCCTATGTGGCAGCCAATTCTGGCCACAGGCAGATGGCCCATGCGACAGCCAATCTTGGCCGCAGACAGGCTGCCTCATGCGGCCTTGTCAGAAGCTCTGTATTCGACCATCTCTCATGCGGTCCCGACCCCATACGGTCCATTAAAAATGTAGAATATTCCAATCTGGACTCTTCTTACTATGCACCTTCGGGTGTTAAGTCGAAGAAGTCTAGGGCAGTATGGGCCAAACAAGTCCAGTCAACCGTCCAAGCTGTTGACCGTCAGCGGGCACCGTTAACTGTTATACGGGCTCCTGATGGAAAGTTGTACAGAACCACCCGCGTCCAGTCCTCCAGGGCTAACGGACATGGTGGGTCTCAAAATTCTTCCTCCAACGATCGAGAGCAAGTGCTTTTACTAGCCTCGGATCATGGAGCAAACATGATACCTTTGCACCCGTGTGCTCGGGATACCCGAGTCCACAAATTGGTTGCAAAGGTATATCAGTTTGCTATCGAATTGTGAGAGGTGATTACTCACAAACGCAATGAGAGAGAAGCAACCTTGGCATGTGATGAGCCATTATCGGGACACCATTTCACGCAAGTCATCATCAACTGCTGCTGCAACAAGTCGGCAGCACCTGAAGATCGATAGTCCGTTTTCCAACGACTGCACCAGCCAGCACATGTCCGACAACAACTTAAAAAACATGTGCAAATTCCAGGAGACGAGGAATTTTCTTTCGCCTCATGTAATTCAACTCGGAAGATTCCTCCCGGCAATGGATAAAAGAAGACAGGCTCTTCCAGCTCGACAATCTCAGCCAGCACTGCAAGGAAACTCTCATCTGGAGGCTTGTTGCTGACAACCACATGTGGTGTCTACCTAGGCACTCAATCCAGAAAGAAGCTTCCAACACCCGAGGGTGCACCCTCGACCTCCCTGGGGGTAGATGAAGCTGGGGGTAGCAGTCCCCTCAATGTATGCGACAACCCGATGTTACAAGAGCATACACAGGGGGTAGCGATCCACTAGAATTATACAACAGGCTTGGACGTCCTCGAGGATGACCGCTTTCGCCAAGACGACGCAGCTTCCTGCAGAGGGGGTGGCACACCTTCCAAATCCGGGGAGGAAGACATTCTGATATTTTTTGACGATTTCTCTGTACGAGGGTACGACACGGAGTGCACCTCTTCTACGGTCCCTTCCACGTCTACCAACGTACGGATAGTCTTTATGGTCGGTGATGATCATGAAGGACCTACTGATCGACAACGTCTAGAAGTACTTGAAGCCATGCTCCTATCCTTGGTCAAGTCAGTAGACGGAATCAAAGCTGCCTTTTTGACTCAACCAGGAAGGACGCCCGGACAAGCAAGCTTGGGACCCGCAGTCAATGCGGACTCCAACAAGACCGCTCCTCCTTTGGGTGACAATCCTCTAGGAGCATCCGCTCCTTCAGCTACAGACGAAGCCATGAAGGCAAGGGGGGAAGTCCAGGAGCTTCGAGCAATGTTCAATGCCCGAGACTCCTTCCGGGACCTTAGAATACGGCAGCCGTATCCCGTTGCCTGGAGAGATGTTCCTTTTCTACCACGGTACAAACCGTTTCATATCGATTCGTATGACGAGAAGACCAATGCCAGCCAGTACATGACGTATTTTGAGGTCACAACAGACCACTTGCTGCATAGCGATGCCATCCTCACACGATTATTTATCAGAGCATTGGAGGGAATTGCATTCGACTGGTACCGCAACCTTCCGGACAACTGCATCTATTCCTTTGACGGCTTCAAGCACATGTTCCTGGAAAGATTCTACGAAGTGGGGCATGATGTGACAATGTCGTCTCTCATGGACATCGTTCAAGAAAATAGGGAGTTAACGAGAAACTATATCGAGCGGTTTCGCCAAACTGCGATGAGATTGTCCCAAGGTAATCCCGAAAGCTCCTTGATTGAAATCTGCCAGAAGAAATTGCTCCCCTCAATCAGCCTCTGGATGGACAAAGATCAGTTCAGGGATTGGACGACCTTCATCATAAGCGCTACCAATATGGAGGCAAAGTTAAAGAAGGCTCGCCTGCTGGGATTACACATCCCAGATGGAGAGGACAAAGGCAAATGTCCTGGTAACACCCCCAATAACAACAACAGTAGCGACACCACCAATAACAGGGACACCAAAGGCAAACAGGCCAGGGTCGTGGGTACGACCAAGAAGCCTGAACAAAAGCAGGCAGAAGCTCAGTGGCCCAAGGTGAATTACTCATTCGAAGATAGTCATGTCAAGCCTATCTTCGACAAGCTCTTGCAAGGGGATAGGATCCAACTCCCTCCACTAAGGCACGAGCCTCGAGCGACGGAGATGGAGGACCTAAAATATTGCCACTTCCACCGCTATGTCCATCATTCCATTCATGACTGCTTCTAATTAAAGTGGTACATCCAGTGTATTATCGACTCCAAAGCTCTGTCACTAGATTTCGAAGAGGTTTCCGTGGCTGCGAACATGGTATCAGTTCAGTTCGATGACTTCCCCCCCAACAAATACTCAAGACAGAATAATACTTATCCCCAGGGCAACGATGGAGGTTACTAATCTTTTACCCGTCCGAGACCAGACGACTAGCTTGGTACCTCTCACCATGTCACGATGAGAGGTCATGTGGGTGCACCCAGACTTAGTGCCCGAAGTTACCCAAGCGGTGTCATCTTCAACCAGTAAAAAGAAGGATAAGAAGGCCAGATCCTACCATACAATTTTAGCCGAAGCTGAGGAGGCGGCAGCCATTATTACCCGGTCTGGGGCACAAGTCCAGCCTACTTTGGGTAATTCAGTCGAAAAACCTCAACCGGCAATGCTGCCTACTACTGATGTTTCGGGGCCATCCCAGCCTCTACCGGCGGACAAGTCCAAGCCGAAGAAAACCCGCTTCGACAGGCCGCTCCGTAAGGATGCACCTCAGGGGCTGGAGAGACCTTAAAACTTTGATATATTAGCACAACTGGCTAATATGCCGACAAAGTTGTCCTTATACGAACTTCTAAGGCTCTCCAAGGATCTTCGTGTCGCATTGAGCGAAGCGCTCCAGAATGCTGATGCCTATTTAGCCCAGGTCAAGCCTACAAGGGAAGACTCGTCGGCAGATCTCTAGGGCAGCAATTGTGCGGATGCAATGCCCAACATCGTATTCACCCCACAGGACATGTTGATCAAGACCAACTTGCATGGTCTCCCCTTGTACTATACTGGATACATAGGCGACATCAAGGTGGATCGGATGCACATCGATCCTGGCTCGTCAATAAGCATCATCCTGAAAAGCTTGCTTCAGCTTCTCGGCATCCCTATGCACCGGCTAGCGGCAACCAATACTGCCATTAACAGTTTCAACTCAGGAAGGAGCTATCCCCTGGGAAAGATCTGCTTGAAATGTCAGATCGACGACCTAAAGACGGAGGTTACCTGCTACGTCATAGACGCAGATACGTCCTACAATATCCTCTTGGGGCGTCCATGGATACATGACTATATGATCATGCCATCCACACTCCACCAGTGCTTCAAGTATGTCAGTAACCACGACTTCGTAAAGACGGAATTCGTCGACATCGATCCCTTCAAAGGGGTTGAGTCTTATTACTCTTCGGAGGCTTGTCTATATGAAGAATCTAAGAAGCATATAAATGATGAACTGGAGGCCATAACAGGGTCAGAGGAACCTCTAAAAATGCATCTTCAGGCCCGTAAACCGGGCAAAGTAGTACCCCTTGTCGCAACTTTGCATAAAGAAGCGCCTGGTTCCCCCGCTCTAGCTGCGTAGTTAGAACCGATGGTCATCCGACTCCCGAGGTCCAGCCAGGAGCCAGAGCCCGTCATCGAGCCGATGGTGACCCGATTGCCAAAATCTAATCAAAGGCAATCGGAAGATGCGAAGGCCTCTGTGGAGCCGATGGTGATCCGATTGCCAAGATCCAGTCAAAGGCAATCGGAAGATACGAAGTCCTCTGTCGAGCCGATGGTTATCCGTCTTCCCAAGACGAGCTGGAAGGCAAGTGTTGATTCGAGGCCCTCAGGCAAGCCAATGCCACAAGCAGAACCCTTGGTGGTCAAGTTGCCCAAGACAGCGTCCCATCCTCCGGTCACGCAAGGGGTAGCCAAAGAGGAGGCAGAACTTGTGAAGTATCTTGTTACACAAGTGGATAGTCCCTCTCCTGATGATGTAATCCATGTAGACAAAATTCCTTGTTTCATCAATAAGAGGCTGTCATTGAACTATCCTGAGTGTAATAAGCTTAATCTGATGTATGTTGTGGGGCACGGTCTAGACATTAACCTGCACACATAGGTGACAATTGTCCAAACCGCAAACCGACTTACTCCCATTAGAGGTGCCTACTTCCTAGTCCCAGACAGAAGATAAGGGGATCACACGATCATCTTAGATTGAAAAGAATGTCCTCAATCTTTCATGCCATAAGACTTCGATCTCGGACCCGACGCTGGAAGTTTGCCGCTCTACCTGTATAGTCTCCAAGCCAAGTACTTCATACAAAAGCAAGGGTACGACATGGAGACTACCCCCGGTATAAATTACGGCAACGTCCGGCGATCGCCTCTACAGTTGTCAGCCCCGGCTGGGAAACCTCAAGATTATTACAGAAAGTCCAGATGTGGCCTCGGTTATGTTACACCAACAACAACGCCCGAGAGCACCGATGAGGAATGCGAGTGGCATTCTCACTCATCTGAATCGCCTATATACGATTCCGATGATAGCATTGGGGATATATTCAGGCAGACATCGTCTGTCAACATGGCATACGCTGACATTGAAAAGGAAGACGAAGATCTACTTGAACCTATTGAACTGGAGCCATGGGCCCAACAGCTGGATGCACAATAGGAGAAGCGCTTTAAACAACGAGACCCTCCCACTGAAGAAGAATTCATGCAAGTTGATCTCGGTAACGAATCCTCTCCAAAGCCAATCTTCGTCAGTAAGAGCCTGACAGACGGCGAGCGGGAGTCGTTGTTGCAACTCGTCAGAGAGTATATCGATATTTTCGCTTGGAGTTATGAAGACATGCCAGGGCTAAACCCTGAGATTGTACTTCATAAGCTCAATATTCATCCGGACGTAAAACCAGTCAAACAACAGCAACGGCAGTTCTGTCCAAATATCATAAACTCCATCGAAGCGGAAGTAAACAAGCTTATAGCTAGCGGTTTCATCCGCGAGGAGCAGCACCCAGATTGGATAGCTAATATAGTACCAGTCGTCAAGAAGAATGGAAAAATCTGAATCTATATCGACTTTTGCAATCTGAATGCGGCATGTCCTAAGGATGAATTCTCTCTTTTTCCATCACCGACATAATAATCGATAATACGTGTGGCTTCAAACGCATGTCCTTTATGGATGGCTTTTCATGATACAATCAAATCAAAATATCTCCTGATGATGAGAAGCATACGTTATTTCGAACACCGATCGGCGTGTATTGTTACACAGTCATGCCCTTCGGCCTAAAGAATGTCAGTGCTATATATCAACGAGCTATGAGTGCCATCTTCAGAGATCACTTGCACAAGACGGTGGAGTGTTACGTTAACGACATCGTCGTTAAAAGCCACTCCAAGGATGACCACTTATACGATTTGAGGACAGTGTTCGACCTTATGCGAGCACATAATCTGAAGATGAATTCCACCAAGTCTTTCCTGGGTGTGTCCAGCAGAAAGTTCTTGGGCTTTGTCATTACTTTCCAGGGTATTCACATAGACCCCGACAAAATAAAAGCAATCCTGGAAATGAGCCCACCGAGGAACCTCCGTGAACTCCGTGGCCTTCAGGGAAGACTAATCTACATCAGGAGGTTCATATCTAATCTCTCAGGACGATATCATCTCTTTCATATGGAATGAGGAATGTCAACACGCCTTTGATGACATTAAAGAATACCTGACGAATCTGCCAGTTCTGGTAGCCCCGGTCGCCGGAAAGCCCTTACTGCTCTATGTACGGGCGATGGAACACTCCCTCGATGCCTTGCTAGCACAGAACAATGATGTGAGGCATGAATAAGACATCTACTATCTCAGTCGAATTATGGTGGGGCCAGAGTATAGGTACACCGTCGTGGAGAAGGAATGCCTTGCCTTGGTGTTCGTCATTCAGAAAATACGACACTATGTGACAGGACAGACCATCCATGTTGTCTCACGAGTTAACCCCCTCAGGGTTCTCATGACCAAGCCAGGCGCACTCAGTTCTCATTTAGCAACCTGGACGATACTGTTATCCTCCTACGACATGGTTTTCGTTCCGCAGAAGGCTGTCAAAAGTCAAGCCTTGGCCGACTTCTTAACAGCCCATCCTGGCTCAGAAACAGCCAGAATCTATAAAAAAAATCCCAGACGAAGTCGTTAACTCAAACATGACTTCACATGATGACGTTTGGCGAATGTTCTTCGACGGTGCTTCAAAAATGGGGCCCCAAGGTGATATCGTTGCTGGGGTCGGGAGAGTATTAATTTTTTTTCTCTGGGTTGGTGGTCAACCGGGCATACTCTCTTGCAGAACCCTGTTCAAACAATGTAGCCGAATATAACGCTTTGGTCATCAGGCTTCGACTCGCAAAAGAAGTAGGAGTTGAATACCTAGAAGCATACGGCGACTCGCAGTTGATTGTTAATCAAATCCGAGGTTCATACGAGGTTCGCAACGCGAACCTGATTCCTTATCATCAGATAGCAATTGCCATCATTGAAACCTTGGAGGGGTTCTTTATAGAGCATGTTCCTAGGCTCCAAAATATTGAAGCCGACGCCTTAGCAGGCCTCGCCGCTTCTTTGGCGGTTCCAAATTATGCTCATCATCTAGTCGACGTGGTAGGCCATGAGCTGGTCTGTCCCAAAAATAATATTCAAATAGGTACGAGTTACTCTGCCCAGATAATCAATGATGTACGAGACTGGAGACTCCCGTTCATCGACTTTGTAGTCTACGGAATCCTGCCTGAGAATGTGAAAGAAACAACTGCAATCAGAAGGCGTTCTCTCAGATTCTTTTATGACACAGAAACAAAAATGTTATATCGACGATCCTACGACGGGCTACTGTTAAGATGCTTGTCAAATACAGAAGGCAAAAAAGCCCTACATGAGGATTACAATGGCGTTTGTGGGGCTCACCAACCTGGCCCGAAGTTGCAGGACCGTCTCCGTCGGATGGACTATTACTGGCCTACGATGGTAGCAGACGCAGTCGATTATGGAAAGAAGTGTAAGGCTTATCAAATCCACGCAGACTTTATACATCTGCCATCCGAATTCTTGCACCCAACGGTAGCCTCCTGGCCATTTGAAGCATGGGGAATGGACATCATTGGCCCGATCATCTCGCCGTCGTCTAGGGGACACCGGTTTATACTTGCAATCACCGACTACTTCTCCAAGTGGGCAGAAGTTATTCCACTGGCAGAAGTAAAGACATTAAACGTGATTAGCTTCATAAAATATAACGTCATCTACCATTTTGGACTGCCCCAGAAGATCATTCATGACAATGGTCCGCAGTTTGCAAGCCAAGCCTTCTATCGATTCTGTGACAAGAATCGAATTCAGAATGTGGCTTCAACGGCATATAACCCATCAGCTAATGGTCTGGCTGAAGCTTTTAACAAGACCATAATCAAGCTTCTCAAAAAGTTCGTATCTTCAAACAAGCACGACTGAAATGAAAAGCTGGGCGAATGCTTATGGGCGTACCGCACTACGAGTCGGACGGCTACAGAAAATACACTGTTCTCTTTGGTGTACAGGATCGAGGCATTTCTCCCATTGGAGACCCAGATTCCTCGCTTCGTGTGGCCCTTACTTACCGGTTGACATCGGACGATAACTACCGCCGACGGCTACAAGAATTGAAAGCCTTAGACGAGAAGCGTTTACAAGCCCAACAAAGCATCAAGCTCTATCAAGCACGCATCTCTTGGGCCTTCAATAAGAAAGTCAAGTAGAGGACATTCCAAGTAGGCAATCTCGTCTTGGCCGTTCGCAGACCGATGGCCATGACTTACAAAACCGTCGGCAAATTCCAGCCTAAATGAGAGGGTCCATTCATCATCGAGACCGTATTCTCCAATGGCGCATACCGGCTCACAAAACAGAATAGAGACTTGCTCATGATGCCCATAAACGGTAAGTTCCTGAAGAAATACTATGTCTAAGGACATGCTGGTACTTCTTCAAAACCACTAAATCTTCCAGATTGTCGAGTTATGTACACCAAGTACCTCTGAACTCATACTCTATTAGCTCCGAGTGGATTCACATTGCATCCTCCTGGATGACAAGTCATGTATACTTAAATACCTCTGAACTTTTACCCTGATGCTTCACCTCGCCGGAGATTACCAGGCTTATTGCCATCTCTGAGCAAACTTTCTGGTCCTGATTATCGGGTGTCACGTCCATATTACCTCTGATACCGATAAGCTCCTAACTTAACACATGTACCCAATCTTGGATAAAATCAGGGTGTTAAGACCACAGAGCCTATCACGTCCATATTACCTCTATTAGGTTTTGTTTCAAATCTATTACCCGTACCATCAGTGTGCAAAAGGGTAATAGTTCCACAGAAGTTATCCAAATCTATTACTCGTGCTACCTATGTAAAAAGGATAATAGGTCCACAAAATATTATTCAAATCTATTGCTTGTATCTCCAGATGTACAAAAGGGCAATAGGTCCACAAAAAGTCCCCCAGTGGGGATGTCCTTTAGCAATCGCAAATGCTATATTAGGCCCTCTAGTATAAGCTGTAACACCCAGTTTTCCAAATGAGGGTAATTTTAAACTTTTGTAATTATAATTATTATTTATTGATATTTATATCACATTATGAATTCTGGTGATTTTTAATCAATTTAAAATTATTTTAAGTCATGACTTGTAATTTTGATGTGCTGCTAGTAAAACCCTGGAGACTGTCTGACCTAGAGCCTAACCATGTGATTGGAGCAGATACTGATAGAGGCACAGATAGCAGAGGAGGACTTTGACCTCAAGCCAAAAAGGGACAGTAATGTTCTTGGAGCGAGTTCCAGTACGGGGCCGGCGAAGCACCCTCACTTCCAGCAGAGGCAGATTCAGCAGCAGCCTCAGTTACAGCTTCAGCATGCACCAGCACGTGCCCACCAGCAGCAGGGTCAGGGCCAGAGGCAGGCCATACAATGTTCTTTCTGCGGGAAGCCGGGGCACAACCGAAAGATTTGTCGGATGAGGCTGGGAGTTTGTTTATTCTGTAGAGCTTCAGATCACCAGATGAAGAACTGTGCTGCTCGTGCAGCCAGACAGGCAGGCTAGGATAGAGTACAGTAGGCTAGAGAAGGCCAGCAAGGGCGAGCTTTCGGCATGACAGTTGAGGACTCACAGGCATTAGCAGGGTAGATTGCAGGTTCCAATCTTTCGATCTCATTTTTGCATTACCTCCTTATAACTGCCTTGAAATTCGATTCTATCTGTTTCTTGTCAATTCATCAATTTTGTTTTGTTATTCTTGTGATATAATTTTGATTTTCCTCTGAGATAAGTCGTATGGGCTAGGTCGCCTCGATTATGGGATTTTAGAGTCTTCTATGGTCATGTTAGCAGGCATAGTGAGGACATATAGTCGGATTATGGACGTATTTCTCGGGTGTGAGAATTTAAGATTTTCGCTGCCAAGTATACGGCAATGCGAAAATTTTAAATACCATGATTCTAGAGGTATGTACCTTAGTCGAGGACTCTGTGATTATCGTAGCCTTGTTCACTAGCATGACGGAGATTCTGAGTATCATAATTTTGGACAGACGCATATGATTATCGAACTGCATGATTTTAAATTGAGAGTAATTTTTAAATTTTATAATTTTAGTCATTTATTTATTGTCATTTAAATCATGCTTGATTTTGGAGATTTTAATCGTTTTAAAACTATTTTAAGGCACGACTTGTGATTTTGATGTTTTACTAGTGAAACCCTAGAGACTGCTTGACCTAGAGCCTAACCATGTGATTAGGATATTTTTAATGTCATTTCTGGCCTAAGGGTATTTTGGTCATTTGACCTCTTTGAATTATTTTGATATTTATTGCATTGGTGATTGTTAATTTTGACTTTTGATAGGAGTAATTTGTGTTGGTTTCGTGTCCGTATCGGACACGTATCAGTTTTTATTTACAAGGTGTTAGATGTGCCTCAAAGAGATTTTTATTTTGGTGATTTTTTTTCTTTCTGAAAAGTATTTGAATGTGATTGTTTTCTGCATGTGTTTCCTATAATTTCTTTATTTTAATTTCGAGGACGAAATTTTTTTAAGGTGGATAGATTTGTCACCCCCAGTTTTCAAGAACAGGAGTATTTTGGTAATTTTATTTTAGAATATTTTTTGAATTTATTTTATTATTTATGATATTATTTTGGGGTTATTTGAGTCGGGTTCGAATTTTAACTCAATCTGACTTGTAACGGAGACCCGGGGTAGCTTTGACTCTAGTGGGACCCACTATTAGTTAGATATGGCCCACATATGACAATATTTAAGTTAGTATAGTTAGACTAAATTTCATGACTAGGTTTTGTTAGTTAGAGATTTAAATTAGACTAATTTAGCCTCAAACCAAAACCATATTTTAAGTTGAACCTAATGAGACAATGGAGGGCCTTTTGGACATTCCAAAATGGGGGACACCTAGCCTAGTTGGGCCGACCATAGAGGGAGTGGAGTGAGTCACTTTCTTTTTTCATTCTTAGCCACAAATTTCTCTCTCTTGTTCTTCTCCAAATTTTGAGAGGAACCACCATTGATTTCATCTCCAAATCAATCCTTTCTTCCACCAAATCTTCTTCATTTCTTCTCTACTCCATGAAGAGAGGGTGATAGCCAAGTTTGGGAGGTTTTGGATCTTGTTCGTGTCCATTTGAAGATCTCTTCGTGTCGGTGTCGTATCGGAAGGAGTTTCTTCCGGAAGGTATAATCTCTCCTCTATTTCACTCCTACATGCATATAGGAATATTTTGAACCCATAGGAATGATCCCATGGTTGTGTCTCCATTTGTGTCCATTTCGTGTCCATTTGGAGCTATTAGGAGTGTCCTTGTTATGCTTTGTGTCCATGTGGAAAACCCACAATATTGGACACTTATGTTTAAATAATTTAATACCTGTTTAATATTAGATTTTTATATGTTAGAGATGTGTTATTGCTTGTCATTATATTTTCTCCTTGTATCATAATATATATACAAGTATTTTTATTATTGAATGTGTGTATATATATATATATATATATATATATATATATATATATATATATATAAGAGACTGATAAGCAATAAGCAAAAGCAGAAAAAAGCCGCAGCAAATAAGCAACAGCAAAAGCAGCAGCAGCTTGCGGCAGCAGCAGCAACTTTTATAAGCAGCAGCAGCAACAGTTTTTGCAAGCAGTGAGCATAAGCAGCAGCATAAGCAGTACAATAAGCAGCAGCTTATTGACAGCTTATTAAGCTTTTAAGCCTTTAGTTTTAATCCATTTAATCCCCTGTTTCCTTTGGAATTTAGCCCCCTTCCATTTAGCAATTTCCCTATATTAGTTAGCCCTTGTTAGACAGAGTTTACTACCAAGTTGTTAGATATTTGTTAGTTAGGATTTGTTAGTAGATGTTAGCTTATAAGTTAGTATAAGTTAGGATACGAGATGTTAGATTTGAGAGTTGTGGACCTAGTGGGGTGTGTTTAGTGAGTGTACTAGATAAGTTAGTATCCTAATAGAGCTAGTATGGTTAGATAGTATTAGGAGAGTGATATCTCAAGATACCAAAGGGTATTTCATGATACCTAAAGGTAATTTTGAGAGTGAACAACATGGGGATAAGATGGACTAGATGGGGACACCAAGATTTTTGGGTTGGTAATATCTAGATAGGTTAGTGTCTAGCTACCCTAAGAAGCCTAGGTCAGTCTACCAAGGTTAGGAAGGGTTGCCTATGTATCGGGGCAAGGTATTGGGAATACTTTGTGAAGGGTAATAGGTAAGGTTAAGGTAATTACCTAGAAGCTAAGGTATGAGTCTAAGGTGTTAGGATATGGTTAGAAATTGATTGTCTTGGTTGGTAATGGTTAGGATTAGTGCTCTTAGACTAGTTTTGATCTCGGTTGACCGTTTTGACCAAAAGTCAACGAAAGTCAACCGAAAGTCAAACTTAGCCTAATAATGACTAAAATTGACCCGAAACCAAACCAGAGTTGATCAGTTGACTGTCAACTGTTATTCAACATTTGCCTAGTTTGACCTAGGATTGACCTAGAGTTGACCAGTTGACCAAAAGTCAACTATAAGTCAACCCTTGACCCAAATTGACCTAGTTTGACTTGGATTGACTTCCTGTGACCTTGTTTGTTCTAGTGTGACTCTGTGTGACCTAGTTTGGACCAGTATGACCTAGTTTGGCTTAGACTTGCATATCATGACTAGATTAGCTTTTCTTTCATTATTAAACCATGTTTGGACTCATGGTATCTCATCTTTAGGTCTGTGATTACTCTGACCATTTGTTCACCTTATCATCTCAGGACCACAGGCGAGTACATTCACTGATAGTTTTCATTGTCTTGATATCTGCTATATCCGATACAGTTGTAATGTCTTACTTGATTTCTAACACGATGGTTCACGGACTAGTATATGTCGGATCCTGTCATGAGATGTTGTTCCTAGATTACTTGATATATTGGTACATGACTCGACTTGTTACTTGTACTTGTATAGACATGGACTTGGGAGCGGGTTGGCCCCTACTCTTGAGTCCCGTGTCATGATGTGTCATGTCCGGATCTATTATACTATTCGAGAATGGAGAATTATTAGTGGTTGTGTGATCAAAATCCCTACTTGTTCTTCACAGTCGTACTTGTTACTTGTTCATAGTTATACCCTCGCCTCATGACGGGTAAAGCCTAAACCTACTTGTTTATAGCTTTCCATGGTGGCCGGCCTTATCCTGCTCCGTTGTACACTTGTTCATAGCCGGTCAGATGAAAAGCCTTATTCTGATTCCCAAGCCGATCACATAACGCTCTAATAATTCAAGGCACATTTTATATTTATTTTATTATAGGAGGCTACGTTCTGTTTAGGAGAAGGGTTACAACCCCGGTGTCACGACCCGATCCCAAATTATTGGGTCGAATCGGATCATGCCCAGCCTGTACCGTTGTGAGACGGCGGCAGTAAGTTGTATCAAGCAGTGAAACACAACACACAGAAATCTAACGGAAATAAAAAATATTTTATTGAATTGGAAAAGGGTCTGGAAAAAACAAACATTAACAATAATTAATCATTACAACTGTTTTCTGAAAAGAAAAAAATAATAAAGAAAGTGCTAAGCCAACATTCTAGGGTTCTTGGGTTCCTGGTTCAGCCTCTGCGGGTCCCAAGTCTGTCCCGTAGAAAATATAATAAGGCAGCTCCTCTTCGTCGCTGTCATCTAAAAATGTTAGGTCTCCAGTCAGGAGGGAGCAAAGTACAATTCATGCTAATTTGACAATTGAAATAATAATAGAATCATGCACTTTTAAACAATTTGAAATAAACAGTTCTCTAGCAGTTAAAATATTATGATGTGAATAGGCAATGAATATGACCGGCTTGGGTTGTACAGTGAATGATATGGCTTATCCCCGTGTGTATGAGGGGTAAGCTAATACAGTTCTAAATTATTACTTTGGATGTAGGTCATAATCATTACACTACTCCCCCAGTCCCCAAACAGTTATAGTAGTTACAGTAGTTACAGTCAGTGCTCTCAAGAGAGATTTCGTGTTGCATCGTGGTTTAAACTTGCATTAAAATGATTACTAAATAATTGTAAACTAACACAAAATGTACTTGCCTCTGATAATCCCTTGACGTGGAAAGCGACGAGTAGCAGGTAACCATTTGGGCTTAGGGTCCCGAACCTATAGATTGGTAACACCAGGTTCA
>JANAVB010002199.1:2785691-3106651 GCA_029216955.1 Iris pallida
TTTCTTCTTCTTCTTTTCTTTCTTCCTTTTTCTTCTTTCTTCTTCTTCTTCTTCTTTTTTCTTCTTCTTCTTCTTCCTTCTTTCTTCCTCTTTTTCTCCCTGGTTGACAGCTAAGTCTTGTGTATCAACCTTTTCCTTCCCTCTATTTTCCTCAACAATATCTTCAACATCCATTGTATCCGAGTGTTGTCCCAAGTATTGGGACTTTTGGATCTGGTCCTCTTGGTATGCTGGGTCTCCAACGTTGAATGTATTTCTAGATTTAAACTTGCATACTGTCTACCAATCAAATCGATCTCTACGACGCCTTGGGTAGCTTGTATAGTAGACTTGAACAGCCTGATTTGCAATCGCAAATGTATCGGACCCTCTATACCTCCTGCGATGATTTATATCGACAAATCCAAATTGTTTATCGATTCTCCAACCGATATTTGGTGTCGTATCGAACCACTCATATTTGAACATTACAATATGCATATCATATGGGCTAGTATATTGTAAATCTATAATATCCCGAAGCACTCCATAATAGTCAAAGTCCGGTTCGTCGTCATAGATGGTGCCTCTTATGCAAACACCGGAATCCTTGATACTGATGCCGTCATTGATAAATTTGACATTTATAGCATTCTGAGTTGCCTTAAACCTGAAGCCATTAACGACATAGCCTGGCCAAGTCTTTGTTTGCCTCTTCGGTCCCAATGCCAGATAACGAACACTCTTATTAGTGAGTGTTGTTTCAGGCAATAAAACCTATAAATAATATTTATAATTTAAATATTTTAGATTATATATTTCTAATCTCTGTTACTTACGTATTTTATAAGAATATATAAAATCAACCTCAATTATAATCTCAGTTACTTACGTATTTACGAAACCATGACGAAAATGTACAATCAACCTCTCTTTGAAGTCCCTCATCGGTAATATCGGGTGTCCTCATTTTGACTTCATCTCTAAATACACTATTAGAGAAAATAAGAATTATAAGTGTAGTCACTTACTTCATCAAATTCGAGATTATAACGAGTGCAAGTGTACTGATTTACTTCTCCAAATCTCTCACTTCTTGTATGTCACAGTTTAACAAGACATATCGGACTTTATGTTCAACAACCGCATCGTCACTGACAGTAATGTGTCTCACAACCAGGATATAAAGAAGTTTCAGCATCCTGAAACATATCATAGAGCTCCTTCGCCTCGGGATTAGGATCCTTTGGATCAAAATTAGGCCCTGCCGCGTCGTACACCATATCTCGTACAAGGTTCTGCACGTCTCCATAATCAAAAGAGCATTCGTCGTCATCGACGACAAAATCCGCTGCAGCATTATCATGAAAAGCATAAGTAGCAGCATTCGCAACCTGTCTTTTCGTATATAGTTCACCTTGCGATGCCCACAGGCCGTAATCACGTACGAAACCCTTACAGGTCAAATGGTCTCTTACACTCACCACTTCTTCGTAACGTCTATTGCGACAATTACTACATGGACACTTGATTTTGTTACCGTCCATAAACTGAGCTTTGCTCATGGCATACTTAAGAAACACTTCCATGCCTGCCTGAAAATCGTCCTCACACCTATTCTGCTCTCGTGTTGTCGTTTGTACATCCATGTACGATCAACGAAATAATGATCCATCACAGATTGGATGTGAAAATATGTATAGTAAGACAAACTAAACAGAATTAGTATATAATCATATAACCGGTGGATCTGCTGGTATTCTAGCTCGAGAAGAGAAAATCTAAGTACAGTTGTTACTAATAGTTCGATACCGATAGTTCGATACCGATACCGATAGTTCGATACCGATACCGATAGTGCGATACCGATACTGATAGTCCGATACCGATAGTGCGATACCGATACCGATAGTGCGATACCGATAGTTCGATACCGATACTGATAGTCTGATAGTCCGCTAGCGATACCGATAGTTCGATACCGATACCGATAGTCCGATAGTTAGATACCGATACCGATACCGATAGTCCGATAACCGATTCTTCGATAGTCCACTAAGTCGAAATGATTCCTCTTAAGCGTCGAGCATGTTATACACGGTTCAACTTGACGAGTCAGTAAATATTTTTGTGGTATTGTATGCTTGCAGTAGCAAATCAAGTTTTAGAGTCATTATAGGTCAATTAATCAAACTGAGTCAATCTATCTATTTCTAATTGCAAGAGTCCACTTCTAGGATATGAGAGCTATATCCTAAATCTAGGCTAAAATTAACTTGGTTAGGATACTAGAGTGTCCTTACTATCTAGCAAGAACTACCTTAGTCTAGTTACACTAGCATTACCTATATTTCTACCATGCTACACTCACACATTACACCCCAAGCCGTCCTGCATGCTAATAGGCAGGTAGGCCTGCCTTCATTCCTCACTCTCTAAAGCACACATACCATATGTATATCACAGTTAGATGTATAGATATATACATCTATATAGAAGCACACAACTGATACCTCTAAGGGTCGGTTTTCCAGGAAAAACTTCACTTATTCAGTGACTTGGTGAAGCGAATGTCCTAAGGATATTCTTAACAAAGAAGCAGATGAAGAACCCGTACTGTCCTTGACACAGTGAACATATACACCATGAACCCAAACTCCATATTCATATTTACTAATCCAAACACCACCAAACTAATGGATAACACCCAATATGGATAACACATTATTTAGCCAATATAAACTCAGGTGAATTTGAGAAGCAAAGCCCCCCGCCGCCCCCGACCAAAGCCCGCCACCCCAAGCCCGTCGTCCAGCCCTCGACACCCCCGCCCCAAGCCCGCCGCCCAGCCCCCGCCCACCCCCCCGCCCCAAGCCCGCCGCCCAGCCCCCGACGCCCCCGCCCCAAGCCCCCCCCCCAGCCCCGCCACCCACAACCCCCCGCCCATCGCCGCCCCCCACCGCCTAGCCCCCGACGCCTCCGCCCCAAGCCCGCCGCCCCCGCTTCCCCTACGACATCGCGAGAGAGAGAGAGAGATCGAGAGAGAGGAGGGGATTACCTTCGGAGAGAGAGAGGAGAACGCCGATCACCGAAGCTGCGGAGAGAGAGAGAGAGAGTGAATTTGGTGGGAATATGAAAAGTTCCCCCGTCGTTTCAATTTAAGTCTGGAACATATATTTAGCGACGGACTAGCGATGGATTTTTATCCGTCGACCGTTAGTCGCTCTTTTTGATGCTTGCCGACGGAATATCCGTCGCTACGTAGTCGAAGAACTGTCCCGCCAATTCTTCCTACAATTTCTGCCAAATAATCGACTGCATAGTTACGGATAAATATCCGTCGCTATATCTTCGACGCCCTAGCAACGGGTGAGCAACATTTTCTTCCCCTAAAAATAAAATAAAAATGTAACGGCTTGTCGTCGGTACTCCGTCGGCTAGTTGCCACAAAGCCGTCGCTATCGTCGACGGACAATATCCTCGCTAATGTTCCATCGCTAATTTACTGTATTTTGGTAGTGCTAGCTTGGTATAGCTTACTTCGTCGTGTCTGACGACGAAGGCTGGGCGTGTCCGACTCGTGTCCGATTATTCGGGAGCAGGTCGTGACACCCACCACTTACTCTCCTCCTCCAATCGAAGCCCGACACGTGGCGGGTTGTAGGAAGGTTGTAAGAGCATCTCCAACCCTATTGTCTTGTTTTGTGTTGTGATTGTAGAAGCATGAAAAAGATAGGGTTTATACGGATCATCACTCCATGCGGCCAAGAGAAACTAAGCCGCAGAAGCAGTGCTCCTGGAGACCCCATGCGGCCAAGTGAAACTAAGCCGCAAAAGCAGTGCTCCTGGTGACCCCATGCGGCCAAGCGAAACTAAGTCGCAGAAGCAGTGCCCCTGGAGACCTCATGCGGCTAAGACAATTCTAGCCGCAGAAGCGAGGCTCTCGAAGGCCCCATGCGGCTAAGGGGACTCGAGCCGCAAAGGGAAGGTTATCATAGATCCCATGCGACCAAGTGAAACCAAGTCGCAGAAGCAAGGTTCTCAAAGATCCCATGCGGCCAAGCAGAGCCGTGCCGCAGAAGCAAGGCCCCTAAGGCAACTATATGGCCAAAATGAGTCAGATTCTACTTTGTGGAGGGGATACATGGTAATTTGACCAAGTCTCAACCACCCAGATTCGCTACAACAAAATCTCAACTACCTCCACCAGTTGGCAGCCCAAGATCGAGTCTTTGTGTGATGTTACAGATACGTGGCCACGTGGCCCTTTATGCGGCCTAAAATCTGCTATCCCAGGAATCACTATAAATAGCAGGGTACTACACCCATGCTAAAGGTTGGCAATCAAAGGCTGACAAATTTCTATAAGAGCAAAGACTGCGTCTGATTGTCCAAGGAGTAAGGCAGAGTTGCTACACTTTCCGTGCCTCCGTCGTCACCCCCCAGAATCAAAAACTAAATAATTGTACTTAGATTATTTCCTAGGATTTCTTTCTAGGCTTTCTTTTGTACAAGCGAGTTTGCAATCAAGTTCAATTCCTCTGTAATTTTTTGTGCTTGATATTTAATGGCAAACACAATGGCAACTCTGCTGGGGACTTCCTTCTCCTTTGTTGAGAAGTTGGTGACGCAATTCGACGCGTCCAAGCTCGGCTCTACACAGCAAATGCTTGTGGTTCATTTTGACCAACAAGCATTCGAAGAAATGCTCTCTGAAGGGAGCACCAGCCCGTCACAGAAGCGAGCCAACCCGAAGAGAACCCACAGGACGTCGAAGCACAAAACTGTTGCCCTTCGCCAGGTTCTCGAAAGAAGATCCTTCTGTGGCCCAAGACGGTGATCAAAGCTCTCATGCGACCTTGTTTTCGATCGTAGAGAACCCCACTGTCCCCAAATCCAGCAAAGAAAAATACTACGATGCTGAGCTTTTGGGGGCACAAAGAAAATCCATGCGGACGAAGAAGAGGCCGCATAAGAGAAATGGGCAGTCTGCCTATGTGGCAGCCAATTCTGGCCACAGGCAGATGGCCCATGCGACAGCCAATCTTGGCCGCAGACAGGCTGCCTCATGCGGCCTTGTCAGAAGCTCTGTATTCGACCATCTCTCATGCGGTCCCGACCCCATACGGTCCATTAAAAATGTAGAATATTCCAATCTGGACTCTTCTTACTATGCACCTTCGGGTGTTAAGTCGAAGAAGTCTAGGGCAGTATGGGCCAAACAAGTCCAGTCAACCGTCCAAGCTGTTGACCGTCAGCGGGCACCGTTAACTGTTATACGGGCTCCTGATGGAAAGTTGTACAGAACCACCCGCGTCCAGTCCTCCAGGGCTAACGGACATGGTGGGTCTCAAAATTCTTCCTCCAACGATCGAGAGCAAGTGCTTTTACTAGCCTCGGATCATGGAGCAAACATGATACCTTTGCACCCGTGTGCTCGGGATACCCGAGTCCACAAATTGGTTGCAAAGGTATATCAGTTTGCTATCGAATTGTGAGAGGTGATTACTCACAAACGCAATGAGAGAGAGCAACCTTGGCATGTGATGAGCCATTATCGGGACACCATTTCACGCAAGTCATCATCAACTGCTGCTGCAACAAGTCGGCAGCACCTGAAGATCGATAGTCCGTTTTCCAACGACTGCACCAGCCAGCACATGTCCGACAACAACTTAAAAAACATGTGCAAATTCCAGGAGACGAGGAATTTTCTTTCGCCTCATGTAATTCAACTCGGAAGATTCCTCCCGGCAATGGATAAAAGAAGACAGGCTCTTCCAGCTCGACAATCTCAGCCAGCACTGCAAGGAAACTCTCATCTGGAGGCTTGTTGCTGACAACCACATGTGGTGTCTACCTAGGCACTCAATCCAGAAAGAAGCTTCCAACACCCGAGGGTGCACCCTCGACCTCCCTGGGGGTAGATGAAGCTGGGGGTAGCAGTCCCCTCAATGTATGCGACAACCCGATGTTACAAGAGCATACACAGGGGGTAGCGATCCACTAGAATTATACAACAGGCTTGGACGTCCTCGAGGATGACCGCTTTCGCCAAGACGACGCAGCTTCCTGCAGAGGGGGTGGCACACCTTCCAAATCCGGGGAGGAAGACATTCTGATATTTTTTGACGATTTCTCTGTACGAGGGTACGACACGGAGTGCACCTCTTCTACGGTCCCTTCCACGTCTACCAACGTACGGATAGTCTTTATGGTCGGTGATGATCATGAAGGACCTACTGATCGACAACGTCTAGAAGTACTTGAAGCCATGCTCCTATCCTTGGTCAAGTCAGTAGACGGAATCAAAGCTGCCTTTTTGACTCAACCAGGAAGGACGCCCGACAAGCAAGCTTGGGACCCGGTCAATGCGGACTCCAACAAGACCGCTCCTCCTTTGGGTGACAATCCTCTAGGAGCATCCGCTCCTTCAGCTACAGACGAAGCCATGAAGGCAAGGGGGAAGTCCAGGAGCTTCGAGCAATGTTCAATGCCCGAGACTCCTTCCGGGACCTTAGAATACGGCAGCCGTATCCCGTTGCCTGGAGAGATGTTCCTTTTCTACCACGGTACAAACCGTTTCATATCGATTCGTATGACGAGAAGACCAATGCCAGCCAGTACATGACGTATTTTGAGGTCACAACAGACCACTTGCTGCATAGCGATGCCATCCTCACACGATTATTTATCAGAGCATTGGAGGGAATTGCATTCGACTGGTACCGCAACCTTCCGGACAACTGCATCTATTCCTTTGACGGCTTCAAGCACATGTTCCTGGAAAGATTCTACGAAGTGGGGCATGATGTGACAATGTCGTCTCTCATGGACATCGTTCAAGAAAATAGGGAGTTAACGAGAAACTATATCGAGCGGTTTCGCCAAACTGCGATGAGATTGTCCCAAGGTAATCCCGAAAGCTCCTTGATTGAAATCTGCCAGAAGAAATTGCTCCCCTCAATCAGCCTCTGGATGGACAAAGATCAGTTCAGGGATTGGACGACCTTCATCATAAGCGCTACCAATATGGAGGCAAAGTTAAAGAAGGCTCGCCTGCTGGGATTACACATCCCAGATGGAGAGGACAAAGGCAAATGTCCTGGTAACACCCCCAATAACAACAACAGTAGCGACACCACCAATAACAGGGACACCAAAGGCAAACAGGCCAGGGTCGTGGGTACGACCAAGAAGCCTGAACAAAAGCAGGCAGAAGCTCAGTGGCCCAAGGTGAATTACTCATTCGAAGATAGTCATGTCAAGCCTATCTTCGACAAGCTCTTGCAAGGGGATAGGATCCAACTCCCTCCACTAAGGCACGAGCCTCGAGCGACGGAGATGGAGGACCTAAAATATTGCCACTTCCACCGCTATGTCCATCATTCCATTCATGACTGCTTCTAATTAAAGTGGTACATCCAGTGTATTATCGACTCCAAAGCTCTGTCACTAGATTTCGAAGAGGTTTCCGTGGCTGCGAACATGGTATCAGTTCAGTTCGATGACTTCCCCCCCAACAAATACTCAAGACAGAATAATACTTATCCCCAGGGCAACGATGGAGGTTACTAATCTTTTACCCGTCCGAGACCAGACGACTAGCTTGGTACCTCTCACCATGTCACGATGAGAGGTCATGTGGGTGCACCCAGACTTAGTGCCCGAAGTTACCCAAGCGGTGTCATCTTCAACCAGTAAAAAGAAGGATAAGAAGGCCAGATCCTACCATACAATTTTAGCCGAAGCTGAGGAGGCGGCAGCCATTATTACCCGGTCTGGGGCACAAGTCCAGCCTACTTTGGGTAATTCAGTCGAAAAACCTCAACCGGCAATGCTGCCTACTACTGATGTTTCGGGGCCATCCCAGCCTCTACCGGCGGACAAGTCCAAGCCGAAGAAAACCCGCTTCGACAGGCCGCTCCGTAAGGATGCACCTCAGGGGCTGGAGAGACCTTAAAACTTTGATATATTAGCACAACTGGCTAATATGCCGACAAAGTTGTCCTTATACGAACTTCTAAGGCTCTCCAAGGATCTTCGTGTCGCATTGAGCGAAGCGCTCCAGAATGCTGATGCCTATTTAGCCCAGGTCAAGCCTACAAGGGAAGACTCGTCGGCAGATCTCTAGGGCAGCAATTGTGCGGATGCAATGCCCAACATCGTATTCACCCCACAGGACATGTTGATCAAGACCAACTTGCATGGTCTCCCCTTGTACTATACTGGATACATAGGCGACATCAAGGTGGATCGGATGCACATCGATCCTGGCTCGTCAATAAGCATCATCCTGAAAAGCTTGCTTCAGCTTCTCGGCATCCCTATGCACCGGCTAGCGGCAACCAATACTGCCATTAACAGTTTCAACTCAGGAAGGAGCTATCCCCTGGGAAAGATCTGCTTGAAATGTCAGATCGACGACCTAAAGACGGAGGTTACCTGCTACGTCATAGACGCAGATACGTCCTACAATATCCTCTTGGGGCGTCCATGGATACATGACTATATGATCATGCCATCCACACTCCACCAGTGCTTCAAGTATGTCAGTAACCACGACTTCGTAAAGACGGAATTCGTCGACATCGATCCCTTCAAAGGGGTTGAGTCTTATTACTCTTCGGAGGCTTGTCTATATGAAGAATCTAAGAAGCATATAAATGATGAACTGGAGGCCATAACAGGGTCAGAGGAACCTCTAAAAATGCATCTTCAGGCCCGTAAACCGGGCAAAGTAGTACCCCTTGTCGCAACTTTGCATAAAGAAGCGCCTGGTTCCCCCGCTCTAGCTGCGTAGTTAGAACCGATGGTCATCCGACTCCCGAGGTCCAGCCAGGAGCCAGAGCCCGTCATCGAGCCGATGGTGACCCGATTGCCAAAATCTAATCAAAGGCAATCGGAAGATGCGAAGGCCTCTGTGGAGCCGATGGTGATCCGATTGCCAAGATCCAGTCAAAGGCAATCGGAAGATACGAAGTCCTCTGTCGAGCCGATGGTTATCCGTCTTCCCAAGACGAGCTGGAAGGCAAGTGTTGATTCGAGGCCCTCAGGCAAGCCAATGCCACAAGCAGAACCCTTGGTGGTCAAGTTGCCCAAGACAGCGTCCCATCCTCCGGTCACGCAAGGGGTAGCCAAAGAGGAGGCAGAACTTGTGAAGTATCTTGTTACACAAGTGGATAGTCCCTCTCCTGATGATGTAATCCATGTAGACAAAATTCCTTGTTTCATCAATAAGAGGCTGTCATTGAACTATCCTGAGTGTAATAAGCTTAATCTGATGTATGTTGTGGGGCACGGTCTAGACATTAACCTGCACACATAGGTGACAATTGTCCAAACCGCAAACCGACTTACTCCCATTAGAGGTGCCTACTTCCTAGTCCCAGACAGAAGATAAGGGGATCACACGATCATCTTAGATTGAAAAGAATGTCCTCAATCTTTCATGCCATAAGACTTCGATCTCGGACCACGCTGGAAGTTTGCCGCTCTACCTGTATAGTCTCCAAGCCAAGTACTTCATACAAAAGCAAGGGTACGACATGGAGACTACCCCCGGTATAAATTACGGCAACGTCCGGCGATCGCCTCTACAGTTGTCAGCCCCGGCTGGGAAACCTCAAGATTATTACAGAAAGTCCAGATGTGGCCTCGGTTATGTTACACCAACAACAACGCCCGAGAGCACCGATGAGGAATGCGAGTGGCATTCTCACTCATCTGAATCGCCTATATACGATTCCGATGATAGCATTGGGGATATATTCAGGCAGACATCGTCTGTCAACATGGCATACGCTGACATTGAAAAGGAAGACGAAGATCTACTTGAACCTATTGAACTGGAGCCATGGGCCCAACAGCTGGATGCACAATAGGAGAAGCGCTTTAAACAACGAGACCCTCCCACTGAAGAAGAATTCATGCAAGTTGATCTCGGTAACGAATCCTCTCCAAAGCCAATCTTCGTCAGTAAGAGCCTGACAGACGGCGAGCGGGAGTCGTTGTTGCAACTCGTCAGAGAGTATATCGATATTTTCGCTTGGAGTTATGAAGACATGCCAGGGCTAAACCCTGAGATTGTACTTCATAAGCTCAATATTCATCCGGACGTAAAACCAGTCAAACAACAGCAACGGCAGTTCTGTCCAAATATCATAAACTCCATCGAAGCGGAAGTAAACAAGCTTATAGCTAGCGGTTTCATCCGCGAGGAGCAGCACCCAGATTGGATAGCTAATATAGTACCAGTCGTCAAGAAGAATGGAAAAATCTGAATCTATATCGACTTTTGCAATCTGAATGCGGCATGTCCTAAGGATGAATTCTCTCTTTTTCCATCACCGACATAATAATCGATAATACGTGTGGCTTCAAACGCATGTCCTTTATGGATGGCTTTTCATGATACAATCAAATCAAAATATCTCCTGATGATGAGAAGCATACGTTATTTCGAACACCGATCGGCGTGTATTGTTACACAGTCATGCCCTTCGGCCTAAAGAATGTCAGTGCTATATATCAACGAGCTATGAGTGCCATCTTCAGAGATCACTTGCACAAGACGGTGGAGTGTTACGTTAACGACATCGTCGTTAAAAGCCACTCCAAGGATGACCACTTATACGATTTGAGGACAGTGTTCGACCTTATGCGAGCACATAATCTGAAGATGAATTCCACCAAGTCTTTCCTGGGTGTGTCCAGCAGAAAGTTCTTGGGCTTTGTCATTACTTTCCAGGGTATTCACATAGACCCCGACAAAATAAAAGCAATCCTGGAAATGAGCCCACCGAGGAACCTCCGTGAACTCCGTGGCCTTCAGGGAAGACTAATCTACATCAGGAGGTTCATATCTAATCTCTCAGGACGATATCATCTCTTTCATATGGAATGAGGAATGTCAACACGCCTTTGATGACATTAAAGAATACCTGACGAATCTGCCAGTTCTGGTAGCCCCGGTCGCCGGAAAGCCCTTACTGCTCTATGTACGGGCGATGGAACACTCCCTCGATGCCTTGCTAGCACAGAACAATGATGTGAGGCATGAATAAGACATCTACTATCTCAGTCGAATTATGGTGGGGCCAGAGTATAGGTACACCGTCGTGGAGAAGGAATGCCTTGCCTTGGTGTTCGTCATTCAGAAAATACGACACTATGTGACAGGACAGACCATCCATGTTGTCTCACGAGTTAACCCCCTCAGGGTTCTCATGACCAAGCCAGGCGCACTCAGTTCTCATTTAGCAACCTGGACGATACTGTTATCCTCCTACGACATGGTTTTCGTTCCGCAGAAGGCTGTCAAAAGTCAAGCCTTGGCCGACTTCTTAACAGCCCATCCTGGCTCAGAAACAGCCAGAATCTATAAAAAAAATCCCAGACGAAGTCGTTAACTCAAACATGACTTCACATGATGACGTTTGGCGAATGTTCTTCGACGGTGCTTCAAAAATGGGGCCCCAAGGTGATATCGTTGCTGGGGTCGGGAGAGTATTAATTTTTTTTCTCTGGGTTGGTGGTCAACCGGGCATACTCTCTTGCAGAACCCTGTTCAAACAATGTAGCCGAATATAACGCTTTGGTCATCAGGCTTCGACTCGCAAAAGAAGTAGGAGTTGAATACCTAGAAGCATACGGCGACTCGCAGTTGATTGTTAATCAAATCCGAGGTTCATACGAGGTTCGCAACGCGAACCTGATTCCTTATCATCAGATAGCAATTGCCATCATTGAAACCTTGGAGGGGTTCTTTATAGAGCATGTTCCTAGGCTCCAAAATATGAAGCCGACGCCTTAGCAGGCCTCGCCGCTTCTTTGGCGGTTCCAAATTATGCTCATCATCTAGTCGACGTGGTAGGCCATGAGCTGGTCTGTCCCAAAAATAATATTCAAATAGGTACGAGTTACTCTGCCCAGATAATCAATGATGTACGAGACTGGAGACTCCCGTTCATCGACTTTGTAGTCTACGGAATCCTGCCTGAGAATGTGAAAGAAACAACTGCAATCAGAAGGCGTTCTCTCAGATTCTTTTATGACACAGAAACAAAAATGTTATATCGACGATCCTACGACGGGCTACTGTTAAGATGCTTGTCAAATACAGAAGGCAAAAAAGCCCTACATGAGGATTACAATGGCGTTTGTGGGGCTCACCAACCTGGCCCGAAGTTGCAGGACCGTCTCCGTCGGATGGACTATTACTGGCCTACGATGGTAGCAGACGCAGTCGATTATGGAAAGAAGTGTAAGGCTTATCAAATCCACGCAGACTTTATACATCTGCCATCCGAATTCTTGCACCCAACGGTAGCCTCCTGGCCATTTGAAGCATGGGGAATGGACATCATTGGCCCGATCATCTCGCCGTCGTCTAGGGGACACCGGTTTATACTTGCAATCACCGACTACTTCTCCAAGTGGGCAGAAGTTATTCCACTGGCAGAAGTAAAGACATTAAACGTGATTAGCTTCATAAAATATAACGTCATCTACCATTTTGGACTGCCCCAGAAGATCATTCATGACAATGGTCCGCAGTTTGCAAGCCAAGCCTTCTATCGATTCTGTGACAAGAATCGAATTCAGAATGTGGCTTCAACGGCATATAACCCATCAGCTAATGGTCTGGCTGAAGCTTTTAACAAGACCATAATCAAGCTTCTCAAAAAGTTCGTATCTTCAAACAAGCACGACTGAAATGAAAAGCTGGGCGAATGCTTATGGGCGTACCGCACTACGAGTCGGACGGCTACAGAAAATACACTGTTCTCTTTGGTGTACAGGATCGAGGCATTTCTCCCATTGGAGACCCAGATTCCTCGCTTCGTGTGGCCCTTACTTACCGGTTGACATCGGACGATAACTACCGCCGACGGCTACAAGAATTGAAAGCCTTAGACGAGAAGCGTTTACAAGCCCAACAAAGCATCAAGCTCTATCAAGCACGCATCTCTTGGGCCTTCAATAAGAAAGTCAAGTAGAGGACATTCCAAGTAGGCAATCTCGTCTTGGCCGTTCGCAGACCGATGGCCATGACTTACAAAACCGTCGGCAAATTCCAGCCTAAATGAGAGGGTCCATTCATCATCGAGACCGTATTCTCCAATGGCGCATACCGGCTCACAAAACAGAATAGAGACTTGCTCATGATGCCCATAAACGGTAAGTTCCTGAAGAAATACTATGTCTAAGGACATGCTGGTACTTCTTCAAAACCACTAAATCTTCCAGATTGTCGAGTTATGTACACCAAGTACCTCTGAACTCATACTCTATTAGCTCCGAGTGGATTCACATTGCATCCTCCTGGATGACAAGTCATGTATACTTAAATACCTCTGAACTTTTACCCTGATGCTTCACCTCGCCGGAGATTACCAGGCTTATTGCCATCTCTGAGCAAACTTTCTGGTCCTGATTATCGGGTGTCACGTCCATATTACCTCTGATACCGATAAGCTCCTAACTTAACACATGTACCCAATCTTGGATAAAATCAGGGTGTTAAGACCACAGAGCCTATCACGTCCATATTACCTCTATTAGGTTTTGTTTCAAATCTATTACCCGTACCATCAGTGTGCAAAAGGGTAATAGTTCCACAGAAGTTATCCAAATCTATTACTCGTGCTACCTATGTAAAAAGGATAATAGGTCCACAAAATATTATTCAAATCTATTGCTTGTATCTCCAGATGTACAAAAGGGCAATAGGTCCACAAAAAGTCCCCCAGTGGGGATGTCCTTTAGCAATCGCAAATGCTATATTAGGCCCTCTAGTATAAGCTGTAACACCCAGTTTTCCAAATGAGGGTAATTTTAAACTTTTAATTATATATTATTTATTGATATTTATATCACATTATGAATTCTGGTGATTTTTAATCAATTTAAAATTATTTTAAGTCATGACTTGTAATTTTGATGTGCTGCTAGTAAAACCCTGGAGACTGTCTGACCTAGAGCCTAACCATGTGATTGGAGCAGATACTGATAGAGGCACAGATAGCAGAGGAGGACTTTGACCTCAAGCCAAAAAGGGACAGTAATGTTCTTGGAGCGAGTTCCAGTACGGGGCCGGCGAAGCACCCTCACTTCCAGCAGAGGCAGATTCAGCAGCAGCCTCAGTTACAGCTTCAGCATGCACCAGCACGTGCCCACCAGCAGCAGGGTCAGGGCCAGAGGCAGGCCATACAATGTTCTTTCTGCGGGAAGCCGGGGCACAACCGAAAGATTTGTCGGATGAGGCTGGGAGTTTGTTTATTCTGTAGAGCTTCAGATCACCAGATGAAGAACTGTGCTGCTCGTGCAGCCAGACAGGCAGGCTAGGATAGAGTACAGTAGGCTAGAGAAGGCCAGCAAGGGCGAGCTTTCGGCATGACAGTTGAGGACTCACAGGCATTAGCAGGGTAGATTGCAGGTTCCAATCTTTCGATCTCATTTTTGCATTACCTCCTTATAACTGCCTTGAAATTCGATTCTATCTGTTTCTTGTCAATTCATCAATTTTGTTTTGTTATTCTTGTGATATAATTTTGATTTTCCTCTGAGATAAGTCGTATGGGCTAGGTCGCCTCGATTATGGGATTTTAGAGTCTTCTATGGTCATGTTAGCAGGCATAGTGAGGACATATAGTCGGATTATGGACGTATTTCTCGGTGTGAGAATTTAAGATTTTCGCTGCCAAGTATACGGCAATGCGAAAATTTTAAATACCATGATTCTAGAGGTATGTACCTTAGTCGAGGACTCTGTGATTATCGTAGCCTTGTTCACTAGCATGACGGAGATTCTGAGTATCATAATTTTGGACAGACGCATATGATTATCGAACTGCATGATTTTAAATTGAGAGTAATTTTTAAATTTTATAATTTTAGTCATTTATTATTGTCATTTAAATCATGCTTGATTTTGGAGATTTTAATCGTTTTAAAACTATTTTAAGGCACGACTTGTGATTTTGATGTTTTACTAGTGAAACCCTAGAGACTGCTTGACCTAGAGCCTAACCATGTGATTAGGATATTTTTAATGTCATTTCTGGCCTAAGGGTATTTTGGTCATTTGACCTCTTTGAATTATTTTGATATTTATTGCATTGGTGATTGTTAATTTTGACTTTTGATAGGAGTAATTTGTGTTGGTTTCGTGTCCGTATCGGACACGTATCAGTTTTTATTTACAAGGTGTTAGATGTGCCTCAAAGAGATTTTTATTTGGTGATTTTTTTCTTTCTGAAAAGTATTTGAATGTGATTGTTTTCTGCATGTGTTTCCTATAATTTCTTTATTTTAATTTCGAGGACGAAATTTTTTTAAGGTGGATAGATTTGTCACCCCCGTTTTCAAGAACAGGAGTATTTTGGTAATTTTATTTTAGAATATTTTTTGAATTTATTTATTATTTATGATATTATTTTGGGGTTATTTGAGTCGGGTTCGAATTTTAACTCAATCTGACTTGTAACGGAGACCCGGGGTAGCTTTGACTCTAGTGGGACCCACTATTAGTTAGATATGGCCCACATATGACAATATTTAAGTTAGTATAGTTAGACTAAATTTCATGACTAGGTTTTGTTAGTTAGAGATTTAAATTAGACTAATTTTAGCCTCAAACCAAAACCATATTTTAAGTTGAACCTAATGAGACAATGGAGGGCCTTTTGGACATTCCAAAATGGGGGACACCTAGCCTAGTTGGGCCGACCATAGAGGGAGTGGAGTGAGTCACTTTCTTTTTTCATTCTTAGCCACAAATTTCTCTCTCTTGTTCTTCTCCAAATTTTGAGAGGAACCACCATTGATTTCATCTCCAAATCAATCCTTTCTTCCACCAAATCTTCTTCATTTTTCTCTACTCCATGAAGAGAGGGTGATAGCCAAGTTTGGGAGGTTTTGGATCTTGTTCGTGTCCATTTGAAGATCTCTTCGTGTCGGTGTCGTATCGGAAGGAGTTTCTTCCGGAAGGTATAATCTCTCCTCTATTTCACTCCTACATGCATATAGGAATATTTTGAACCCATAGGAATGATCCCATGGTTGTGTCTCCATTTGTGTCCATTTCGTGTCCATTTGGAGCTATTAGGAGTGTCCTTGTTATGCTTTGTGTCCATGTGGAAAACCCACAATATTGGACACTTATGTTTAAATAATTTAATACCTGTTTAATATTAGATTTTTATATGTTAGAGATGTTATTGCTTGTCATTATATTTTCTCCTTGTATCATAATATATATACAAGTATTTTTATTATTGAATGTGTGTATATATATATATCTATATATATATATATTATATATATATATATAAGACTGATAAGCAATAAGCAAAAGCAGAAAAAAGCCGCAGCAAATAAGCAACAGCAAAAGCAGCAGCAGCTTGCGGCAGCAGCAGCAACTTTTATAAGCAGCAGCAGCAACAGTTTTTCAAGCAGTGAGCATAAGCAGCAGCATAAGCAGTACAATAAGCAGCAGCTTATTGACAGCTTATTAAGCTTTTAAGCCTTTAGTTTTAATCCATTTAATCCCCTGTTTCCTTTGGAATTTAGCCCCCTTCCATTTAGCAATTTCCCTATATTAGTTAGCCCTTGTTAGACAGAGTTTACTACCAAGTTGTTAGATATTTGTTAGTTAGGATTTGTTAGTAGATGTTAGCTTATAAGTTAGTATAAGTTAGGATACGAGATGTTAGATTTGAGAGTTGTGGACCTAGTGGGGTGTGTTTAGTGAGTGTACTAGATAAGTTAGTATCCTAATAGAGCTAGTATGGTTGATAGTATTAGGAGAGTGATATCTCAAGATACCAAAGGGTATTTCATGATACCTAAAGGTAATTTTGAGAGTGAACAACATGGGGATAAGATGACTAGATGGGGACACCAAGATTTTTGGGTTGGTAATATCTAGATAGGTTAGTGTCTAGCTACCCTAAGAAGCCTAGGTCAGTCTACCAAGGTTAGGAAGGGTTGCCTATGTATCGGGCAAGGTATTGGGAATACTTTGTGAAGGGTAATAGGTAAGGTTAAGGTAATTACCTAGAAGCTAAGGTATGAGTCTAAGGTGTTAGGATATGGTTAGAAATTGATTGTCTTGGTTGGTAATGGTTAGGATTAGTGCTCTTAGACTAGTTTTGATCTCGGTTGACCGTTTTGACCAAAAGTCAACGAAAGTCAACCGAAAGTCAAACTTAGCCTAATAATGACTAAAATTGACCCGAAACCAAACCAGAGTTGATCAGTTGACTGTCAACTGTTATTCAACATTTGCCTAGTTTGACCTAGGATTGACCTAGAGTTGACCAGTTGACCAAAAGTCAACTATAAGTCAACCCTTGACCCAAATTGACCTAGTTTGACTTGGATTGACTTCCTGTGACCTTGTTTGTTCTAGTGTGACTCTGTGTGACCTAGTTTGGACCAGTATGACCTAGTTTGGCTTAGACTTGCATATCATGACTAGATTAGCTTTTCTTTCATTATTAAACCATGTTTGGACTCATGGTATCTCATCTTTAGGTCTGTGATTACTCTGACCATTTGTTCACCTTATCATCTCAGGACCACAGGCGAGTACATTCACTGATAGTTTTCATTGTCTTGATATCTGCTATCCGATACAGTTGTAATGTCTTACTTGATTTCTAACACGATGGTTCACGGACTAGTATATGTCGGATCCTGTCATGAGATGTTGTTCCTAGATTACTTGATATATTGGTACATGACTCGACTTGTTACTTGTACTTGTATAGACATGGACTTGGGAGCGGGTTGGCCCCTACTCTTGAGTCCCGTGTCATGATGTGTCATGTCCGGATCTATTATACTATTCGAGAATGGAGAATTATTAGTGGTTGTGTGATCAAAATCCCTACTTGTTCTTCACAGTCGTACTTGTTACTTGTTCATAGTTATACCCTCGCCTCATGACGGGTAAAGCCTAAACCTACTTGTTTATAGCTTTCCATGGTGGCCGGCCTTATCCTGCTCCGTTGTACACTTGTTCATAGCCGGTCAGATGAAAAGCCTTATTCTGATTCCCAAGCCGATCACATAACGCTCTAATAATTCAAGGCACATTTTATTTATTTTATTATAGGAGGCTACGTTCTGTTTAGGAGAAGGGTTACAACCCCGGTGTCACGACCCGATCCCAAATTATTGGGTCGAATCGGATCATGCCCAGCCTGACCGTTGTGAGACGGCGGCAGTAAGCTGTATCAAGCAGTGAAACACAACACACAGAAATCTAACGGAAATAAAAAATATTTTATTGAATTGGAAAAGGGTCTGGAAAAAACAAACATTAACAATATTTAATCATTACAACTGTTTTCTGAAAAGAAAAAAAATAAAAAGAAAGTGCTAAGCCAACATTCTAGGGTTCTTGGGTTCCTGGTTCAGCCTCTGCGGGACCCAAGTCTGTCCCGTAGAAAATGTAATAAGGCAGCTCCTCTTCGTCGCTGTCACCTAAAAATGTTTCTCCAGTCAGGAGGGAGCAAAGTACAATTCATGCTAATTTGACAATTGAAATAATAAGAATCATGCACTTTTAAACAATTTGAAATAAACAGTTCTCCAGCAGTTAAAATATTATGATGTGAATAGGCAATGAATATGACCGGCTTGGGTTGTACAGTGAATGATATGGCTTATCCCCGTGTGTATGAGGGGTAAGCTAATACAGTTCTAAATTATTACTTTGGATGTGGTCATACTCATTACACTACTCCCCCAGTCCCCAAACAGTTATAGTAGTTACAGTAGTTACAGTCAGTGCTCTCAGAGAGAGTTCCGTGTTGCATCGTGGTTTAAACTTGCATTAAAATGATTACTAAATAATTGTAAACTAACACAAAATGTACTTGCCTCTGATAATCCCTTGACGTGGAAAGCGACGAGTAGCAGGTAACCGTTTGGGCTTAGGGTCCCGAACCTACAGATTCGTAACACCAGGTTCAGCAGCTAGAAATAATTACACTCTAATCCTTAAGGGCAACGCCAACTAGTTAATTAGGGCTAAGTCTGGTCGGGTTGAAAATAACATAATTTTGTTAATAACGTTGAAAAATATTTATATTTTAGATACTAAGTTACAAAATAATCGTTTTAGTAAAAATACAAATTTTTAACGTACTAATTAAGGGTAAGAAAATTATTATTTAATCGTATTATATAAATTAGTATTTTTTATGTAATTACCAAATTACGCGAAAATACGATTTACTAAAAACCCAATTTTTGACTATTATTCACAAAATAAGGAAAATAATATTTTAACTGTATTTAATAAATTAATATTTTACCAAAATTATGATTTTCCTCCAAAACTAATATTCTAATATTTTAATTAGCTAGAAATCATTTTCGGTTATTGTTACTAAAAATGTTATTCAAGACCAAAATAATTCATTAATGAACATTTTTATTATTAAGAGAAATTATTTACCGAACAATATTAATAAAACGATTTTTCTTAGAAAATATATTTTTTAACCATTTTTCGTAATAAGGGAAAATAACTTTTTGAATACTAAATACTTTATATATAAAAATACGATTTCTTGCCAAACTAACGGTTTTAAATTAATAACAAAACTTTTTTTGATTAAAACCATTTATTTAACGAAATTAATTATTTGCAGTTAAACTCATTTATGGAAATAATATTTCTATTATTTATTTTAATTATTGAGAGCTTTGGTATAAAACATGTTTTGGAAATATATATATAAGTTTTCAGACATAAAATAATATCTTACCAAAATTACTAACAAATTCTTTTTCCGTAATTATTAATAATTCTAACCAATAATCATTAAACATTATGCCATAAAAACTAACATTTAGACAATTAAATATTCAAACATTTTCATAAACAAAACCTAATTCTTTTAAGAAACATTTTTTTTCTTTTAGAAACAAAATTAAATTAATTAGAAATATGCTTACGTTCTCATGACAATTAATTCCATAATCCTACTCAATAATTTAAAACTACAACTCCCACATAACAAATTAATAACATTATTACAGCACTAAAACTAATTCTAATTAAACAGGAGACACAAATTGGGTTCTGTGATAAAATGACAGAAGGTGATTGGGAAAGGGGTTACCAAACGGTTGCACGAAGGAGTACCGAGGGGAGGCCTCGGACTCGGAACAATGCCGGGATGACGAGCACGGACACGAGCGCGCACACGGCGGACACGTGGGAAAGACACCCGACGACGGAGCACGCGCGGAGACGACGGCCGGCGGAGGGCGCACAGGAGGCGCCGGGGACGGGCTCGGAAGGTGGGAGTGGGGTCTGGATTCGGAGAGGACGACAGACAAAGCGACGGTGGTCTCGGATTTGGATTTGGTGGAGTAGGGAGAGAGTTATGAGAAATTTAGTGAAGGAGAAGAAATGACGTTTCTGTGGAGAAGAGATTTCTGAAGAGTTACGTAATGGTTGAGATCCGGAGAGGGGGTGTGCTCGCGGGTTCAGGGGAGAGAGGGGAACGTGGGTTTGAATGGGTTTGGGTATGGGCTTGGATTGTGGGTTTAAGTTATTGGGTTGGGCTACAATGATTTGAGGGCTTGGGTTTAAGGCTTAACAAAATAACTAATAAAAATAAAATAAAATTAAGCATGGGCTTCACAACCTTCCCTCCTTAGAAAATTTCGTCCTCGAAATTTCAAAGATGAGGGCCGGGGTATAATCAAAATCACTTAGCTTGATTAAAAGCGAAATTTAAATTATCAGACACGATCGAATTCTAGGCATGATTACTAGGTACAATAATAAAAATATAGGCACGATCAGAATTATCTAGATATGATCTGAGATAGAGTTGGAAGATTGTTGTGAAAAAAAAAATTAGTCACGAGAAAAAAAATCTAGGTATGATTAAAATATAATCAAATGATTAAAGATAGAAAATATCAAATGAGGTCTCGTGACACAGAAAAGACAACAAAGAAACGAGCGTCAACAGTTTATTAAAAAGGCAAAAAGAAATGATATCTTCTGTGATGAGGGACAAAAATTCCAAATCAAATTAGAATGGGTTATAAGGGTTTGTGACGCAGAAAAAATCAACAAGTTGTATGATAGTAGGATAGCGAGGGTGATTATAATAATATAACTATGATGTGAATGTAATCGGATAAGATATTTTGTTAAGAACTGAGTGATAATCAAAGGGGATTAGAAAGAATATTGTTTCACTATTTCAAGAGTCAAAAGATAGGGTATACAAAAATAAAATGACTTACAAGATAAATCTTATTAATACACATGCAAAAAAACACTCTAACTCGCTAAACTAGCTGAACTCTCAGGATCTACAGAAAACTAAGACAGCTGCTAAGGTATTAAAACTAAATCTATTTGGAATCATAAATCATCTAAATCAAACTTCCATCCGTCGTTGTATGTAACGCATATGCCAAATATATTTCAAATTTCAAGTATTTCTCTCGATCAAATAATTTTTCAGACATCAATTTTTTTTCTTTTTGTTAGTCATTCTTCCAAAACTGACTACATCAAAGTCACAATCTTCACTTGTTATAGTAAATCCTTAGAAAGTTGATCCATGATCCATATTCGAGAATTTTCAATTCTTGAAATCAATTGACCAAATTATAATCACTAATCAAATTTTAATCTTTAATCATGCACATGTCAATCGTTCTCATCCAAACACAATAGCAAAAATATCACAAAATCTCAATTACTTTTATGATAACTAATATGAGTCTCCAATGTGGTAGAAATTGTAAACACAATTGCTTCTTTCCAAAGTTGCATGCCAATAGTTTTATCCCAATTTCTCACTGCTTATTCCTTCTCTAGAACCTATCATTACATTTCTTGTGATATTTCTTTCCATGGTTATATTCGTCCCTTCTGGGTACAGTAGTCATCTAATCATAAAAGTTAATTTTCGTCAAGTATCCTTTACTTGATACTCATATTCTTATGTTTATATATTATCCAAATTCACTTCCTCCATGGAAGAATCTTACCAAATCTTAGACTTTTCTCGCTAACTCTACCTACGTCTTTCTCTATCTTCCATACTCTTCTTTAATTATAAAATTCAAAGTCGTCAAATATCTTCATTTGTTTGAATGAGGTTTAAGCGCTAATGAGGTTTAAGCGCTAGTGAGCACTACTAACAGTTCTAACCCAATAAGCCACAAGTTAAAATATACCACTCTCTCAAGACTAGCTTACCCAAGTTATTCTTCTACCTTTCTACCATTTAGCTAACTAATATTGATCCCAAGATACCCTTAAAATGAGATAGGTAACAACCTATGTTTCTTCCGCATATAGCTATACACTATATACATATAGTCATCCATAAGATGTATATCAACTATTAATATATAAAGCTATCCACAACTATCTATAGCTTTCAAAATATGTAACAAAATATATGTAACGCACTAAAGTTGAAACAGGAAAGAGATTGAGCTAATAGAGATCGATATGGTCCTAATAAGTTCTAGGAAGATCAAGTAGATTTTCATAGGAAATATATTCCTTCAAGCTTATGATAAGAGATTTATGAAAATAGAGACAACCGGTAGAAATGCAAATCCTCTAATCGGAAAAAGTCAGAATAATTTGATGGTACTAAAATATTGGAAAACAGTCCTAGAAAATCAAGTAGAATTCCCATATGAATCCTATAGAAATGATTTCTGAAAATTTAAACTAGTCGCTAAGATTCCAAATAATCCAAAATTTAAACGAGTCAAGAAAATTCTTGTAAAGTTATCAATGGTGATAAGAGACCAAACATGATATATTTATAACAGGGATATAGTCTCAATAGTACCCGGAACCATACATGTCCGAAGTCATTTTGCCTCTAATTCATGCCTCGCTAGAGTGCACCTGACTGCAGTGAATTTTTTGCTCCATAACTTGAATAATAATAGGTTTTTGGGTAGTCTATCAACTTTATCAATTTCATGGCTGAGCAACGTAGGGGCAAATCTGATGTATTTAGGACATAGTCTCAATAATATTCGAAAACCTATGAATACCTGAAATCACTTCAACTTAGAATCTATGCCTCGCTAGTGCGCAACTGGCTGCAGTAAACTCGTAGTTTCCATAAATAAGATAAATGGCTGCAACGCATATGTGCGAAGCCATATTAGGTCACTGAATATTTTTTCAACTTTGTCCATGGGAATTTCAGAGGGATAGCTCAACAATTCAAAAGTTTTCCAATGACTAAATGATATTCAATAATAGAATGGAATCAATTCTCTGACCGTTCCTGCTTCATGACACTCAAGGATTGAATTTAGAAGCTTTATAGGCCTTGAATTGATCAAGAAGTTGCCTAGAGAGAGTAAGGTTTCAAGTTGAGTGGAGAAAGTCAACAAATAAAAATATTCTCGGTCTTTGGAATAACTTAGGAAATAACAATCAATATTGGAATTATTTTTGGAAAATAATTCCTTTGGGAGATTCATGAACTAGCTAAGTTGAACCAATTCTTTTGATAATAATTAACCTTAAGGTTTTATGGTTCCAGAAGAATTTGGTTTAAAATTGGTTCCGAGAAAGTCAATTGGAAATAAGGTCAGGACAAATGGTTGGATACACTAGTCGTATAAATACCTCAGGTAGATAAGAGTTTATTATATTTGCTAAAAAAAAATTTGAAGGTCTAAATAGTGAATGGATCTAGATTCTAAATAAAGATAGAGAAGTAAGAATGATCAAACTAATAGAGAAATTGAAAATAGGTTTGCTAAGAAGGAGATTAAAAAAAAAATCTAATCTTAATCCATAAATAGCAAAAGAGTATAGATCCTAAGAGATGCTAGAGTCTGATAAAGACATGGAAAAAAAAACCCCGAAAGCCATGTGACATTAAAAGATATATAAAATCAAGAAAATAAAATTGACAGTAAAATATATCATCATACAATCGGCCTAATCCGGGTTTAGGTACAAGCAAAAGCAAGGTAACCTACGAAACTATAAACAAGCAAAAAATAGATATTACAAATAGATAATTTCGGCCCTATGTTATGACAGGATGAATATAATCTAAGTGTTCTAATTGTTTCTAAAGTCTGTTTTCCTAAAGTCATACATAGACCTAAGTCAGATTAAAGGACTGTATGCTGGTCTAGACTAAGTTGACTAGACCAATTTTGTATAACTGACCTGCATGGGCCACCACTAAAAATATGTCACGACCCGATCCTAAATTGTTGGGTCGAATCGGATCATGCCCAGCCTACACTGTTGTGAGACGGCGGCAGTAAGCTGTATCAAGCAGTAAAATACAACACACAGAAATCTAACGAAAATAAAAAATATTTTATTGAATTGGAAAAGGGTCTGGAAAAAAATAAATATTAACAATATTTAATCATTACAACTGTTTTCTGAAAAGAAAAAATAATAAAGAAAGTGCTAAGCCAACATTCTAAGGTTCTTGGGTTCCTGGTTCAGCTTCTGCGGGACCCAAGTCTGTCCCGTAGAAAATGTAATAAGGCAGCTCCTCTTCGTCGCTGTCACCTAAAAATGTTGGGTCTCTAGTCAGGAGGGAACAAAGTACAATTCATGCTAATTTGACAATTGAAATAATAATAGAATCATGCACTTTTAAACAATTTGAAATAAACAGTTTTCCAGCAGTTAAAATATTGTGATGTGAATAGGCAATGAATATGACCGGCTTGGGTTGTACAGTAAATGATATGGCTTATCCCCGTGTGTATGAGGGGTAAGCTAATACAGTTCTAAATTATTACTTTGGATGTAGTCATACTCATTACACTACTCCCCCATTCCCCAAACAGTTATAGTAGTTACAGTAGTTACAGTCAGTGCTCTTAGAGAGAATTTTGTGTTGCATCGTGGTTTAAACTTGCATTAAAACGATTACTAAATAATTGTAAACTAACACAAAATGTACTTGCCTCTGATAATCCCTTGACGTGAAAAGCGACGAGTATCAGGTAACCGTTTGGGCTTAGGGTCCCGAACCTACAGATTCGTAACACCAGGTTCAGCACCTAGAAATAATTACACTCTAATCCTTAAGGGCAACGCCAACTAGTTAATTAGCGCTAAGTCTGGTCGGGTTGAAAATAACATAATTTTGTTAATAACGTTGAAAAATATTTATATTTTAGATACTAAGTTACAAAATAATCGTTTTAGTAAAAATACAAATTTTTAACGTACTAATTAAGGGTAAGAAAATTATTATTTAATTGTATTATATAAATTAGTATTTTTATGTAATTACCAAATTACGCGAAAATACGATTTACTAAAAACCCAATTTTTGACTATTATTCACAAAATAAGGAAAATAATATTTTAACTGTATTTAATAAATTAATATTTTACCAAAATTATGATTTTCCTCCAAAACTAATATTCTAATATTTTAATTAGCTAGAAACCATTTTCTGATTATTGTTACTAAAAATGTTATTCAAGACCAAAATAATACATTAATGAACATTTTTATTATTAAGAGAAATTATTTACCGAACAATATTAATAAAATGATTTTTCTTAGAAAATATATTTTTTAACTATTTTTCGTAATAAGGGAAAATAACTTTTTGAATACTAAATATAGTACTTTACATATAAAAATACGATTTCTTGCCAAACTAACGGTTTTAAATTAATAACAAAACTTTTTTTCGATTAAAACCATTTATTTAACGAAATTAATTATTTGCAGTTAAACTCATTTATGGAAATAATATTTCTATTATTTATTTTAATTATTGAGAGCTTTGGTATAAAACATGTTTTGGAAATATATATATAAGTTTTCAGACATAAAATAATATATTTACCAAAATTACTAACAAATTCTTTTTCCGTAATTATTAATAATTCTAACCAATAATTATTAAACATTATGCCATAAAAACTAACATTTAGACAATTAAATATTCAAACATTTTTATAAACAAAACCTAATTCTTTTAAGAAACATTTTTTTTCTTTTAGAAACAAAATTAAATTAATTAGAAATATGCTTACGTTCTCATGACAATTAATTCCATAATCCTACTCAATAATTTAAACACTACAACTCCCACATAACAAATTAATAACATTATTACAGCACTAAAACTAATTCTAATTAAACAGGAGACACAAATTGGGTTCTGTGATAAAATGACAGAAGGTGATTGGGAAAGGGGTTACCAAACGGTTGCACGAAGGAGTACCAAGGGGAGGCCTCGGACTCGGAACAATGCCGGGATGACGAGCACGGACACGAGCGCGCACACGGGCGAACACGTAGGAAAGACACCCGACGACGGAGCACGCGCGGGAGACGACGGCACCGACGGAGGGCACGTAGGAGGCGCCGGGGACGGGCTCGAAAGGTGGGGAGTGGGTCTAGATTCGGAGAGGACGACGAGACAAACGTAATGGTGGTCTCGGATTTGGATTTGGTGGAGTAGGAAGATAGTTATGAGAAATTTAGTGAAGGAGAAGAAATGACGTTTCTGTGGAGAAGAGATTTCTGAAGAGTTACGTAATGGTTGAGATCCGGAGAGGAGGGTTTGTTCGCGGGTTCAGGGGAGAGAGGGGAACGTAGGTTTGAATGGGTTTGGGTATGGGCTTGGATTGTGGGTTTAAGTTATTGGGTTGGGCTACAAAGATTTGAGGGCTTGGGTTTAAGGCTTAACAAAATAACTAATAAAAATAAAATAAAATTAAGCATGGGCTTCACACCCGGTCCTTATTTGGTTTATGGGTTGTAAATTAGTTTCCGAATAGTTTCCAAGTCATCTTATAAATTGTCGTCCTATTCAGTACTCACATCCTGTTATATATATTTCCTGTTGATTTTGTCTTGTATTTTACATGTTCTACAAGCTTTTATGCTATACCTTGATTGGAGGCTAAGTTCTGTTCGGGAGAAGGGTTACAACTCTGGTCCTTGTTTGGTTTACGGGTTATAACTCGGCTTTCGAATGGCTCCCAAGTCATCCTATATCTTTATCTTGTATTTTATTATACTGTCTCTTATAGAATTTGTCCATTCATATGGAACTATTGTTAGTGTTTGTACTTGCTCATTTTTCTGACAGGATACCGTTAATATATTACAGATATTTTTGAGGCAGACTGCTCGACCTACTATGGGGTCGAGACAGATGGAGACTTAGGCCAGGACTGTGGCCTGTTAGTTGAGCCAGTAGACTTTGCACTCCCAGAGTAGTTAGCTTAGTTTTGCTTGCCTGGACTGCGATCCAGCTTTTGTTTTAGACTGTAGTAGCTTATATTTATATTTAGTGACTCTGTGATGTTGCTTTTTCTCTCCGGCTGTGTTGGATGTTGAACTCATTTTTCGTTTTCATATCTATCATATTTCCTTTCCGTGCTATCTATCTTAGTTTTGTTTTGTGATTGAGTTATGCCATATATATTCCTCCGTACGGAGATGACATGTACCCTTATACTGTTTAGTATAGTTTTTGTAGACGACCTATACAGTGTTCTACCACCGATTCTGTGGTATAGGCTGGACGTAACCACGTGTTTGTGCCCCTAATCATGGTGCGGGTCGTAAAGCATTTTTATGGTATCCCATGCAGGTTGATGTTGCAATTATTGCGATCTCGTAATGGTGCTCGACTCAGAGTACTAATTACGAGCCTACGACTAGGACATAGGATCTAGGATATGATAGAAGTTACTCAATCACATTTTAGAAAAAATTCTGATCTTTTGATTACCATGACAACTCTTCTTACATTTGAATTCAATTATCCTTCCTTGATATTCCTTATCATGTGCCATATTGATTCCTTATTTCAATCTATCCTCAGGATGACGATTACTCGCTCTCAGGCAGCAGGACCTAGTGTTGTTCCAGAGAGGCCCGATCCGGTAGGACGTCTACCTCCGGCTGCGGGAGCTGCAGTTGAGGGAGTTGCCACCTTAGTTCCTGCCCTTCAGGCGGGAGTAGCAGCGACAGTTCCTGGAGGTCTTCCACCTCCAGCAGCGGGACCGTCTATAGTCATTCCTGAGACTCTTCCACCGCCGCCTCCGCTACCGACATATGCACAACATATGATGGCCCTTCTACAGCAGATGATGCAGACCCAGAGGGCCCAAGCAGAGGCACAGCAGCATCAGGCTGATGCATCCTACCGCCAGACGAAGGTGTTGCGACAGAGTATGGAGAACTCCCACCAGCTAGCGATGGCAGCAGTTGAGAGGGTAGTCTCGGGTACAGTTCAGGGTGCCCCAGTTCAACAGCAGCAGGGTCAGGGGAGGCCTGGCACATGTCTAAATTTCAGGAAGATGAACCCGAGGGACTTCAAGGGTACCGAAGGTATCCTGTCTAGAGATGCCTGGTTGGAGGACGTCCAAAGGAGCCTGGAGTTAGTAGAGGTTCTGAGGGGACTATGGGTCACAGCTGCGACGAGTCAGTTCTTCGACATCGCCTTGACGTAGTTTCTTACGGATCCTCGTGCATCAGTGAGAGATTTGACATGGGAGAACTTCAGGCGGCTCTTTAAGGAGAAGTTCTACCCCGATGTGGCTCTGACAGCTCTGGAGGCCCAGTTCGTCGGATTGGTGCAGGGGAACTCGTCGGTGGACGAGTATGCAGCGGAGTTCTTTCGTCTGAATAGGTTTGCACCAGATCTGATCCAAGATGAGGGGTATAAGGCCCGTAAGTTTCGAAGAGGCCTTATTCATGCCATTTGTACTCGTACTTCCGGGCGACGTTATGCGACCTTCGAGCAGATACTGATGGAGGTACAGATAGCTGAGGAGGACTTCGACCTTAAATCGAAAAGGGGCAGTGACATTCTTGGAGCGAGTTCCAGTGCGGGGCCGGCGAAACGCCTTCACTTCCAGCAGAGACAGATTCAGCAGCAGCCTCAGTTACAGCTTCAGCAGGCACCAGCACGTATCCACCAGCAGCAGGGTTAGGGCCAGATACAGGCCATACAATATGCTTTCTGTGCGAAACCGGGGCACACCTGGGAGGTTTGTCGGATGAGGGTAGGAGTTTATTTATTCTGTGGAGCTTCAGATCACCAGATGAAGAACTGTGCTGCTCGTACAGCCTGACAGGCAGGCCAGGACAGAGTACAGCAGGCTAGAGAAGGCCAGCAGGGGCGAGCTTTCACCATGACAGTTGAGGACACACAGGCAGTAGCAGGGCAGATTGCAGGTTCCAATCTTTCGATCTCATTTTTGTATTACCTCCTTATAACTGCCTTGAAATTCGATTCTATCTGTTCCTTGTCAATTCATCAATTTTGTTTTGTTATTCTTGTGATATGATTTTGATTTTCCTCTGAGATAAGTCGTATGGGCTAGGTTGACTCGATTATAGGATTTTAGACTCTTCTATGGTCATTTTAGCAGGCATAGTGAGGACATATAGTCGGATTATGGACGTATTTCTCGGGTGTGGAAATTTAAGATTTTTACTGCCAAGCATACGACAAAGCAAAAATTTTAAATACCATGATTCTAGAGGTATGTACCTTAGTCGAGGACTCTGTGATTATCGTAGCCTTGCTCACTAGCATGACGGAGATTCTGAGTATCATGATTTTGGACAGACGCATATGATTATCGAACTGCATGATTTTAAATTGAGGGTAATTTTAAATTTTATAATTTTAGTCATTTATTTATTGTCATTTAAACCATGCTTGATTTTGGAGATTTTAATCGTTTTAAAACTATTTTAAGCCACGACTTATGATTTTGATGTTTTACTAGTGAAACCCTAGAGACTGCTTGACCTAGAGCCTAACCATGTGATTAGGATATTTTTAATGGCATTTCTGGCCTAAAGGTATTTTGGTCATTTGACCTCTTTTAATTATTTTGATATTTATTGCATTGGTGATTGTTAATTTTGACTTTTGATAGGAGCGATTTGTGTTGGTTTCGTATCCGTATCGGAGACGTATCAGTTTTTATTTACAAAGTGTTAGATGTGCCTCAAAGAGATTTTTATTTTGGTGATTTTTTTCTTTCTGAAAAGTATTTGAATGGGATTGTTTTCTGCATGTGTTTCATGATATTGCTTTGTTTTAATTTCGAGGACGAAATTTTTTAAGGTGGATAGATTTATCACCCCCAATTTTTAAGAACGGGGGTATTTTAGATATTTTTATTTTAGAATATTTTTTGAATTTATTTTGTTATTTATGATATTTTTTGGGGTTATTTGAGTCGGGTTCGAATTTCAACTCAATCCGACTTGTAACGGAGACCCGGGGTAGCTTTGACTCTAGTGGGACCCACTATTAGTTAGACATGGCCCACATATGACAATATTTAAGTTAGTATAGTTAGACTAAATTTTATGACTAGGTTTTGTTAATTAGAGATTTAAATTAGACTAATTTAGCCTCAAACCAAAACCCTATTTTAAGTTGAACCTAATGAGACAATGGAGGGCATTTTGGACATTCCGAAATGGGGGACACCTAGCCTATTTGGGCCGGCCATAGAGGGAGGGGAGTGTGTCACTTTCTTTTTTTATACTTAGCCACAAATTTCTCTCTCTTGTTCTTCCCCAAATTTTGAGAGGAACCACCATTGATTTCATCTCCAAATCAATCATTTCTTCCACCAAATCTTCTTTATTTCTTCTCTACTCCATGAAGAGAGGGTGCTAGCCAAGTTTGGGAGGTTTTGGATCTTGTTCGTGTCCATTTGAAGATCTCTTCGTGTCGGTGTCGTATCGAAAGGAGTTTCTTTAGATTTGATCTTCCGGAAGGTATAATCTCTCCTCTATTTCACTCCTACATGCATATAGAAATATTTTGAACCCATAAGAATGACCCCCATGGTTGTGTGTCCATTTCGTGTCCATTTGGAGCTATTAGGAGTGTCCTTATTGTGCATTGTGTCCATGTGGAAAACCTCCAATATTGGACACTTGTATTTAAATAATTTAATACATGTTTTAATATTAGATTTTTATATGTTAGAGATGTGTTATTGCTTGTCATTATATTTCTCTCCATGTATCATAATATATATACAAGTATTTTTATTATTGAATGTATATATATATATATATATATATATATATATATATATATATATATATATATATATATATATATATATATATATATATTTTATCGTATATATATATATATATATATATCGTATATATATATATACATATATATATACGATAAAATATATATATATATATATATATATATATATATATATATATATATATATATATATATATATATATATATATATATCGTATATATATATATACATATATATATACGATAAAATATATATATATATATATATATATATATATATATATATATATATATATATATATATATATATATATATATCGTATCGGAAGGAGTTTCTTTAGATTTGATCTTCCGGAAGGTATAATCTCTCCTCTATTTCACTCCTACATGCATATAGGAATATTTTGAACCCATAGGAATGACCCCCATGGTTGTGTCTCCATTTGTGTCCATTTCGTATCCATTTGGAGCTATTAGGAGTGTCCTTGTTGTACATTGTGTCCATGTGGAAAAACCCCAATATTGGACACTTGTGTTTAAATAATTTAATACATGTTTTAATATTATATTTTTATATGTTAGAGATGTGTTATTGCTTGTCATTATATTTTTCTCCATGTATCATAATATATATACAAGTATTTTTATTATTGAATATATATATATATATATATATATATATATATATATATATATATATATATATATATATATATATATATATATAGATTGATAAGCAATAAGCAAAAGCAGCAAAAAGCAGCAGCAAAAGCAGCAGCAGCTTGCGGCAGCAGCAGCAGCTTTTATAAGCAGCAGCAGCAGCTTCTGCAAGCAGCAGCAGCAGTTTTTGCAAGCAGTGCGCATAAGCAGTGCAATAAGCAGCAGCTTATTGACAGCTTATTAAGCTTTTAAGCCTTTAGTTTTAATCTCCTGTTTCCTTTGGAATTTAGCCCCTTTTGTCACGACCCGCTCCCGAATAATCGGACACGAGTCGGACACGCCCAGCCTTCGTCGTTAGACACGACGAAGTAAGCTGTACCAAGCTAGGGAAAAACTAACCAGATAAACATGAAAGTATAGAATCACATCATCTAAAAACGTATCCCAGAGTGATCACCATAATCCACAAATCCAAATATCATAATGTACCAAAATCAACAGGAATGAAAAGTGCTATGAACTCTAAAGTCAATATCTCAAAGTAAAGCTAAGTAATCTAAACCTGAAACCTCAAGCTAAGCCTCATCCTGCTCAGCTACGTCCTGGGCTCTGGCCCATAGAGTAGATCAATGTCCTGCAAGCATACCTGCAACATATCCTATTCAGGAGCGGAGCAAAGTACAGTTCTAGGTAATGAACAAGACATCATGATATGAAAGTACAAAGGAACGTGAAAAGTACAAGAAAGAACATGTGAATAAGTACATGAAAGTACATGGTGTGTAAATTACATGAAAGAACATGGTATGTAAGAACATGAAAGTATATGATATGTAAAGTATAGGAACAAGTACAGGAATGAAACTATAATCCTGAAGTACCAGACATGACAAATGCACAATATCGAAATACATCTAGTCCATGTGACCGGCTGGGGTGAGTACAGGAGCATGCACAGGAGTACATGAATAGGGTACGACTTAGGACTCGCGTGCACAGTGCGAGGCCTAAGCTAGGTACAGGAATATATAGTAACCGGGATTGGTCACATGGCTAGTGTATTTCCCCACCCGACACTAATAAGTACAAGAACAAGGGTACAGGAATACAGGAGTACATGAATATCGTGTCATGACGTGTCACAAGAAATGGTACAAGAATGTAAATGCACAAAACCATAGAAAAGTACTTGCCTTGCTCCGATAATCAAGGGTAGGGAGGTGATCTGCATGTCCTCCTGTATTTTAGGTACAAGTTGATTAAGTCAAGTCATTAGCTAATTACTTCCAATTAGCAAAATAGGTCACTAAATCTACTCATTAGCTACCCTTGGTTTTCATAAACCAATTTATCATCTAATTTATAAAAAGAGTAGTTATCATATTATCCTAAAATTAGTTTTTTTATAAGTACAATTATACTTGGGAAAAACACTTTAGAGTACTCTATATATCAATATATTTGAATATTTACAAAAAATACATTATTACTTTACTAATAATAATATAAAGCTAACTCCATCCAAACTCAGGAAATAGACTCATTATTACATCCCTATACACAACCCTACCAAATAACAATGCAACATCATTTAGTAATCCGAACACTCCAGCAACCCATAGGTCTTTAACACCATTTACTTATTGGACCAAAATGTAAGTAGCTAACTCTCTTCCTGCAGGTTGTCATATAGGCTCAAAATAATTTCAGTGTTCTTGAATAAACATTAGGAAGAACCCAAATAGTCCAACCCCTTACTCATTTAACATTCAATTGATAGCCTAAAACCTCCGGCACAAAATTGAACTTATACACTACCATCTAAGCACAATTTGGTCTATAGCTACTCAACAGCAAAAATGAAGGTTCTAATAACTCCTGAACCCATGCCAACAGAAATCAGCCACTTCTTTTCAAATATAAAAGGTCAAGTGACTCGGAGAATTGCAAGAGGAACGTAGGAACAAAATGCCATATGAATGTCAGAACCAAGAAGAACACATACGAAGTTAACAGATCCAACAATCAAATATAGCCTGTATTATTGGATGCATCTCAAAATACTAACATCTGAACTTAACAGAATAACTAAAATGCCTCAATACTACTTCACAGCTCAAAACTCGGAAAACTAGCCCCGGGCAAGAATATAAGTAGCAAGCCTAGCAACCCAACCTAGATTTACTTTATTTTATTTTTTTTCAAAAACAACAGTTACTAACCTACCATAAATTCAGTACATTTAACACATAAAACAAACCAACTAAAATTGAACTCAAACTCAAAATATTTTGCAACCCAAGCTTATATACTGGATTTGAAATTTCCAGAAATTCCCAATCAAGGTTAAGAAGATCATATAACAAAATCCAATTCAGTATACAGCTCATACAATCTATATTTACACAATTGGCATACCTACACTTCAAAACTCCAGCACATCGAGTCCCTATCAAACCATTTGATTCCTAATTGTTATATACAGTATCAAACCCCAGCAATCCTACACGAACTTGACACTCCAATCTGGAAAACATTCGTCCACCCGACCTTGCACTCGATTCTATCATCGAACACACACACAGCTGGAAACGAATGCAGCAGAACACGAACCGATTGGACACGAGCAACACAGACTTAATTCAAATTTAAGACAAATTCTACAATAAAAACAGAGGAAGGGAATACCTGGAGAGAATTCGCTCAAAAATTTGGGGGCACAGTTCAAGATCCCAACACAACTTTGATTCCAAGATTTACTTGTCCGATTGTTCCTTGATCCGACTTTGATTCCACAAGAAGTACCCACTATCAAGAAACCAAAAAATGAAATCAAGGATCGATCAACAATCAACCATTGAAGAACACCTAGATCAAGACTCACTAATGATCGTTCGTCGTTCTTCGAAGTCGAACTACTGATCAAAGAAGAAATTCGTTCAATCTGGACCACCCGACTCCGATCAATAAGACTCATAAATCCATACGATTTCGGAATAAAAAATAACGAACAATTCACTCCAACCTCTGTACTAACCTGACGTCGGGACAAGCTCGGTCGCGCAGAATCCGTTGTGTTGTCGGAGGGGATCGTCCACCACCGCTGCCGGAGTCGAGGTGACGAGTTCGTCGAAGAGCTTCGAGAAGATCAAAGCAATATCGACTACGGGAGATGGTGTCATTGCTGGAGGAGCTCTCCGTCGCCGCCGTCATTCGAGGAGGCCGTCGCCGTCGCCTTCATTCGAGAGATTAGGGTTAGGGCTAGGGCTCTGGAGGAGAGCAGAAGAATTTGGGAGAGAAAAAAAAGTTCAATGACTTTCTCTCTCCTCCTCACTCAGACTTAAAACGAAGGGATGTGCATTAAGCACAAAACCCCCTCCGCTCCGATACCATTTTGTTTAAGTCCTTTGTTAAGGAAAAATTTCAGAAAAAACCCTCTCCTTTACATAATTTCAGAAATTGGTTTAAAAATTAGTTAGAGTGTCACATGGTGGTCCCAAAATTTGTTCTAACAACTTTTGAATTTTAACAAAAATTCTTGCTCTCAATTAATTCCCTCCAAAAATAGTTATAAACTATATATAGCTAAATAAAATGAATGAATCATTAAAATTTTAAATTCCACAAAAATTGGAAAAGTGGAGTTACAAATCTCCCCCCTAAAATAATTTCGTCCTCGAAATTCGAAGACCCAAAAATAAATCTCAGTAAATCACAAAAGATTCAAACACAAGTCATTTATTGAAATTAGATTTTTAACACTAAAATTTAATCAAGCAACAAACTAGGATAACGTTCCTGCACCTCATCCTCACGCTCCCATGTGGACTCTCCTGGAGAGTGATGTCTCCATAAGACGCGGACAAGTGGAATAGTCTGGTTCCGCAGTTGTTTCTCCCTCCGATCAAGGATCTCCAATGGCTGCTCCTCGTTGGTCAAGCTCGGACCCACCTCTAGCTCTGAAAAGTCCACCACATGGCTCGGATCTGGAATGTAGCGTCGAAGCTGGGACACGTAGAAAACGTCGTGTACTCCCTCCAAGCTAGCTGGAAGCGCTAGTCGATATGCTCCCCCGCCAATCCGCACCGTCATATCGAAAGGCCCGATGTACCTCGGACTGAGCTTCCCATCTTTGCCGAAACAAATGGTGCCTCTGGTCGGCAAGATTCTTCAGGAACACTCTGCTTCCAATTGTGAACTCCGGTGGCCATCTGCTATTGTCCGCCTAGTGCTTCTGCCGATCCTGTGCAACTCTGCGACGCCCTGAGCCTTGAGACCCAGTACTATAATTATACACAAGATGTTGAAATAACACGATCTAACGACAATCAAGAATGAAATTTCAATTACCACTTAGAGGAGCAAAATCATGAAGACACAACTATTAAGTACGATCAAAAATCGATATTTTAACACATGTGGACTAGGACAAGATAGGAAAATCATGGTCAGATAGACATGATTTAAGATCGAAGTTTAGACAAGACACAAACGAAGTATGGAAACATACTCTGGCAATGTATAATTTTGAGGAATTCAATGATCTAACGATAAAATGCTAACGGGAAGTTAGCAAGGGTTGATTGAGGAAACGTACGAAATACTCAGGAGGTACAGTATCAAATCAGGATAATGTGAAAGGATTTGTGATTCTCGAAAACTAATAATCATATGAAAAGGAACATAGTTTCTATGGTATCCGAAAACATATAGATATTTGAAATCACTTTACTAAGAATCCCTACCCCGCCAGGATATACCTGGCTGCAGTGAACTTCAGCTCCGTGACTCAAATAACGATATGTTATCGAATATTCTATGCACTATATCCATTTTCCAACAATCATCAACGAAACAACCCAAGAGATCACGACATGAAGAATTTAGGACAAGTCTCCATAATACTCGAAACCTATGAATGTCTGAATTCACCTCAACTTAAAGTTCCTGCCTCGCCAGTGCGCTACTGGCTGCAGTGAACCCTCAGTCTCCATAATCCAGCTAATGGCTGCAGCGCGCAACTGTCATGCCATAGTAGGTCATCGAATAGCCTCTCAACTTTATTCCTAGGAATTTCAAAAGAGTTTCAAGGAATTCAAAATGAGTTTCAATAGTCCAAGTCACGAAAATGGTGAAGTTACCTGACTGTTAGAATACAAGGATTTATTAGGTACTAAGAGACGACAAGAGATCCCATCGATGAATACAAAAGGGCAACCAGGAAGATTTTAAAATTTTATACAGGGCAAAGTTTCAAATTATGACGGAATATCAACTGATATCTGAAATGGTATCAAGATTCCATATATGGGACGTTATCCCGAAAGGATAACAGAGTCTCGAAGGATGAGCTGAGGCAAGGTATTAGATAGGAGACAAGTTTCAAAATAAATAAAATTTTGTACAAGTTTCAATAAAATCTCAAATAACAATAAAATCTCGAGCAAAACTTGAATTGAAAATGAATTCTCCAATAAGGTACATAGTGAAAAATAGAAAATCAAGTATTAACAAAGTCGCGAATAGGATAAATCACGAATAGAAATCTCAGATAAAAAGCTAGGTTACGAAGAGTGAATGGAAAGCATGTATCATTTAGTGAATGGAATACAAGGTATTGGATCGTAAATATGCGACAAGCAAATTTCAAATAAGTTTGAAACAAAGCCGCAAATAAAGAACAATCTCGAATAGAAAATAGAATCCCAAACAAGCATCAATAGAAGCGAAGGTTCAAGCAAGGTTTCAAAATGATATTTCGAGTAGAAATAATTCTCGAATAGTACACAGTTCAATTAGGAAACAAAATTTCAAGTAGAATCCAATAATAGAAAACAAAGTCGTGAAAAATGAATATAAAAACATGGTATTAAATAGCGGATATGAAACAAGTGAAATCTCAAAATACGAGGCAAGATCAAACAAGATCGTGAATAGAACAAAAAAAAAATAATTTACGAATGAGAAATAAAATCTCATAGGGAACGAGTCAAAGTTTCAAAGTTAGAAAACGAAATCTGCAAATGAAATCTCGAATAGAAGCAAGATTCAAATAAAATTTTGAATAGCATAAGTTTGAATAAGAATATAATCCGAAGTAAAGTCTTAAATATCAACAGGGTCTGAATGGGGAACAAAATTCGAGTAGAACCAAATCTTGAATTAGCAAACAACGCCATAGGAACAAGTTATCGAGCAGAAAGAAAATCTCGAATAAGAGCAGAGTTATGAACAAGAATGGAAACAACTTTCCAAATACATTTCGAAAGCGACCAATGTTTCAGAAGAGGAGATAAAATATAATAATCCTTAAATAGGAAACAAGGAGGTTTTTAAGAAACAAACTAGGTGCAAGAGGAATCTAAGGCAAAACCGAATTACGAATCATGATCCATGGTTTTCTCCAACCATACAAAGAATCTTCTGTCTTCAGTCTATCTTCAGTGTTTCTCTGGGACTGGAATCACTTCAACTTTCTTCAACGGTTATGTCGTAGACTGGTCCCTGTGGTAGTGCTCCATGCTGTTGCTGAATCTGGAGAGATGAGTCCTTCTGTAGTCGTGGTGCTTCTCGTGCTTGTCCTGGACAGAGCGATCAACGATCTCCGGACAATCTTTGACTTGATGGACAGGCGATCCACAGTGCAGGCGTAGCCTTCGTCTCTGGCAGCACTCTTTATGGTGATGTCCTGGCGATGGCAGAAATTACAGATGGTCGTCATCTGAATCTGAGTCTGGGTCTCCCGCGGGCTGAAGCGCAGAGCCTATGATAGGAATATACGTATGCTGGCGTGCTGGCTGTTGAGATCTGCTCCCGATGATACGACTGGTGGTGTGACCGAAGAAGCGCAGACTAAGTGTTGCAACGCTTTGCGGGTCCAGGATAGTTGTTGTCTTCGTCATAAGTCTTCATGTCGCTCCTGGCTTTAGTTTCTCATATTGTTGTATGTGCTACGAGCTGGATCTCCCGGTTGGTGACTTCAATCTTCAGAGGAGTCGGATTCTCAGGGACTTGAATGATCTTCAGTTGCGACTCCAGGTTCTCGATCTACTTCTCGGTGCAAAGTATGCGCTCGGTGTCGGGGAAGTCCAAGGTCTGATAATCTGGAAGTCCTCTCTAACTCGGGAAATGCATGGGCAAGTCTGGATTGGAAAAGGATGGCCTGCTGGTGTCAATGAACTCTTGAAACGTCTTCGTCAACTGTGTACTACCCATGGGGATAGTAGTGGCGATAGAAGGTAGTGGAAGCTCGAAACCTTCAAGTGTAGGTGGATCGACAGTTCTGGTGTCGCATGCTTTTGAACTATCTGAAAAACAGAAAACTGTTAAAATAATCTAGACCTAAATACAACAAGTGTTTATAGAATATCAATATACCTGATATACCTGATATACCCTTATTTTTCGATTTTTCCTATGTTGTGATCAAGTTTCCCTAGTGTAAATCAAGTCCCCCAATAGTACACTAAGACCTAGGTACCATTAGGCTAGACCTGCATGGGCCACCACTAAAAACATGTCACGACCCGCTCCCGAATAATCGAACACGAGTCGGATACGCCCAGCCTTCGTCGTTAGACACGACGAAGTAAGCTGTACCAAGCTAGAAAAAAACTAACCAGATAAACATGAAAGTATAGAATCACATCATCTAAAAACGTATCCCAGAGTGATCACCATAATCCACAAATCCATATATCATAATGTACCAAAATCAACAGGAATGAAAAGTGCTATGAACTCTAAAGTCAATATCTCAAAGTAAAGCTAAGTAATCTAAACCTGAAACCTCAAGCTAAGCCTCATCCTGCTCAGCTACGTCCTGGGCTCTGGCCCATAGAGTAGATCAATGTCCTGCAAGCATACCTGCAACATATCCTATTCAGGAGCGGAGCAAAGTACAGTTCTAGGTAATAAACAAGACATCATGATATAAAAGTACAAGGGAACGTGAAAAGTACAGAAAAGAACATGTGAATAAGTACATGAAAGAACATGGTGTGTAAAGTACATGAAAGAACATGGTATGTAAGAACATGAAAGTACATGATATGTAAAGTATAGGAACATGTAAAGTACAGGAATAAAACTATAATCCTGAAGTACCAGACATGACAAGTGCACAATATCGAAATACATCTAGTCCATGTGACCGGCTGGGGTGAGTACAGGAGCATGCACAGGAGTACATGAATAGGGTACGACTTAGGACCCGCGTGCACAGTGCGAGGCCTAAGCTAGGTACAGGAATATATAGTAACCGGGATTGGTCACATGGCTAGTATATTTCCCCACCCGACACTAATAAGTACAAGAATAAGGGTACATGAATACAGGAGTACATGAATATCGTGTCATGACGTGTCACAAGAAATGGTACAAGAATGTAAATGCACAAAACCATAGAAAAGTACTTGCCTTGCTCCGGTAATCAAGGGTAGGGAGGTGATCTGCATGTCCTCCTGTATTTTAGGTACAAGTTGATTAAGTCAAGTCATTAGCTAATTACTTCCAATTAGCAAAATAGGTCACTAAATCTACTCCTTAGCTACCCTTGGTTTTCATAAACCAATTTATCATCTAATTTATAAAAAGAGTAGTTATCATATTATCCTAAAATTAGTTTTTTTATAAGTACAATTATACATGGGAAAAACACTTTAGAGTACTCTATATATCAATATATTTGAATATTTACAAAAAATACATTATTACTTTACTAATAATAATATAAAGCTAACTTCATCCAAACTCAGGAAATAGACTCATTATTACATCCCTATACACAACCCTACCAAATAACAATGCAACATCATTGAGTAATCCGAACACTCCAGCAACCCATAGGTCTTTAACACCATTTACTTATTGGACCAAAATGTAAGTAGCTAACTCTCTTCCTGCAGGTTGTCATATAAGCTCAAAGTAATTTCAGTGTTCTTGAATAAACATTAGGAAGAACCCAAATAGTCCAACCCCTTACTCATTTAACATTCAATTGATAGCCTAAAACCTCCTGCACAAAATTGAACTTATACACTACCATCTAAGCACAATTTGGTCTATAGCTACTCAACAGCAAAAATGAAGGTTCTAATAACTCCTGAACCCATGCCAACAGAAATCAGCCACTTCTTTTCAAATATAAAAGGTCAAGTGACTCGGAGAATTGCAAGAGGAACGTAGGAACAAAATGCCATATGAATGTCAGAACCAAGAAGAACACATACGAAGTTAACAGATCCAACAATCAAATATAGCCTGTAGTATTGGATGCATCTCAAAATACTAACATCTGAACTTAACAGAATAACTAAAATGCCTCAATACTACTTCACAGCTCAAAACTCGGAAAACTAGCCCCAGGCAAGAATATAAGTAGCAAGCCTAGCAACCCAACCTAGATTTACTTTATTTTATTTTTTTCAAAAACAACAGTTACTAACCTACCATAAATTCAGTACATTTAACACATAAAACAAACCAACTAAAATTGAACTCAAACTCAAAATATTTTGCAACCCAAGCTTATATACTGGATTTGAAATTTCCAGAAATTCCCAATCAAGGTTTAGAAGATCATATAACAAAATCCAATTCAGTATACAGCTCATACAATCTATATTTACACAATTGGCATACCTATACTTCAAAACTCCAGCACATCGAGTCCCTCTCAAACCATTTGATTCCTAATTGTTATATGCAGTATCAAACCCCAGCAATCCTACACGAACTTGACACTCCAATCTGGAAAACATTCGTCCACCCGACCTTGCACTCGATTCTATCATCGAACACACACACAGCTGGAAACGAATGCAGCAGAACACGAACCGATTGGACACGAGCAACACAGACTTAATTCAAATTTAAGACAAATTCTACAATAAAAATAGAGGAAGGGAATACCTGGAGAGAATTCGCTCAAAAATTTGGGGGCACAGTTCAAGATCCCAACACAACTTTGATTCCAAGATTTACTTGTCCAATTGTTCCTTGATCCGACTTTGATTCCACAAGAAGTACCCACTATCAAGAAACCAAAAAATGAAATCAAGGATCGATCAACAATCAACCATTGAAGAACACCTAGATCAAGACTCACCAATGATCGTTCGTCGTTCTTCGAAGTCGAACTACTGATCAAAGAAAAAATTCGTTCAATCTGGACCACCCGACTCCGATCAATAAGACTCATAAATCCATACGATTTCGGAATAAAAAATAACGAACAATTCACTCCAACCTCTATACTAACCTGACGCCGGGACAAGCTCGGTCACGCAGAATCCGTTGTGTTGTCGGAGGGGATCGTCCACCACCACTGTCGGAGTCGAGGTGACGAGTTCGTCGAAGAGCTTCGAGAAGATCAAAGCAATATCGACTACGGGAGATGGTGTCATTGCTGGAGGAGCTCTTCGTCGCCGCCGTCATTCGAGGAGGCCGTCGCCGTCGCCTTCATTCGAGAGATTAGGGTTAGAGCTAGGGCTCTGGAGGAGAACAGAAGAATTTAGGAGAGAAAAAAAAGTTCAATGACTTTCTCTCTCCTTCCCACTCAGACTTAAAACGAAGGGATGTGCATTAAGCACAAAACCTCCTCCGCTCCGATACCATTTTGTTTAAGTCCTTTGTTAAGGAAAAATTTCAGAAAAAACCCTCTCCTTTATATAATTTTAGAAATTGGTTTAAAAATCAGTTAGAGAGTCACATGGTGGTCCCAAAATTTGTTATAACAACTTTTGAAATTTAACAAAAATTCTTGCTCTCAATTAATTCCCTCCAAAAATAGTTATAAACTATATATAGCTAAATAAAATGAATGAATCATTAAAATTTTAAATTCCACAAAAACTAGAAAAGTGGAGTTACACCCTTCCATTTAGTAATTTCCCTATATTAGTTTGCCCTTGTTAGACAGAGTTTGCTACCAAGTTGTTAGATATTTGTTAGTTAGGATTTGTTAGTAGATGTTAGCTTATAAGTTAGTATAAGTTAGGATACGAGATGTTAGATTTGAGAGTTGTGGACCTAGTGGGGTGTGTTTAGTGAGTGTACTAGATAAGTTAGTATCCTAATAGAGCTAGTATGGCTGGATAGTGTTAGGAGAGTGATATCTCAAGATACCATAGGGTATCTCATGATACCTTAAGGTAATTTTGAGAGTGAACAATATGGGAATAAGATGGACTGGATGGGCTAGACACCTAGATTTTTGGGTTGGTAATATCTAGATAGGTTAGTGTCTAGCTACCCTAAGAAGTCTAGGTCAGTCTACCAAGGTTAGGAAGGGTTGCCTATGTATCGGGGCAAGGTATTGGGAATACTTTGTGAAGGGTAATAGGTAAGGTTAAGGTAATTACCTAGAAGCTAAGGTATGAGTCTAAGGTGTTAGGATATGGTTAAAAATTGATTGTCTTGGTTGGTAATGGTTAGGATTAGTGCTCTTAGACTAGTTTTGACCTCGGTTGACCGTTTTGACCAAAAGTCAACGAAAGTTAACCGAAAGTGAAACTTAGCCTAATAATGACTAAAATTGACCCGAAACCAAACCAGAGTTGACCAGTTGACTGAAGGTCAACTGTTATTCAACATTTGTCTAGTTTGACCTAGGGTTGACCTAGAGTTGACCAGAGTTGACTTGTTGACCAAAAGTCAACTGTAAGTCAATCCTTGACCCAGATTGACCTAGCTTGACTTGGATTGACTTCTTGTTATATTGTTTGATCTAGTGTGACTCTGTGTGACCTAGTTTGGACCAGTATGACATAGTTTGACCTAGTTTGGCTTAGACTTGCATATCATGACTAGATTAGCTTTCCTTTCATTATTAAACCCTGTTTGGACTCATGGTATCTCATCTTTAGGTCTGTGATTACTCTGAGCATCTATTCACCTTATCAGCTCAGGACCACAGGCGAGTACATTCATTGATAGTTTTTATTGTCTTGATATCTGCTATATCCGATTCAGTTGTAGTGTCTTACTTGATTCCTAACACGATGGTTCACGGACTAGTATATGTCGGATCCTGTCATGAGATGTTCTTCCTGGATTACTTGGTATATTGGTACATGACTCAACTTGTTACTTGTACTTGTATAGACATGGACTTGGGAGCGGGCTGGCCCCCTGCTCTTGAGTCTCGTGTCATGACGTGTCATGTCCGAATCTATTATACTATTCGGGGATGGGAAGTTATTAGTGGTTGTGTGATCAAAATCCTTACTTGTTCTTCACACTTGTACTTGTTACTTGTTCATAGCTATACCCTCGCCTCACGACGGGTAAAGCCTAAACCTACTTGTTCATAGCTTTCCATGGTGGCCGGTCTTATCCTGCTCCGTTGTACACTTGTTCATAGTCGGTCAGATGGAAAGCCTTATCCTGATTCCCAAGCCGATCACATAACGCTCTAATAATTCAAGGCACATTTTATATTTATTTTATTATAGGAGGCTAAGTTCTATTCAGGAGAAGGGTTACAACCCCGGTCCTTATTTTGTTTACGGGTTGTAACTTAGTTTTCGAATAGTTCCCAAGTCATCTTATAAATTGTCGTCCTATTCAGTACTCACATCCTGTTATATATATTTTCTATTGATTTTGTCTTATATTTTACATGTTCTACATGCTCTTATGCTATATTTTGATTGGAGGCTAAGTTCTGTTCTGGAGAAGGGTTACAACCCCGGTCCTTGTTTGGTTTATGGGTTGTAACTCGGCTTTCGAATGGCTTCCAAGTCATCCTATATCTTTATCTTGTTTTTCATTATATTGTCTCTTATAGAATTTGTCAATTCATATGGAACTGCTGTTAGTGTTTGTACTTGCTTATTTTCCTGACAGGATACCGTTGATATATTACAGATATTTCTGAGGCAGACTGCTCGACCTACTATGGGGTCGAGACAGATGAAGATTTAGGCCAGGACTGTGGCCTGTTAGTTGAGCTACTAGACTTTGCACTCCCAGAGTAGTTAGCTTAGTTAGGCTTGCCTGGACTGCGATCCAGCTTTTATTTTAGACTGTAGTAGCTTATATTTATATTTAGTGACTCTGTGATGTTGTTTCTCTCCGGTTGTGTTGGATGCTGAACTCATTTTTCGTTTTCACATCTATCATATTTCCTTTCCGTGCTATCTATCTTAGTTTTGTTTTGTGATTGAGTTATGCCATATATATTCCTCCGTGCGGAGATGACAGGTACCCTTATACTGTTTAGTGTAGTTTTTGTAGACGACCTATACAGCATTCTACCGTCGATTCTACGGCGTAGGCTGGACGTGTGAAACCCGCTTTCTGGATTTAGATTAATTATTAGATATTTAGATTAATTAGGATTATTAGTTTAGATTAGGTTATTATTATTATTATTGTTATTATAGATTAATTGTTAGCTGGGTTTCCTAGAATAATTAAATGATTAATTAGTAACTATTAAATCCTAGCCCAACCAAAGCCCAATGACTTAAAGCCCACCAAACTAGACTGAACCCAACTTAACCAGTGACTTGACTCACCCAACCCAAACCCAACCTATAACTAAACTCAAACTCATTTAACCCACAACCCCACTCACCGCTCAGATCCAAAAATCTCTCTCCACTACTCGCACTCCTCTCCTCTCCTTTACGTAAGTTTCCCTCAGAAACTTTTAGATCTCACAGAACCTTCACCATTCTTCCTCCGCTCAAACCCACACAACTTTCTCCTCCCTTCTCCGTTTTACATTCTGGAGCCATCCCTGCGCTCCCCTCGCCGCCCTCTCCGAATCCAGACCCCACTTCGCCCATTTTCGAACAACCGACCGTCGCCCGCCCGACAGCAGCCGGCCGCCAGCCTCGCACGCGTCCCGGTTCCGTGCACCCTCGTCCACGTGTCCGCCGTGTGCGCGCACGTGTCCGTGCTCGTCAATCCCGACATTGTTTCGAGTCCAAGGCCTCCCCTCGGTACTCCTTCGTACAACTTTGGGTAATCCCTTCATTTTTTTCGCTTTCTGTTTGTGATCACAGAAACCCATACACCATCCTGGCCTAGAAATAGGATCTGTAGAAATTAATTGGATTCTGTAGTTGATTTATTTTAGCTTCTGTGATGTAAATAGTAAATTTTGTAATAATAATCGTTTTAGGAAACTTCAAATATACTTTATCGGTATTAATTGATTTGTGAATTAACCTTAATAATTTAGATATGGTTTTAATCATTATTAATTGTTTAAATATTTAGTTTGGATTATCATTTAATTTGTAATGTTAAGTCGTAGAGTGTTAAACCAAATAATGATTTAGTTTGTTTACAAAATAGTAGTAAATAAATATTCATTAAAAAGTTATTATTTTAAAATAAAAGTTTGGTTAAGTAAATGGTATAAAAAATTAGATTTCGTTAAATGATTATATATATATATATATATATATATATATATATATATATATATATATGTTTTCCTTTTAAAGATGATTTATGATCAAGAAGGTTTTATAAGGAGAATTAATATAATAAAAATTAATATTTATTTAAAAAAGGTTATTTTGGTAATGGTATTTAATATTAAAATCCGAAAACCTTTTAATTAACTTTAAACCAATATTTTGATAAGAAAATGTATTTTTTTGCATTTATTATTATCCATGTTTAAATGTGATTTTCTACATAATTTATAAAATATCTAAAAGACATATTTTATGAAAATCATTCTGATTAAATAAATTCTATTTTAAAATATTATTTAAATAAAAAATATTTTCTTACAAAAATTACTAATTTTGAGAAATTTATTTTAAATTATTTTTCCTATTAATTAATTTATGTAAATAGTTGTAAGGGCATAAGCCCAGTTTTCTATTTATTTTCTGTGACCTTGTATTGTGTAGTGTAGATTTTACTTTCTTTCTGAGTTGGTATCGCGTACCTAGACGAGTATCTATAAATCGGATATTAATTATTTTTGTATAAAATTAATAAGGATTTCTCACACTTAATTTTAAATGAATCAACCTATAAATGCTATATTCTCCAATTAAATCAAGTAACCGGTTTATTCAATTAAATGATAACCAATGTAGCTTGCGACATTAGACGAATTTCGGTGGATTAAATAAAATAACTTAAAACCTGACTAGGATTATTTCTAGAGATTGTAACTAGCACACCTAGATATGGTTCAATTATGGTTCTAAGTCAAGGTTCTCAACTGTAGGATCTCGGAGACGTACTTGACTTCCTCCTCGGTACCGACATTCCCGATCCAGTCAATTAACAGAGGCAAGTTACGTTTATATTTTATTGTATTTTATTTAGTAATTGTCAAGCTGCATGTTTAAACCACATTGCTACATGGAACCCTCTCCTAGGGTTCAAATATTGATTGATATGGATTGTGGGGATTGGGAGAATAGTGTAACATTTATGACTAATACTCACATATTGCATTATTGTGCGAGCTTACCCCTCTTACACACGGAGATAAGTCGTATCGCGTCGCTAGGACGCTATTGTACAACCCAAGCCGGTCATAGACGATTACACATTCAAATCACATTGTTTTTAATTGTTAAATTGCTGAAAAATATTGTTTCAACTGTTTAGCCTGCACTTTTCTATTATTATTTGAAATGTGAGATACATATTCGTACTTGCTCCCTCCTGACTGGAGACCAACATTTTTAGGTGACATTGAGGATGCTGAGCTATTGTACAATAGCTACTATGACCCGGTATTGTATCATGTGGTGTTGCCAGAGTCCCCCTTGGAAGACGCAGAACCTGAGGCCGACGAACCGACTGCCTAGCTAGTTGTTTCCAGTTTTTCTAGTTTTATTGTTTGGAGTTTGTTAATTTGAATTCAGTTCTTTATTTCAGTTCTTCCATTTTCAGTTGTACTTTTCAGTTGTTGAATAAAAGTTTTAAAATTTTCGTATATACAAGTTATGACAAATGTATAGATGTGGTTGTGAATACCTGTATATAGAACAGCTTACTGCCGCCGTCTCATAAAGGTGCAGGCTGGGCATAATCCGGTTCGACCCAAATAATTTTGGGATCGGGTCGTGACATATTTTTAGTGGTGGCCCATGAAGGTCCAATCAACAACTTAAGTGAACATACCTAGAAACCACTAGAACACTAGAACATTGATTTGTTACAACATAGGACCAAAATATATTATAAATAAATATTTTTGTTTGTTATAGACTGGTAGGCTACCTTGCTTATGTTTTACATCCAAAACCTTATCCAGCAGGCCGATTGTATGGTGGTCTATTTTACTATCTACTTTAGTTTCTAGATTTTATATATCTTTTAGTGTCCCTTAGTTTTTTGAGGTTATTTTCCACAATATCCTTATCATACTCCAGCATTCCTTAGCATCCATACTCTTTTGTTATTTATGGATTAGGATTAGATTCTTCCCAATCTCCTTTTTCAACAAACCTATTTCAAAATTTTCAATTAGTTGATCAAATCATACTTTCCTATCTTTATTTAGAATCTAGATCTATTTCAATATTTAGAGTTCAAATTCTTCTCTAGCAAACTTGGTAAACTTTTATCTATCCAGAGTATTTTTACGACTAGTGTATCCAACCATTTATCTTGACATTATTTTCAATTGACTTTCTTGGGACCAATCCCGAACCAAATTCTTCTGGAACCATAAAGCCCCAAGGTTAATTATTACCAAAAGAATTGGTTCAACTTATCTTGTTCACGAATCTTCCAAGGGAATTATTTTCCAAAAATAATTCCAATATTGATTGATATTTCCTAAGTTATTCTAAGACCAAGAATATTTTTATTTGTTGACTTCCTCCACTCAACCTGAAACCTTACTCTCTCTAAGAACTTCTTGATCAGTTCAAGGCCTAGAAATCTTTTAAACTCAATGCTTGAGTATCATGAAGCACGAACGGTCAGAGAATTGATTCTATCCTAATATTGAATTTCTTTTAGTCATTGAAAAACTTTTTGAATTGTTGAATTATCCCTTTGAAATTCCTATGGACAAAGTTAAGAAAATATTCAGTGACCTAATATGGCTTCGCACATATGCGTCGCAACCATCTATTTGAATTATAGAAACTGCGAGTATACTGCAGCCAGTTGCGCACTGGCGGGGCATAGACTCTAAGTTGAAGTGATTCAGGTATTGATAGATTTTTGGATATTATTGAGACTACGTCCTAAATGCATCAAATTTGTCTCCTATGTTGTTCAACCAGGAAATGGATAAAGTTGATAGACTACTCGAAAACCTATTACTATCCAAGTTATGGAACCAAATTTCACTGCAGTCAGGTGCACTCTGGCGAGACATAAATTTGAGGCAAAGTGACTTCGGATATATTTGGGTTTTCGAATATTATTAAAACTATATCCATAATATGGTTATCTTTTCTGCACCATCAAATTATTCTGACTGTTGTCTGATTAAAGGATTTGTATTTTTAATGGCTTTCCATTTTCAGTAATCTCTTATCACATCCAGAAAGGATCGATTTTCTATAAAAATTGTACTTGATTTTTTCTAGAACTTATTAGGACCATATCAATCTCTATTGGCTCAATCGCTTTCCTGGTTCAACTTTAGTACGTTGATTATATTTTGTTACATATTTTGGAAGCTATAGATAGTTGTGGATAGCTTTATATATTAAATAGTTGATATACATCTTGTGGATGACTTTACGTATATAGTTGATAGCTATATGCGAAAGAAGCATAGATTGCTACCTATCCCATTTCTAGTAAGGGCATCTTTGGGATCAATATTAGTTAGCTAAAGGATAGAAAATGTAGAAGAATACCTTGAGTAAGCTAGTCTTGAGAGAGTGGTACATCTTAGCTTGTGACTTATTTGGGTTAGAACCGTTGGTGGTGTTCACTAGTGTATAAACCTCATTCAAACAAATGAAGGTATTTGGCAGTTTTAAGTTTTATGATTAAAGGAAGAGTTATCGGAAGATAGACGAAACGTAGGTAGAGTTTAGGATTTGGTATTGTTCTCCCATGGAGGAAGTGAATTTGGATATATATATAAATATGTGAATATAATGATCAAGTAAAGAAACACTTGACGAGGATCAACTTTTATGGTTAGATGACTACTATACCTAGAAGGAACGGATATAGCCATGGAAGGAATAACACGAGCAATGGAATGATGGGTTCTAGAGAAGGAATAAGCAGAGAGAAATTGAGATAAGACCATTGGCATACAACTTTGGAAAGGAGCAATTGAATTTGCAATTTCTACCAAACATTTGAGGCTCATATTGGTTATGGTAAGAACGATTGAGATTCTGTGATATTTTGCTAATGCGTTTGGATGAGAACGGTTGATAGATGCATAGTTAAAGATTAAAATTGATTAATGATTGTAATTCTGTCAATTGATTTCAAGAATTGAAAATTCTTTATTTTAAGTCATGGATCAATTTAAAAGAATTTTCTAAGGATTTACTATGGCAAGGGAAGATTGTAATTTTGATGTAGTCAGTTTTGGAAGAATGGCTGACAATTGGAAGTTGATGTCTGTAAAATATTTTGATCGAAAGGCATACTTGAAATTGAAATACATTTGGCATACGAGTTACATACTACGACGGAAGAGAAATTGATTTAGGTGATTTATGATTCCATATATATCTTTTGTTTTAACATCTTGACAGATATCTTAGTTTTATGTAAATACTGAAAGTTCAGCTAGTTAGAGATTGGTTTTACATGGTATTGATAAGATAGTTATCTTGTAAGTCTTTTCATGTATATCTTATCTTCTGACCGTTGAAATAGTGAAACGATATTCTTTCTATTCCCTTTTATCATCACTCGGCCCTCAGTGGAAATATTTTACTCGATTACATTCCTATCATAGTTGTATTATTCTATCATCTTTGTTATCCTACCATCATACAACTTTTTATTTTTCCTGAGTCACAAATCCTTGTACCCCATTCCAATTTGATTTAACATTTTAGTCCCTCATCTCAAAAAAAAATCCATTACTTGCTGTCTTCTCAATAAACTGTTGACATTCGCTTCTTTCTTGCCTTTTCTGCTTCACGATGATCATAATTGTACCTAGAATTTTCTTGTGCCTAAAATTATTTTTGATCACAACAACAATCTAACCTTATCTCAGATCATATCATGATAATTCAGATCGTGTCGATATTTTATCATTGTACCCCGGCCCTTATCTTTGAAATTTCGAGGACGAAATTATCTAAGGAGGGTAGGTTGTGAAACCCGCTTTCTGGATTTAGATTAATTATTGGATATTTAGATTAATTAGGATTATTAGTTTAGATTAGGTTATTATTATTATTATTATTATTATTATTATTATTATTATTATTATTATTATTATTATTATTATAGATAAATTGTTAGCTGGGTTTCCTAGAATAATTAAATGATTAATTAGTAACTATTAAATCCTAGCCCAACCAAAGCCCAATGACTTAAAGCCCACCAAACTAGACTGAACCCAACTTAACAAATGACTTGACTCACCCAACCCAAACCCAACCTATAACTAAACTCAAACTCATTCAACCCACAACCCCACTCACCGCTCAGATCCGAAAATCTCTCTCCACTACCCGCACTCCTCTCCTCTCCTTTACGTAAGTTTCCCTCAGAAACTTTGAGATATCACAGAACCTTCACCATTCTTCCTCCACTCAAACCCACACAACTTTCTCCTCCCTTCTCCGTTTTACATTCCAGAGCCATCCCTGCGCTCCCCTTGCCGCCCTCTCCGAATCCAGACCCCACTTCGCCCATTTTCGAACAACCGACCGCCGCCCGCCCGGTAGCAGCCAGCCGCCAGTCCCGCGTGCGCCCCGGTTTCGCGCACCCTCGTCCACGTGTCAGCCGTGTGTGCGCACGTGTCCGTGCTCGTCCATCCCGACATTGTTCCAAGTCTGAGGCCTCCCCTCGGTACTCCTATAAAACCCCATATTTATTATTATTTTTTTTATTATTTTATTAGACTTAAAAAGTAATTTATGCAAATTATGATTTTTTTTATTAGAAATGACCTTAGCCATTGTTGAATTTTGGAAAACGAGACTACCATGAATTTTGGCCTGGAAGATGTAGCAGTGTGCCTTGACAAGTGTACCAGTCATGCCGGAGAAAGCCTAGCCATGGTGATGACCAAACTAGGAAAACCAGACAGAGTTGCGAATGGACTTATTTAAAGTATTTTAATTAAATATTATTTTACATATTAATTTAGATGATCTGGTTTGTCCAATTCAGTCAGAACTGGGCCCGAACCAAATTTTAGCCCATGTAAGCAGGTAGTGTGACCAAATGTGGCCACGTAGACATATTTTATGTACTTAGAAATATCTTCTAAATTATTTTAGAATTTTATGTACAATTTCTAATTATTTAAATATTTGTACAATTATTGGTATTTTATTTTTAAATAATATTTTACAAGATTGTACATGTTCCTGGACCCGGATAAGGATGTGTGGTACAGTTCACCCATTGGAGCAATTTTTATTAATTTATTATTATTAAATTTATTTTGTAGAGATTTATTAAATATGTTTATTCTATTAAGATATTATTATTACTTTGAGTGGACTTATTGTGAATGGAATTTATATGTGCATGTAGATATGTTTAAATATATATTCAATATTTGGTTAGATAATATTAAATTGTTATTAGAATTTTTTAATAGATTTTGGTGTGTATATATATATATATATATATATATATATATATATATATATATATATATATATATATATATATATATATATATATATATATATAAGGATAAGAATAAGATAAGAAAAGGAAAAAAAAAGGAAAAAAAAAAGGTTAATGGGTGGTCGGCCCCACCCGACCACCCAAGCATAGCAAGTAGCAGCAAGCTACTTTTATGCGCCCACCACAATAACCAACATAGCAGCATGCTTTGTGAGCCCTTTACAAAGTAACAGCAACAACATGGAGGCCGAACACCCCCCAGCCCCTTTATATATATATATATATATATATATATATATATATATATATATATATATATATATATATATATATATATATATATATATATTACTAAACCCTAATCAAATTCCTCTCTCCTCCATCCTCCTCCCACTCCTCGGAGTGCGTGCCAGCCTTGCCGGAGCGACAGCATCTCCGCCTCCCGATCGTCACGGCAACAACAACAATAAAACAACAGATTTCCACTTTAAGGTATCCCACTTTCCCGATCAATTTTTCTGTCAATTCAAATCCGTTTTTAGATCCATAAATTCGTGTAGAAGGCCCTCGTGACCCTCTTCGGGATCCCCCGGGTGGATTTTGACATAGTCATCCAACTTGCTCGAAAATTGAGACGAAGTTGGAGAAAAACCACTTTTCTGAAATATTAAAAACTGTTTCAAAATACCAACTTGTCGGCCACTTTTCTCGTTGTCCATTAAACTTTCATAGAAACTAATTAAAGAAAGTGAAAGACAACATAACCGAGATTGTAACGCACCTTCTGGATTCACTTTTCATCTAGTAAGTAGAAAGTTACACGTTGTTAAAGTGTCACGAAAAATTGTAAATTCTGTTTTCAAAAAGTAGAAAAACACCCTGATACGGCGTCCGTCCCGACAAACCGGGCGACGTGGTCGCAAACTATACGCATCGAAAGGCGCGTATGGATTTTTTTGACGTGTGGGAACTGACGGAACCCGATTTCGTTGCATGTGCGCGACGAAATCAGTGCGTATCCGTCGAGATACCCCGTATCGACCCTTTACAAATTAAGTCACAACTTTGTGCACACTCATCATATTGCGATAAAACTTGCGCCATTGGACTCGAAATATTTTTCTGGTCCTGTGAGCCAAGTTTGGTCCGATTCTGAGACCATTGATCGGGACACTATTTTGGCGGGCCCACAATCCCACTCAACGGGCGATTTTGTGCACAGCCCACCGGAATCCAAAATTGGACATACCGTTGGGTTCGTCTCATCGAAATAAATCCGTAGACATGTAGTTTGACGATTTTAGAGACCGTAGGTTCTGGCGTGCATTTCGGTGCAAAACGGGTCTAACGACGGATATCGTTTTGATCCCAAATTACGATTTTGCCCCTGTTCTAGAATTTAACTTTTGGACAGGCATTTTCTAGGCATATCTTATATTCCAAACTCGTTCGTGATGTTTGTTGCAGCATCCAGAGTCATCTGTGGGATTTGGCTTTTCTTGCTTCGTTTATTTGTTTGTGCGAGCTGCTGGATTATTCTCTTTGCACATAACCTCAGGCAAGATACCTTGCCATTATATTATTTATATTCAGTTTGCATTTTATTACATATCACTGTTCATTTATTTCCAGTTCTTACCATTCTTGATTTACTGTCTGCTCAGTGATATTAGATATACTTTATTATTATCCTTTGATTGCATGTGGACTTAGAGTTAAGGGACTACCGTCTGTAGTGTATCGCATATACCTTGACACAGTTGTACCACGAGGATGTGTAAGATGAGTAGCATGTAGATGTTCTTGTGTGTGGGTTGATCCCCCATGCGCATGCGTTAGGGCTAACTGCTAATAGAGGCATGTTAGGAGACTTGGCAGTTAGTAGAGGTATATGAGACATGGATGTGACTCTATTAGACATTGGGTGGGAAAAACAGTTCCTTAACGTATGGGCCAAGTATGCACTTCCCTATTGCCGGTTATCTCCGCGGGAGATACGGTCCTGGATCCTGATACTGATTTACTGCTGGCCTCTGACATTCGATGAATGTTATGCTTTGAGGTCCCTGGTATCCTGATGGGTCATACCTGAGATTACTGCTACTGAGCCAGAGTGCCCATGAGTTGGAGGTTTGTTCTTAACTGCATAAACACTGGAGTACGGTTAGATTACCTTGTGTCGTCATGTTACTTATTTCGGTTTGTGACATATTATATATTCAGTTTAGTATGGCATGTTCTTTATGTATCTTGTTACGTCCCTCTGAGGACCTGGTTATCTCTCCAGGTGTGTGTGCTTCTGTGATATTGTATGTGTTCTAGCCGAGGTCGCGATCTTCTCTATTCATTCGGAGATGACGTGTCTTGGGTCTTCCTTTGCTACTTCCGCCAATTCATTTCAGTTTCATGTATATTTTTCCTTACTGGTTGGTAGTGAATTTGTCTCCGCCCAACATATTGTACAAAGACTTATTACAGTTGATTATATGATATCTTTATTCTTCATTATGGATGAGATTAGATTACTCTTGGTTTACTGTATTTTACAGCTTATGTATTCATACGAAGTTTCCATATATTGGAGTATACTTCGTATGTATGTAGCTGGCATGGATACGTACCTAGTCCTAAGTATTTTTGGACTGGGGCGTTACATGTTTTTGTGGTGGCCCATGCAGGTCAAGTTTGTCACTTCGGTTACGTAATTGTATCGATGTGAGCCTGCAACATAGGATTAGAATCTAGGAATCTCATCCATACAGCTTGACCTCTTCCCTTCGCTTCAAATTCCGAACTCTCGTTCGACTTCCTTGAATTGCCTCTTGCTTGATTCCTTTCTACCGTTGATTCTTATTTTCGTGCTTAGTGTCAACTAAAAAGATGACTACACTAGTATATGCTCATAGGTCAAACACATGGCTAGAATGGTTATATTGGCAATTGGAATACTTTTAAGACTCTAACTGAGTTAAAAAGGTTTTTTTTTTAAAGTGTGATTTAATGATTAGTAATTTGTAAAGTAGGATACTACCAAGGAAGGTTTTAATCTTGAGGTTTCTAAATAGTAAACACCATAGGATTGATACTGCAGGAAGGAGAAAAAAAATAGCTAGAATCTTTATACCCTTGATTTAAGAAATTGATTGGCTTTTTTGAGATTCGATATTTATGATTTATTGGGTTATAGTTATACATCCTTGCACAAGTATAAAATAATTTGCTTTTCGAGTTGTGATATTTATTAGTTTTGGGTGATAGATATACATCTTTGAACAAATATAAAATTTATTTGATTTTCGAGTTTTGATGTTCATGATTTATTGTATTATAGTTATACACCTTTGAACAGTTATAAATTTGGTTTGAAAATGATCTTAGCCTTTAGAAATGATCATAGAAATTATTTAAATTTGAGTTGTACAACTTACGATTTTCGTGTTTAGTAAATTTTGAATTTTAAGTGGAAGTAATCACGGTAAATTTTGGTTTTAAATATTTAAAAGTTATGAAAATAATTTTTGAGAAATTTTTCAAATGGTGTCCTATGATTGAGGATTTACAAATCTATTTAGATTTTTGGTAAATAAAAAAGATTTTGACTGATAATATTATTTGAAAATTTTGTTTAATGAGGGATTGCTAATATTAAAATTTTTGGGAGAATTTCGAAGGATGTGATGGAAAGTTATTTTGATTAATTAAAGGAAGTTACCATTTAAAAGTTACAATTTTGTTGGAATAACTTAGCATGAATAGAAGTTAAAATTGATGAGAGCATTGAGCTTAATTTTTGAGATTGCTTTTAATATGCTAAGAGTTGTATTATGAGTTATTTGAAAATTTTAGAGTGTTAAATTTTTGATTGATTGTAAAAATTTTATGGATTCATAAATTATGAACTCTTGAGTTAAATAGTTGAATTTAAACGTTAATTTTGGAAAAGGTTAGTAGTAACATGATAAAGTTTGCTTTGAGATTTATGAAAGTGATTTAAATTTTGGTCATGATTAAAATGAACGACTTGCAGTGAATACAAAATTTGGGTGGTTATTTTTGAAAATTTTATTAAGAAACTTTTGGAGGATACTTGAGTTAAATTTTAATAGTAGGCCCCATAATAACCCTACTGAGTATTCCACACTAATTGCCATGTCACCCATGACCATGATAGTGGTATATACACAAGTATTGTTAGTCATCTACCCAGATATGTGACTGTATTTTCACCTCGGCTTACTCGACCTTCCTTCAATTTTAGATCTTTTAATTACGACCTTCTAACCCACTTGCAATTTGAATAATGATTTAATGGTTCCTTAACTATATTCATCTGGGAAACTATCTTCTCTCCGAAATTGTGTTCCTGAATTATTTTTACTGGATTCCTTAATTAATTTTATTTCATGCTTTAACTTTATCTTCTTTATTTTGTGCATTAATTATCACCTCGTGAACTCCCACTTTCTATTTTTGATTTTTTGGCGTCCCTTACCGTGACTTAGATGTTTGGAGCACAACACTAGACTTTTTTTTCCAACAAATTTTATATGTAAGACCTAGACAAGCCCACCTTCATGTAGACATATCATGTCCCACCAAAACACATCTCCTTGTACTCTGTTTCTTGATATGACCATATGTTCAAAATGGCCAAACTATAATCTTTACAATGATACCGATATATTTTTCGACCACGGATAGGGATATTCAACCTCGACTCAATTCTTTCGACCCGATATGTGATTGTGTTTACTAAATTCCTTAAATGCTTAAATTTGTACTTTATCTTGATTTCTTGACCCATTGTCCTATGATACTATTAGTTTAACTCTTGTAAGTTGGGTAGAATATCTCACCCCCTAACAAACCTTTTTCCTTGGGAACCACATTGGTAAGTTCACTTAGACTATAAATTCAGAGGACCCTTCCTTATCTAGTCTACCAAGCCATAAATGAAGAAACACTGGGACAACTGTATAGACCCAAACTTCGGGCGAGCCTTGATTTTAAAAGATCTTGGACTATTTAAAATTCCTTCATCAATACCTCCCTTGCTCATATTTTGACTATCTCATGCTGCTAATGTAGCTTCAGTTTTGCAAGCTTATTTCGTTATCAAGTTTGATCATGACATATTTTATTGGGTGCACCCACTAACATATTGTCTAATCAGAATCGGTGCATGATGGTATGAACAACCTATTGCACTTTGGTTCGCTTATTACATATTATTCTACGTGGATGGAGACATAGTAAACATGCCTTAGAGTCTCATCCGCGATAGCCTTGACAATTCTCTTTTGAAATTATTTTTGCCGCCAATGAAACCCGCAATTCGTACTCAATATATAACACCGTCTTTGAAACCTTTGTTGTTCTTGTCTTTTACTTATTTTGGAAAGACAAGGCACTATACTTGCTAAGATAGACTCAAGGTATCATCTCTGGTTGCCCTATCAGTTATCTATACACAAATATAGATAGCCACCGATCGACTCATATGGCTGAATCCTCGCCTTTAACTACCCCTCATTCTTCAACTCTAGAATTGTTATCGTGCCCTCCCAATTATTCTGGAGCACTCGAGAATGATTCTAATTAGTCACTTTAATTTAACTCTCAACCTAGATGATTAGTATCCAATTTTCTCTCAAGGAACCATACCTCCCGAATGTCTAATTTATTCTCTTTGATCTACTCAATTCCTTACCGTTCTCTAAAATTGGATATTCAAAATTTTGTTACCTTCACTAGCAATACTTATTTGAATTCCATAACCATGATATATTTTTCTATATATCGACTCCACAATTTCCTATTGCATGGTGGTGTTGAACGCCGTTTTATCGCCTCCTCCAAAATTTAATTGTATTTTGGTATTGACGAACTCTTTCTATCCCTCAACCCTATCTACCCTATTTTTTTCCTAAATTTGAGGACGAAATTCTTGTAAGTTGGGTAGGATATAAAACCTCATATTTATTATTATTTTTTTATTATTTTATTAGACTTAAAAAAGTAATTTATGCAAATTATGATTTTTTTATTAGAAATGACCTTAGCCATTGTTGAATTTTGGAACACGAGACTACCATGAATTTTGGCCCGGAAGATGTAGCAGTGTGCCTTGACAAGTGTACCAGTCATGCCGGGGGAAGCCTAGCCATGGTGATGACCAAACTAGGAAAACCAGACAGAGTTGTGAATGGACTTATTTAAAGTATTTTAATTAAATATTCTTTTATATATTGATTTTTAGATGACCGGGTTTGTCCAATTCAGTCTGAACTGGGCCCGAACCAAATTTTAGCCCATGTAAGCAGGTAGTGTGACCAAATGTGGCCATGTAGACATATTTTATTTACTTAGAAATATCTCCTAAATTATTTTAGAATTTTATGTACAATTTCTAATTATTTAAATATTTGTACAATTATTGGTATTTTATTTTTAAATAATATTTTACAAGATTGTACATGTTCTTGGATCCGAATAAGGGTGTGTGGTACAGTTCACCCATTGGAGCAATTTTTATTAATTTATTATTATTAAATTTATTTTGTAGAGATTTATTAAATATGTTTATTCTATTAAGATATTATTATTACTTTAAGTGGATTTATTGTGAATGGAATTTATATGTGCATGTAGATATGTTTAAATATATATTCAATATTTGGTTAGATAATATTAAATTGTTATTAGAATTTTTTAATAGATTTTGGTGTATATATATATATATATATATATATATATATATATATATATATATATATATATATATATATATATATATATATATATAGAAGGATAAGAATAAGATAAGAAAAGAAAAAAAAAGAAAAAAAAAAGGTTAATGGGTGGTCGGCCCCACCCGACCACCCAAGCATAGCAAGTAGCAGCAAGCTACTTTTGTGTGCCCACCACAATAACCAACATAGCGGCATGCTTTGTGAGCCCTTTACAAATTAACAGCAACAACATGGAGGCCGAACACCCCCCAGCCCCTTTTTATTTATATATATATATATATATATATATATATATATATATATATATATATATATATATATATATATATATATATATATATATATATTACTAAACCCTAATCAAATTCCTCTCTCCTCCATCCTCCTCCCACTCCTCGGCGTGCGTGCCAGCCTTGCCAGAGCGACAGCATCTCCACCTCCCGATCGTCACGGCGACAACAACAACAACAATAAAACAACAGATTTCCACTTTAAGGTATCCCACTTCCCCGATCAATTTCTCTGTCAATTCAAATCCGTTTTTAGATCCGTAAATTCGTGTAGAAGGCCCTCATGACCCTCTTCGGGATCCCCCAGGTGGATTTCGACATGGTCATCCAACTTGCTCGAAAAATCGAGACGAAGTTGGAGAAAAACCATTTTTCTGGAATATTAAAAACTGTTTCAAAACACCAACTTGTCGGCCACTTTTCTCGCTGTCCATTAAACTTTCATAGAAACTAATTAAAGAAAGTGAAAGACAACATAACCGAGATTGTAACGCACCTTCTGGATTCACTTTTCATCTAGTATGTAGAAAGTTACACGTTGTTAAAGTTTCACGAAAAATTGTAAATTCTGTTTTCAAAAAGTAGAAAAACAACCCGATACGGCATCCGTTCCGACAAACCGGACGACGTGGTTGCGAACTATATGCATCGAAAGGCGCGTATGGATGTTGTCGACGTGTGGGAACTGACGGAACCCGATTTCGTTGCATGTGCGCGACGAAATTAGTACCGTTGAGATACCCCGTATCGACCCTTTGTAAATTAAGTCACAACTTTATGCACACTCATCATATTGCGATGAAACTTGCGCCATTGGACTCGAAATATTTTTCTGGTCCTGTGAGCCAAGTTTGGTCCGATTCTGATACCGTTGATCGGGACGCTATTTTGGCGGGCCCACAATCCCACTCAACGGGCAATTTTGTGCACAGCCCACCGGAATCCAAAATTGGACATACCATTGCGTTCGTCTCATCCAAACAAATCCGTAGACATGTAGTTAGACGACTTTAGAGAATGTAGGTTCTGGCCCACATTTCGGTACAAAACGGGTCCAACGGCGGACATCATTTTGATCCGAAATTACGATTTTGCCCCTATTCCAGAATTTAACTTTTGGACAGGCGTTTCCTAGGCATATCTTATATTTCAAACTCGTTCGTGATGTTTGTTACAGCATCCGGAGTCATCTGTGGGATTTGACTTTTCTTGTTTTATTTTTTGTTTGTGCGAGCTGCTAGATTATTCTCTTTACACATAACCTCAGGCAAGATACCTTGCCATTATACTGTTTATATTCAGTTTGCATTTTATTACATATCATTGTTCATTTATTTCCAGTTCTTACCGTTCTTGATTTACTGTCTGCTCAGTGATATTAGATACACTTTGTTATTATCCTTTGATTGCATGTGGACTTAGAGTTAAGAGACTGCCGTCTGTAGTGTATCGCATATACCTTGACACAGTTATACCACGAGGATGTGTGAGATGAGTAGCATGTAGATGTTCTTGTGTGTGGGCGGATCCCCCATGCGCATGCGTTAGGGCTAACTGCTAAATGTGGGCGGATCCCCCATGTTAGGAGATTTGGCAGTTAGTAGAGGTATATGAGACATGGATGTGACTCTATTAGACATTGGGTGGGAAGAACAGTTCTTTAACGTATGGGCCAAGTATGCACTTCCCTATTGCCGATTATCTCAGCGGGAGATACGGTCCTGGATCCTGATACTGATTTACTGCTGGCCTCTGACATTCGATGAATGTTATGCTTTGAGGTTCCTGGTATCCTGATAGGCCATACCTGAGATTACTGCTACTGAGCCAGAGTGCCCATGCGTTGGAGGTTTGTTCTTAACTGCATAAACACTATAGTACGGTTAGATTACCTTGTGTCGTTATGTCACTTATTTCGGTTTGTGACATATTACATATTCAGTTTATTATGGCATATTCTTTATGTATCTTGTTACGTCTCTCTGAGAACCTGGTTATCTCTCCAGGTGTGTGTGCTTCTGTGATATTGCAGGTGTTCTAGCCGAGGTCGCGATCTTCTCTATTCATTCGGAGATGACGTGTCTTGGGTCTTCCTTTGCTACTCCCGCCAATTTATTTCAGTTTCATGTATATTTTTCGTTACTGGTTGGTAGTGGATTTGTCTCCGCCCAACGTATTGTACAAAGACTTATTACAGTTGATTATATGATATCTTTATTCTTCATTGTGGATGAGATTAGATTACTCTTGGTTTAATGTATTTTACAGCTTATGTATTCATACGAAGTTTTCATATATTAGAGTATACTTCATATGTATGCAGCTGGCATGGATACGTACCTAGTCCTAGGTATTTTAGGACTGGGGCGTTACAACTCCTTCGTGCAACTTTGGGTAATCCCTTCATTTTTTCGCTTTCTGTTTGTGATCGCAGAAACCCATACACCATCCTGGCCTAGAAATAGGTTCTGTAGAAATTAATTGGATTCTGTGGTTAATTTATTTTAGCTTCTGTGATGTAAATAGTAAATGTTGTAATAATAATCGTTTTAGGAAACTTCAAATATACTTTATCGGTATTAATTGATTTATGAATTAACCTTAATAATTTAGATATGGTTTTAATGATTATTAATTGTTTAAATATGTAGTTAGGATTATCATTTAATTTGTAATGTTAAGTCGTAGAGTGTTAAACCAAATAATGATTTAGTTTGTTTACAAAATAGTAGTAAATAAATATTCATTAAAAAGTTATTATCTTTAAAATAAAAGTTTGGTTAAGTAAATGGTATAAAAAATTAGATTTCATTAAATGATTATATATATGATATATATATATATATATTTTTTTATATATATGATATATATATATATATATATATATATATATATATATATATATATATATATATATATATATATATATATATATATATATATATATATATATATATATAAATGTTTTCCTTTTAAAGATGATTTCTGATCAAGAAGGTTTTATAAGGAGAATTAATATAATAAAAACTAATATTTATTTAAAAATGGTTATTTTGGAAATGGTATTTAATATTAAAACCCGAAAACTTTTTTATTAACTTTAAACCAATATTTTGGTAAGAAAATGTATTTTTGTGCATTTATTATTATCTATGTTTAAATGTAATTTTCTACATAATTTATGAAATGTCTAAAAGAAATATTTTATGAAAATCATTCTGATTAAATAAATTCTATTTTAAAATGTTATTTAAATAAAAAATATTTTCTTACAAAAATTACTAATTTCGAGAAATTTATTTTTAAGTATTTTTCCTATTAATTAATTTATGTAAATAGTTGTAAGGGCATAAGCCCAGTTTTTTATTTATTTTCTGTGACCCTGTATTATGTAGTGTAGATTTTACTTTCTTTTTGAGTTGGTATCGCGTACCTAGACGAGTAGCTATAAATCGGATATTAATTATTTTTGTATAAAATTAATAAGGATTTCTCACACTTAATTTTAAATGAATAAAATATTGGTAAGTTAGCAAGTTCATGTTTTATCACTATAAACAATATAGTTATATATATATATATATATATATATATATATATATATATATATATATATATATATATATATATATATAGTATAAAAATACAAAGATTTGCCAATCAACCTATAAATGCTATCTTCTCCAATTAAATCAAGTAACCAGTTTATTCAATTAAATGATAACCAATGTAGCTTGCGACGTTAGACGAATTTCGGTAGATTAAATAAAATAACTTAAAACCTGAATAGGGTTATTTCTAGAGATTGTAACTAGCACACCTAGATATGGTTCAATTATGGTTCTAAGTCAAGGTTCTCAACTGTAGGATCTCGGAGACGTACTTGACTTCCTCCTCGGTACCGACATTCCCGATCCAGTCAATTAACAGAGGCAAGCTACATTTATATTTTCTTGTATTTTATTTAGTAATTGTCAAGCTGCATGTTTAAACCACATTGCTACATGAAACCCTATCCTAGAGTTCAAATATTGATTGTGGGGATTGGGGGAATAGTGTAACGTTTATGACCAATACCCCCCATATTGCATGATTGTGCGAGCTTACCCCTCTTACACACGGGGATAAGCCGTATCGCGTCGCTAGGACGCTATTGTACAACCCAAGCCGGTCATACACGATTACACATTCAAATCACATTGTTTTTAATTGTTAAATTGCTGGAAAATATTGTTTTAACTGTTTAGCATGTACTTTTCTATTATTATTTGAAATGTGATATACATATTCGTACTTGCTCCCTCCTGACTGGAGACCAACATTTTTAGGTGACATTGAGGATACTAAGCTATTGTACAATAGCTACTGTGACCCGGTATTGTATCATGTGGTGTTGCCAGAGTCCCCCTTGGAGGACGCAGGACCTGAGGCCGACGAGCCGACTGCCTGGCTAGTTATTTTCAGTTTTTCTAGTTTTATTGTTTGGAGTTTGTTAATTTGAATTCAGTTCTTTATTTCAGTTCTTTCATTTTCAGTTGTACTTTTCAGTTGTTGAATAAAAGTTTTAAAATTTTCGTATATACAAGTTGTGACAAATGTATGGATGTGGTTATGAATACCTGCATATAGAACAGCTTACTGCCACCGTCACATAAAGGTGCAGGCTGGACATGATCCAGTTCAACCCAAATAATTTTGGGATCGGGTCGTGACAGGACGTAACCACGTGCTCGTGCCCCTAATCAGGGTGCGGGTCGTGACAAAAGGAAAGGTATTGCCATTCTTCCCCAATCCTTAACTTTTCCATTTTAATTCCTTTTTGGCTCTAGTTTCTTGTATTAGAGTCTAACACTCCTCTATTTTTTGATTATGGAGAGAAATCTCAGCTTTTGAACAATTTGGGGATTTAAGCTAGCAAGGAGGATCACTCATTTTGGGGCTTTTCTTGCCATTGACACTCTATAGGTAAACCCTCTAAATTGTGTTTTTATTCTGATTTCTTTGCATCCTAGCCTTGATCTAGGTGTCCCTTAGTTGTCCCTCAATTTTGGTAGGAAATCGTGTCTGTTTGGTGTCCGTATCGGACACGTGTCAATGTGTATGTGCATGTGTTTATTAGAATGCCACATAGAAATAAATTTTGTTAATTTTAAAATCTAATTGAACAGAAATGTAGGTTATTATGTGTATAACAATATTCGTGAGGACTGAGCACGATTTGGGGTTGTATTCGTGTCTAAAATGGACACGCACCTCATGCACGACACACGCGCACAGACCCCGTGCGCTGTCCTGCTGCTCGGGGTCGACACAGGACACGACACCGCACGAGACACCAAAAAAATTATGGAGACGTGCGGGCAATCACTAACAGCATGCACACCAAATTTGAGGCGATTTCGTCGAGTAGGTTGTGAGAAATCACATGCGCACGGGTTTTTTACTGTCACTGTACACACGGCAAATCTTAACTGATACACATCAATTGACACGACATGGTTACACTTGGACACATATCAGGGTCTTAGACACGACCACCTAGACCTAGGCTACCTAGAAACTTGACCACGAGACCCCTAGTGGCTTGTATCGTGTCCTAGTGGACACGATATGTCAGCACGAGACTGTACTGAACACAGTCTCTGACACTGGGTTCGACCCACTGGTTGGACACGTTTCACCTTTATATGTTGACACCCTATGACACTGTATGGACACATGGACACCCTCCACATGTGCACACACATGACTGACATCTAACCTAGGTAGTATAGCTTCAAGTGAGAGAGATTTCGATCTTTGGCATTAGCCACAGATCTTGTTCAGTGCAGTCGGGCTGAACATTTGCTCATTGATTCTTCCTAAGTTCTGTGTAGAGTTTGGATTTAGTTGTGCATTTGTTTTCATATCCTAGCATCTAAGTTATAATCCCTCATGTCCACTGCATGTTTAAATTGCTCAGATACTTTACATTCTCAGTCGAGCCCCATCCAATCATTTACTGCACAATTGTACCTCCTGCTTACTCATAATGCCTTGAGCTCAGTCATGGTGTTGGATGTCCAATCCAGAGATAATTTCTTACATTCATCTGTTCAATGGCCTGTATTGTCATTTGTTCATTTCTGAACATGACAAATTATGGAGCTATTACTCTGTTCAACTGAAACCCCTACATCCTAGGTTCATTGCTATATTTGAATGTTCACTGCTTGCATTCCTATTTCCTTGTATTGATGATGTATGCATAAGTTAGTACAACACTTGACCTTGACATCTTCCATTAAATCCAGTCCTTATTCAAGGTTTGGCCTGCATATCCCTTGTTTAGACTTCAAGTATCACCACTAATACCTTGAGTTAGCCCACACATGTTGTCTACCCCTCTTTACATATTTATCTATTCCATTTGTTCACTGGTTGTTTCAGAACTAAGTATCAGCTGCTATACTTGGGTCGAGGTCTAGGATGTCTGTGCGTGTGTTCTTTATATGTGAGAGTTAGTTAGCAAGAGTATATGGGTTGGTATCTTTGCTTAAGACATATATGAAATATAGGAAAGGGCCATGTAATAGTTTAGTGTATCAGTTTTAGGGAAGTTTGATGTGTTCAGTCCTAGTACTAAGGAGAGTGTCTTGGTTATGACATTAGTGTTTAGATTAGTGAGTGAGTTGAGTGTTGGGGTTTAAGGAAATTAAGATATTGGTAAGTTAGGATTTTAGTTCATGTTAGGATTGGATTGTTAGCATCCTGGTAGTGAAGTTTAGGGTACCTTAATGTATCACCAGAATATATATCCTAGAATGGACTGAGTTTAGTTAGATTTGGGTAGGACTTAGCTTGCTTGATCCTGCATGTATGCATGTGAGCATGCAACACAAAGCAGCAGTAGCAGTGGCATTAGCTAAGGAAGCAGTAGCATTATAACAGTAGCAGTAGATGACTATGAGGGTGTGAGGTATGAGTTGGGATAGGAATTAGATTTTGTATATATTTGTATATGTAAAACTTAGGATATGGGTTTATATGTTGGGTCCCAGATTCTTGTGAGTTAGTTTAGGATTCATTTGTAGATGTGAGTTGTATATGTATATACATATATAAGTATGTTAAAGGTTTTACCTATTAGACTAAGGTATAAGGGTATGGCTTTAGCCTAGGTATTGGGAGTTCCTTAGCAATGCTAAGGTAAGTGGGGTAACACATGTATTATAGGGATATGCATGTATGTAATGTAGTATATTTATATATATATATATATATATATATATATATATATATATATATATATATATATATATATATATATATATATATATGCAATGTATATATGCAATGTGAAATATAAGGCATGAAGGTATGTATGAATGCTAGTATGTAAATAGGATATGCATGTATCCTATACAATGTATACATGAATGTATGTAATTATATTTGTATCTATAGGATGTATATAGGCCTGGTGTATAGAGTGACCCTATAGGTTGTTGTTTAGAGTTGAGTTGACTGGCCTTAGACCTAGTTTGACTAGATGTTGACTTGGGTTGACCCAGAGTTGACCAAGTTTGACTTTGACCTAGGTTGGCTTAGAAATTATGTAGATTGCATTGTAAACTTCATTTATCTTATTTTAACACATTTTAACTTATATTGCTCTAAATAGGACATTGTGACTCCGATTCAGACATCTGATATACATCAGTCATTCTGGGTATCAGGCGAGTATATTCTCTGATAGTTCTCTCATTTATTTGTCAATTAATGTACTTTAGTTCTAGTTAGTTTTATGTGATTCTTTGTTACAACACGTATGGATATTTCTGGATTCATGTATGCGACACACATACCATATTGTCTGGCCTCTATTACTGGAATCATTGCTAGTATCATCATGTTTGGCTGGACTCATCTCGATTCTCGTGTCTTGTACTGGATTCACCTGTATTACGGGGTGAGAAAATATTGAGTAAGACATGTAGACATACCCCAAATATGGAATCTCCCAACTGGAATCTACTGGAAGCATAGCCATCTCTCGCCTGATCAGTGAGTGATATGTCTGATACCTACAGCCGTATTACATGTAGATCTCAGTATATTAAAACATACTGTTAGAATATAGCTGGTCTCACCTGGATTCTTGATCACTGACTAGAATCATCTTGTACTGGATTCATCTTGTATTAGATTCGTCCCGTACTGGATTTACATAGAATTTATACTTGTTTTACATTTACTGTCTGGACTTATCATATTACTCTAGTTCAGTTAGAATTTTATTTTACAGTCTTCATTGCCATGATTCTTCTCTTGTTTAGTTACCTTACTTTTCTTGTATCTTAACTGTTTCTCTATACCATCACCTGAATATAAACTATCATGTTCATCAATAAAACTGTCTATAACTGCTTTATAGTTCTCTGTCATTTACTTGGGTTTTCTAGATTAAGTTGTACTCGTTCCTGTCCTTGACTGGACCTGTTGTAAATTTTACAGATGATTGCTCTGAGGACACTTGCCCTACTTACTATGGACCAGGAGATGTTTTAGCTACCTTTGGCCTCGACACTCAGAGTGATCGGGAGACTAGCTAGTTGACTTGGTTTAGTTTCATGTTTTAAAACTTGAATTGTAATAAGCTGAGATATGTTTTGTTTTGAGATTGTTTGAGATTATTATTATTCAGTAGTTTGTTCGTTGTTATTATTTAGTCTTAGTTATAAACTTCTGTGTTATCTTATCGTGCTTAGACTGTGATTGAGATTTCATTATATCTATACTTGTCCTCCGTTCGAAGTTGAGATTTTGACAAGTATATTATATAATTGCGTGAGTTGTTGGTTAGATAGTGACCTAGAACAGCATTCTACCGTCGACACTACGGCGTAGGCTGGACGCTGTTACGTACTCGTACCCTTACAGTGGGTGCGGGTCGTGACATAAGCACCACAGATACCACAAACAAAGAATGGAGTAAATGTATTCTTTTTATTCAAAATCAATTACATTCATAGGACTACATCTCCAGCAAAAAAAATCATCACAGATTCGTCACAAGAATGAGCAAACCAAAAAGTTCATCTCTTCATCTGGACATGAAGTAAAGGATTACATTGATGTCCTAAAGAAGCAAAACACAAACTACAGCTAAAGACAGACAGAAACACCAAGACAAAATACGGACATTTATTTTTCATACTCCCGGAAACAACAATTACATGGCAACCACGGATCCTTACAGTCAAGGATCATAGTTGTGTTGAGGCGTATACCATTCCCTCAGCCATTTCGCATACGAAGGATCTACTTGATTAAAGTCCTCGATGAAGGCAGGAGGGTCAGAACTCCCAGTGTTGCTACCCTCGGACTTGGACTCCTCCTTCACAGCAACTTCAATCTTGGGAGTAATTCCCTCCCCGATGGTCGCCAACTCTTCTTTTACCTCAACTTTTGGTATCACCTCCTCCTTAACAAACGGCGACTCTTATTTGATGAGAGGAGGCAGTATCTCCTCCTTCACAACGGTCTCAGCCTTCGGCATGGATGCTGCAAAAATTAAAAAAAGAAGATAGTCATAAGAAAACAAAGCGAATGGGCACTTTTTTAAGCTATGCGGCCTAGTCAGACAAAACCTATACAGTATGGTTATAAGGAGCATTTGTGGTCTAAAATCAGGTGATGTAACGCCCCAGTCCCAAAATACTTAGGACTAGGTACGTATCCATGCCAGCTGCATACATACAAAGTACACTCCAATATAAGGAAACCTTGTATGTATACATAAGCTGTAAAATGTAGTAGAACCATAATAACTAAATCTCATCCACTAGATAAATAAATGATATAAAAGCAACTTTGAATTTGTCATGTATACAATCGTTGGGCGGAGACAAAGTCCACTACCAACTATCTCAAATAAAAGGTACAAGAAGTGATCGATAAAATAACGAGGCGAACCAAGCGCAATCGTCTTCGAAAGAATGGAGAAGATCACGGCCTTGGCTAGAACACCTGCAAAATCACAGAAGCACACACCTGGAGAGATAACCAGGTCTTCAGAGGGACGTAACAAGATACACAAAGAACATGCCATAATAAACTGAATATATAATATGTCACAAACCGAAATAAGTGACAAGACGACAATAAGGTAATCTAATCGTACTACAGTGTTTATGCAGTTAAGAACAAACCTCCAACGCATGGGCACTCTGGCTCAGTAACAGTAATCTCAGGTATGGCCCATCAGGATACCAGGGACCTCAAAGCATAACATTCATCGAATGTCAGAGGCCAGCAGTAAATCAGTATCAGGATCCAGGACCGTATCTCCCGCGGAGATAACCGGCAATAGGGAAGTGCATACTTGGCCCATACGTTAAGGAACTGTTCTTCCCACCCAATGTCTAACAGAGTCACATCCATGACTCACATACTTCTACTAACTGCTAAGTCTCCTAACATGCCTCTATTAGCAGTTAGCCCTAACGTATGCACATGGGGGATCAGCCCACACGCAAGTGCCTCTACATGCTACTCATCTCACACATCCTCGTGGTACAACTGTATCAAGGGGTATGCAATACACTACAGACGGTGGTCTCTTACTCTAAGTCCACATGCAATCAAAGGATAATAACAAAGTATATCTAATATCACTGAGCAGACAGTAATCAAGAACTATAAGAACTGAAAATAAATGAACAGTGATATGTAATAAAATGCAACTGAATATAAACAGTATAATGGCAAGGTATCTTGCCTGAGGGTGGTGCGAGAAGCAGCAAAATCCAACAATCAGAATCGTCAACACGAAAGTCAAAATCCACAAGAAGCTCCGGATGCTAAAACAAACATCACAAACGAGTTTGAAATAAAAGATATACCTAGGAAACGCCTATCCAAAAGTTAAATTCTGGAACAGGGCCAAAATCGTAATTTTGGGTCAAAACGATGTCCGCCATTGGATCCGCTTTGCACCGAAATGTGCGCCAGAACCTACGGTCTCTAAAGTCATCAAACTACATGTCTACAGATTTGTTTTGATGAGACAAACCCAACGGTATATCCAATTTTGGATTCCGGTGGGCTGTGCACAAAATCGTCCGTTAAGTGGGATTGTGGGCCCGCCAAAATAGCATTCCGATCAACGGTCTCAGAATCGGACCAAACTTGGCTCACAGGACCAGAAAAATATTTTGAGTCTAATGGCGCAAGTTTCATCGCGATATGATAAGTGTGCACAAAGTTGTGACTTAATTTGTAAAGGGTCGATACGGGGTATCTCGATGGATACGTACTGTTTTCGTCGCGCACATGCAACGAAATTGGGTTCCGTCAGTTCCCACACCGATAACATCCATACGCACCTTTCGATACATATAGTGCATGACCACGTCGTCCGGTTTGTTGGGACGCACGCTGTATCGGGTGTTTTTCCACTTTTTGAAAACAGAATTTATAATTTTTTTGGAAAACTTTAACAACGTGTAACTTTCTACATACTAGATAAAAAGTGAATCCAAAAGGTGCGTTACAATCTTGGTTATGTTGTCTTCGACTGTCTTCAATTAGTTTTTACGAAAGTTTAATGGACAGCGAGAAAAGTGGCCGACAAGTTGGTATTTTGAAACAGTTTTTAATATTTCAGAAAAGTGGTTTTTCTCCAACTTCGTATCGATTTTTCGAGCAAGTTGGGTGGCCATGTTGAAATCCACCAAGGGGATCTCGAAGAGGGTCAAGTCTACTTTCAATAAAATCTTACGGATTAAAAATCGGTGCTACGAGTAAAAAGTTATGTCGTCGGAAAGTAAGGTACCTTGAGTGGAAAAACTGCTCCGTGAATGACGATGGGCTGACTTTCGACGCTCCGTTTGTCGCACACAAAACTTCGTCGCTGGTGAAACCAACTCCTAGGTGAAGAGGGTATGTTCTACTAAAATTTTCGTTTTGGGAGTCTAGGGTTTTGAGGTCTGTGGTGGAAGTTATATATAAAACCAATTGGTTGAAAAAACCTAATACTATTACTACTACTAATAAGCCAATTAGGCATTACCAACGGGTCGCATTGGGGTTAGCGTGCTATAGCAGCTTGCTGCTTAGGTGGGAAGGGAGGGGCCCGCCCACTTAAGTGGGTGGGTGAAGTTTTAATTTTTTTTTCTTTTCTTTTCCTTTTCCTTTTTCCTTTCTTTATTCTTTTCTTTTCTAAATCTTTTCAAACTTTTTAAATATATATATAGATATATCTATATATGTATATATCCATACATATACCATAATTTATTTTAAAACCAACTAACAATTTAATATTATCTATCCAAATATTTAATATATTTAAACATATCTGTATATATATAAATTCAACTCACAATAAATCAAATCAAAATAATAATATCTAAATAGGAAAACATGTTTACAAAATAAATTTTAATAATAATAAATTAATAAAATCTTTCCAATGGGTGAACTTATACCACACACCCTATCCAGGTCCAAAAATAGTAAAATTTTGTAAAATATTATTTTATTAATGAAATATAGATTTTTGTACCCAAAGTCAATAAATATTCAAGAAGTTCTAAAAATATTTAAAAAATACTTGTACATACACAAAATATTCCTATATGGCCACCTTAGTCACCTCACATGGGCTTAAATTTGTTCGGGCCCTGTTCGGGCTGAATTGGCCAACACGGGTCATAAAAAAAAATATAAATTGTATAAATTTATTTTTAAGTCTAATAAAATAATAATAAAAAATAATTATAAAAAATAGGGGTTTTACATCCTACCCAACTTACAAGAATTTCGACCTCGAAATTTAGGATTAATAGGGTAGATAGGGTTGAGGGATAGGAAGAGTTCGTCAATACCAAAATACCATTAAATTTTGGATGAGGCGATAAAACGGTGTTCAACACCACTATGTAATAGAAAATTGTGGAGTCGATATATACAAAAATATATCATGGTTATGGAATTGAATAAGGGTTGCCAGTGAAGGTAGCAAAATTTCGATAATCCAATTTGGAGAGTAATAAGGAATTGAGTAGATCAAGGAGAATAATTTAGACATTCGGGAGATATGGTTCCTTAAGGGAGAACTAGATACTAATCGCCTTGGTCGGGGGTTTGATTTAAGTGAATGATTAGAATCATTCTCGAGTGCTCAAGAACAATTGGAAGGACACGATAATAATTCTAGGGTTAAGGAACAAGGAGTAGTTAAATGCGATGATACAGCCACATGAGTCGGTCGGTGGCTATCTACATTTGTGTATAATTAACCGATTGGGCAACCAAAGATGATATCTTGAGTCTATCTAGCAAGTACAGTACCTTGTCTTTCCAAAATAAGTAAAAGACAAGAACAACAAAGGTTTCAAAGACGGTGTTATATATTGAGTACGAATTGCGGGGTTCATAGGCGGCAAAAATAATTCAAAAGAGAATTGTCAAGGCGGTCACGGATGAGACTCTAAGGCAAGTTTTACTCTGTCTCCATCCGCATAGAATAAGTTATGATAAGCGAACCAAAGTACAATAGGTTGATCAGACCATCATGCATCGGCTCTGACTAGACAATATGTCAGTGGGTGCACCCAATAAAATATGTCATGATCAAACTTGATAACGAAATAAGCTTGCAAAACTGAAGCTACGTTAGCAGCGTGAGATAGTCCAAATATAAGCAAGGGAGGTACTGATGAAGAAAATTTTAAATAGTCCAAGATCTTTTAAAATCAAGTCTTGTCCGAAGTATGGGCCTATACAGTTGTCTTAGTGTTTCTTCATTTATGGCTTGGTAGACTAGATACGGTAGGGTCCTCTGAATTTATAGTCTAAGTGAACTTACCAATGTGGTTCACAAGGAAAAGGGCTACGTTAGCAGCGTGAGATAGTCCAAATATGAGCAAGGGAGGTACTGATGAAGAAAATTTTAAATAGTCCAAGATCTTTTAAAATCAAGTCTTGCCCGAAGTATGGGCCTATACAGTTGTCTTAGTGTTTCTTCATTTATGGCTTGGTAGACTAGATACGGTAGGGTCCTGAATTTATAGTCTAAGTGAACTTACCAATGTGGTTCACAAGGAAAAGGTTTGTTAGGGACGAGGTATTCTACCCAACTTACAAGAGTTAAACTAATAGTATCATGGGACAATGGGTCAAACAATCGAGATAAAGTACAAATTTAAGCATTTAAGGAGTTTAGTAGAACACAATCACATATCGGGTCGAAAGGATTGAGTCGCGGTTGAATCCCTATCCGTGGTCGAAAATATATCGGTATCATGGTAAAGATTATAGTTTGGCCATTTTGACCATAAGATCATATCAAGAAATAGAGTACAAGGAGATGGGTTTTAGTGGGACATGATATGTCTACAGGAAGGTGGGCTTGTCTAGGTCTTATATATAAAATTTGTTGGAAGAAAAAGTGTAGTGTTGTGCTCCAAATATCCGAGTCACGATAAGAGATGCCAAATGATCAAAAATAGAAAGTGGGAGTTCACGAGGTGATATTTAATGCACAAAAATAAAGAAGATCAAGTTAAAGCATGAAATAAAATTAATTAAAGAATTCAGTAAAATAATTTAGGAACATAATTCCAGAGAGAAGATAGTCTCCTAGATGAACACAGTTAAGGAACCATTAACTCATTATTCCAATTGTAAATGGGTTAGAAGGTCGTAATTAAAAGATCTAGAATTGAAGGAAGGTCGACTAAGTCAATGTGGAAATACAGTCGCATAGCTGGGTAGATGACTAACAACACCTGTGTATATACTACTATCATGGTTATGGGTGACATGGCAATTAGTGTGGAACACTCAGTAGGGTTATCTTGGGGCCTACCATTAAAATTTAACTCAAGTTTCCTCCGAAAGTTTCAAAATTAAACTTTCAAAAATAAACCACCAAAATTTGTATTCACTCCAACCCGTTCAAATTCATCATAAAAATTTAAATCACTCTCATAAATCTCAAAGCAAATTTTATCACGTTACTACTAACCTTTTCCAAAATTAACGTTTAAATTCAACTATTTAACTCAAGAGTTCATAATTTACGAATCCATAAAAATTTCACAATCAATCAAAAATTTAACACTCTAAAGTTTTCAAATAACTCATAATAAAACTCTTAGCATATTAAAAGCAATCAAAAAAATTTAAGCTCAATGCTCTCATCAATTTTAACTTCTATTCATGCTAAGTTATTCCAACAAAATCACAACTTTTAAATGGTAATTTCCTTTAATCAATCAAAATAACTTTCCATCACATCCTTCGAAATTCTCCCAAATTTTTTAATATTAGCAATCCCACATTAAACTAAATTTTCAAATAATCTTATCAGTCAAAATCTTTTTTTTTACCAAAAATCTAAATAGATTTGTAAATCCTCAATCATAGGACAAAATTTAAAATAAAGAAAAATTCTCAAAAATCGTTTTCAATTATTGTAAACCAAAATTTACCATCATTACTTCCACTTAAAATTCAAAATTTACTAAACACGAAAATTGCAAGTTGTACAACTAAATTTAAATAATTCCTACCGCCATTTTTTTAAAAAAGCTAAGATCATTTTCAAACCAAATTTATAACTGTTCAAAGGTGTATAACCATAATCCAATAAATCATAAACATCAAAACTCGAAAATCAAATAAATTTTATATTTATTCAAAGATGTATATCTATCACCCAAAACTCATAAATACCACAACTCGAAACGCAAATCAATTTTATACTTGTGCAAGGATGTATAACTATAACCCAATAAATCATAAATATCAATCTTGAAAATCAATCAATTTCTTAAACCAAGTATGAAATTCTATAAATCCTTTGGTGTTTACTATTTAGAAATATCAAGGTTAAAACTTTCTTTGGTAGTATCCTACTTTACAAATTACTAATCATTAATTCACACAAAAAAGCCCCTTTTTAACTCAATTAGTCTTGAATGTATTCCAATTGCCAATATAACCATTCTAGCCATGTGTTTGACCTATGAGCATATACTAGTGTAGTCATCTTCCTAGTTGACACTAAGCACGAAAATAAGAATCAACGGTAGAGAGGAATCAAGCAAGATGCAATTCAAGAAAGTCGACCAAGAGTTCGGAATTTGAAGCCAAGGGAAGAGGTCAAGCTGTATGGATGAGATTCCTAGATTCTAATCCTATGTTGCAGGCTCACATCGGTACAGTAACGTAATCGAAGTGACAAACTCGACCTGCATGGGCCACCACAAAAACATGTAACGCCCCAGTCCCAAAATACTTAGGACTAGGTACGTATCCATGCCAGCTGCATACATACAAAGTACACTCAAATATATGGAAACCTTGTATGTATACATAAGCTGTAAAATACAGTAGAACCATAATAACTAAATCTCATCCACTAGATAAATAAATAATATAAAAGAAACTTTGAATTTGTCATGTATACAATCGTTAGGCGGAGACAAAGTCCACTACCAACTATCTCAAATAAAAGGTACAAGAAGTGATCGATAAAATAACGAGGCGAACCAAGCGCAATCGTCTTCGAAAGAATGGAGAAGATCACGGCCTTGGCTAGAACACCTGCAAAATCACAGAAGCACACACCTGGAGAGATAACCAGGTCCTCAGAGGGACGTAACAAGATACACAAAGAACATGCCATAATAAACTGAATATATAATATGTCACAAACCGAAATAAGTGACAAGACGACAATAAGGTAATCTAACCGTACTACAGTGTTTATGCAGTTAAGAACAAACCTCCAACGCATGGGCACTCTGGCTCAGTAACAGTAATCTCAGGTATGGCCCATCAGGATACCAGGGACCTCAAAGCATAACATTCATCGAATGTCAGAGGCCAGCAGTAAATCAGTATCAGAATCCAGGACCGTATCTCCCGCGGAGATAACCGACAATATGGAAGTGCATACTTGGCCCATACGTTAAGGAACTGTTCTTCCCATCCAATGTCTAACAGAGTCACATCCATGACTCACATACCTCTACTAACTGCTAAGTCTCCTAACATGCCTCTATTAGCAGTTAGCCCTAACGCATGCACATGGGGGATCAGCCTACACGCAAGTGCCTCTACATGCTACTCATCTCACACATCCTCGTGGTACAACTGTGTCAAGGGGTATGCAATACACTACAGACGGTGGTCTCTTACTCTAAGTCCACATGCAATCAAAGGATAACAACAAAGTATATCTAATATCACTGAGCAGACAGTAATCAAGAACTATAAAAACTGGAAATAAATGAACAGTAATATGTAATAAAATGCAACTGAATATAAACAGTATAATGGCAAGGTATCTTGCCTGAGGGTGGTACGAGAAGCAGCAAAATCCAACAATCAGAATCGTCAACACGAAAGTCAAAATCCACAAGAAGCTCCGGATGCTGAAACAAACATCACGAACGAGTTTGGAATAAAAGATATGCCTAGGAAACGCCTGTCCAAAAGTTAAATTCTGGAACAGTGGCAAAATCGTAATTTCGGGTCAAAACGATGTCCGCCATTGGACCCGCTTTGCACCAAAATGTGCGCCAAAACATACGATCTCTAAATTTGTCAAACTACATGTCTACGGATTTGTTTTGATGAGGCGAACCCAAAGGTATGTCCAATTTTGGATTCCGGTGGACTGTGCACAAAATCGCCCGTTGAGTGGGATTGTGGGCCCGCCAAAATAGCGTTCCGATCACCGGTCTCAGAATCGGACCAAACTTGGCTCACAAGACCAGAAAAATATTTTGAGTCCAATGGCGCAAGTTTCATCGCGATATGATGAGTGCGCACAAAGTTGTGAATTAATTTGTAAAGGGACGATACGGGGTATCTCGACGGATACGCACTGTTTTCGTCGCGCACATGCAACGAAATTGGGTTTCGTTAGTTCCCACACGTCGAAAACATCCATACGTGCCTTTCGATATTTATATTGCACGACCACGTCGCCCGGTTTGTTGGGGCGCACGCCGTATCGGGTGTTTTTCCACTTTTTGAAAACAGAATTTACAATTTTTTTGGAAAACTTTAACAACGTGTAACTTTCTACATACTAGATGAAAAGTGAATCCAAAAGGTGCGTTACAATCTTGGTTATGTTGTCTTTGACTGTCTTTAATTAGTTTTTACGAAAGTTTAATGGACAGCGAGAAAAGTGGCCGACAAGTTAGTATTTTGAAACAGTTTTTAATATTTCAGAAAAGTGGTTTTTCTCCAACTCCGTCTCAATTTTTTGAGCAAGTTGGATGGCCATGTTGAAATCCACCTGGGGGATCTCGAAGAGGGTCAAGTCTACTTTCAATAAAATCTTACGGATTGAAAATCGGTGCTTCGAATAAAAAGTTACGTCGTCGGGAAGTAAGGTACCTTGAGTGAAAAAACTGCTCCGTAAATGACGAAGGGCTGACTTTCGACGCTCCGTTCGTCGCGCACAAAACTCTGTCGCTGGTGAAACCAACTCCTAGGTGAAGAGGGTATGTTCTACTAAAATTTTCGTTTTGGGAGTCTAGGGTTTTGAGGTCTGTGGTGGAAGTTATATATAAAACCAATTGGTTGAAAAAACCTAATACTATTACTACTAATAATAAGCCAATTAGGCTTTACCCATGGGTCGCGTTGGGGTTAGCGTGCTACAGCAGCTTGCTGCTTAGGAGGGAAGGAGGGGCCCGCCCACTTAAGTGGGTGGGTGAAGTTTTAATTTTTTTTATTTCTTTTTCTTTTCTTTTCCTTTTCCTTTTTCCTTTCTTTATTCTTTTCTTTTCTAAATCTTTTCAAACTTTTTAAATATATATAGATATATCTATATATCTATATATTTTTTATACCATAATTTATTTTAAAACCAACTAACAATTTAATATTATCTATCCAAATATTTAATATATTTAAACATATCTGTATATATATATATATATATATATATATATATATATATATATATATATATATATATATATATATATATATATATATATATATATATATATATATAAATTCAACTCACAATAAATCAACTCAAAATAATAATATCTAAATAGGAAAACATGTTTACAAAATAAATTTTAATAATAATAAATTAATAAAATCTTTCCAATGGGTGAACTTATACCACACACCCTATCCGGGTCCAAAAATAGTAAAATTTTGTAAAATATTATTTTATTAATGAAATATAGATTTTTGTACCCAAAGTCAATAAATATTCAAGAAGTTCTAAAAATATTTAAAAAATACTTGTACATACACAAAATATTCCTATATGGCCACCTTAGTCACCCCACATGCTCACATGGGCTTAAATTTGTTCGGACCCTGTTCGGGCTGAATTGGCCAACCCGGGTCATCAAAAAAATAAATAAAACCATAAATTGTATAAATTCATTTTTAAGTCTAATAAAATAATAATAAAAAATAATTATAAAAAATAGGGGTTTTACAGGTGAGGCATATGCGGCCTAGTCAAGCAGACCCTATGCGGCCCGCTTATGAGGGGTGTGTATGCGGCTTAAAACAGGAGATGCATAAGCGGCCTAGTCAAGCAGAGATTATGCTGCCCGGTTATGAAGAGAGCACATACGGATCGGTCATCCATGCGGATCAGTCACACGACATCCATGCGATTCAGTCATGTGATACTTATGCGGCCCAGTTCATGCGACCCCATCACACAGAATGCATGTGGCCCAGTGAGATAGAGAGCGCACCGACTATGCACAAAAGGCGTTGCAGCCAAAGCATAGCAATGATATATGAAAGGCCCGCGCATAAAGCATGCGACATGGCCATTTGAGTTCAAAATGCTCGTTCGTCCACCATCCTTACCGTGGATAGGAGGCTATACGTCGGGATGAACGGAGAATGGGTCTGTAGCTATCGACGGTGAGGCAAGCCCCTTTCCTTTATTAGCAGCGCCGGTCGACTTGGAAGCTTTGGGGGCCATGGCTAAACTGGAGCGAAAAAAAATTGAAAGGGAAGAGACCGAAAAGAGAAGAAGATGAAAGAAAGCAATAGGAGTTCTCTCACTGTTGTACGACCTATATATTTATAGGCTACCAAGGAGTGGAAATGGATAGGCGCCGCTTCGATTATCGTGCCCACTAAGAGATAATGGTAACCCTCGGGATAACCGTCACAGCAACCGAAAGAACAACACTAAATCCAAAATTGAATCAGAGAATTAAACGCAGTAAATGACAGCTGGACAGCCTGGACGAAATCTTTATGCGGCTCGAAGCTTCCCTGTGGCTTGACATTTCTTCTCCATGCTTCTTTTTCAAAGTATTCCAAATTTGAAATTTGAAAACTTTGAAGGGGGTCTTGTAGAAGCATGGAAAAGATGGAGTTTATGCGGATCATCACTCCATGCGGTCAAGAGAAACTAAGCCGCAGAAGTAGTGCTCCTGGAGACCCCATGCGGCCAAGCGAAACTAAGTCACAGAAGCAGTGCCCCTGGAGACCTCATACGACTAAGACAATTCGAGCCGCAGAAGCGAGGCTCTCGAAGGCCCCATGCGGCTAAGGGGACTCGAGCCGCAGAGAGAAGGTTCTCATAGATCCCATGCGGCCAAGTGAAACCAAGCCGCAGAAGCAAGGTTCTCAAAGATCCCATACGGCCAAGCGGAGCCGAGCCGCAGAAGCAAGGCCCCTAAGGCCACTATGCGGCCAAAATTAGTCAAACTCTACTTTGAGGAGGGGTCACATGGCAATTTGACCAAGTCTCAACCACCCAGATTAGCTACAACAAAATCTTAACAACCCCCACCAGCTGGCAGTCCAAGATCGAGTCTTTGTGTGCTGTTACAGACACGTGGCCACGTGGCCCTTTATGCGGCCCAAAATCTTCTATCCCAGGAATCACTATAAATAGTAGGGTACTACACCCATGCTAAAGGTTGGCAATCAAAGGCTGGCATATTTCTTCAAGAGCAAAGACTGCGTCTGATAGTCCAAGGAGTAAGGCAGAGTTACTACACTTTCTCGAGCCTCCATTGTCATGCCCCGATCTCGCTAGGGTCGTCCGTCTTGCCTGGATCCCTGCGGGATCGTTCGTCCTCGCTAAGGCGTGATACCGTGCAAGCCTAAGCTGCGCTTGCACAAGGCCATGTACCTGCACAAAATAACTAGTCAAGCAAAAACACACGCACGTACCCATTAGTCAAGCAAAACACACGCACGCACCCATTCATTGCAGAAAACCAAATATTGAACACATAGATTTGAAATAGAAATACTTCTTTTATTCATAAACTTGATAGGAATACAAGTACAAAGCTTTGTGAACTCAGATTACCTTATATTGGCTACATAATTCTTTTTAAAACTCTCTTTTGAAAATAGTCGCAATGCCCATACATCATATCCCTTTATTACATGCTGGAAATGAAAAGACACCTTCAAAGGAAAAGAAACTTGAAACTTGACTTGAATGAAAATGAAGTTTCGAGGCAATCCACAGCTCTACTGGGCTAGACGAGCTTCGGTGCCTCACTTGAAATCCTTCTGTCTCCTTTTGCTTTTTGAAAATGATGCCCACAACGTGGGTCAGCACACATCATGTACTGGCGAGCGACTTTTGGCCGAACTCGCAAATCTCTGCACTAAATCAACATGCGGAGCTAATATTTCCTAGTGATCTTTCTACTTGTCTAGGTTCTTTTTAACAATTCATAAGAACATGATAGTAGAAATATATCATAAGCAACTTACCAACGTGCAATCATCCCTGCACAAAAACATGTTAGCACAATTTGCATAACGAGTAATTCATGCAGATATTGAAGTTGTAATTCGGGTCATACAGGTGGATTATTCTACATGTTGGTCCATGGGTTATCCCCATGATTAGCCGCTGTGACTCTCCGGTTCAGCTCGTCGCTAAGGACTCAGATATCGACTCCCATTTTCACATGGAGGCCCTAATCTCTCCTAGGTCGAGCGGTTCCAGGTGCCCCCAGATACCATCCGAGAGACAAATATTTTTCTTGTATACAAGTTGTCCGAGACCAAATGCATGCTCTAGCCGTTCTATCAGATGAGACACATTTGGACTTATGTACAGATATACGACATGTTTATTTCGTGCCTTCATATTTATCTCAACACGTACAAGTTCGTCTGTACATGTCTACATTTTCAAGCATACTTAGTAACCAAACAGATGATCATTCCTATAGAGCAGATAGAGTAGCAATACATATTCTTGCATTTGATTCAATTCAATTATCTCCTCTTATCTTTTGTTGATATGTTATCGTTGATCATAGGGACAAGGCAACAGAGTGGACTAGAGATCATTTTTATTATGTGTACAGATCAATGTTTGTTCGGTTGAAGCAACTCACATAGATGAATCTTAGTTGAGAGAAGGAGGGACTTCACGTGCCGTTCACGAATAGTTCACGCGTCCTACATTGGCACCAACAGTTGATTAGCATACTTCGTCTCTTTCTCTCAAGATTCGGAATGAATGCGAAATGCGATGAAAGCGAACAATGAAAACCAATCATCGAAAACCAATACGAAAACGCATTCATCAAAACCAAGCAGCGAAAGAAAACATCCAACAAAACTCTTGGATTCATTTCAATAGAAGCCAATCCATTAATTGGAAAGGTTCATTGCATTTCATCCGTGATCAATCGATACCGGCAAAGGTTTTTTCGAATACTCAGTTCAAGACTGAGTCAGCAAGCCGTAGGTATTACATAGTGGACCGCGAGGAACGGGGCACTACATCCATCGTCACCCCCAGAATCAAAAACTAAACAATTGTACTTAGATTGTTTCCTAGAGTTTTTTTTCTAGGCTTTCTTTTGTACAAGCGAGTTTGCAATCAAGTTCAATTTTTTGTGCTTGATATTTAATGGCAAACAGTGATTACTATGTGGCATGAGGCACAAGACAATGTCTTTTCTATGTGGCAAGATGATATTCACACAAGACAATAAGATAAAAAAGTGTTCTCGAATGCAAAAGTTTGAGAATATAATAAAATTATTAATTTTCAACTTCCAAGACAACTTTTCCACTTCTTCCTTTTTTTTATAAATATTTTTATTCATAATTGATGATGTGGAAGTAAGAGCATCTCCAACCCTATTGTGAGTTTAGAAAAAATGGTTGCCACATAGGAATGACAAACTTTCATTCCAAAAATTCTTCTCCAATACAAATGTAGAATAAAACATGAAGTTGACATGTCAATGACATGGCAAGGAGAATGTGAAGTTGGTTGTCTAGATCTAGACAATGCACTTCACAATGACTTTGTCTCCACATCATCAATTATGAATAGAAATATTTATAAAAAGTTGAAGAAGTGGAGGAGTTGTCTTGGAAGTTGGAAAAAAAAAATACTTTTTATTGTCTCCTCAATACTTTTGCATTGGAGAGAATTTTTCTATCTCATTGTCTTTTGAGATGTAGTTTTGCCACATAAACAAGACATTGTCTTATGGCTCATGCCACATAGGAGCCACCTAAGACTCACAACACTTAACAAGACAATAGGGCTGGAGATGCTCTAAAGCATTGTGAAGTCTATTGTCTAGATCTAGACAACCAACTTCACATTGTCTTTGACATGTCATTGTTATGTCAACTTCATAATTTATTTCACATTTGCATTGGAGAAGGAATTTTGATATAAGAAGTAGTGATTCCTATGCTCTAAGCATTGGACAATTGGTTGTAGGCATAGCAAAGCTCATAGTTTTGTATATGTTTTCATTTCAAATCTCATTTCCCAGAGGCACGAACAGGTGGGCCCAAGCCGCCCAACGGCCCCAACCAGCATTTGCATCGGAATCATGATGTGCCCTCTTTGTTGCAAAAACATACGTTTGGTGGTGGGTGAAAAAAATACTCAACCCGTAAAAGAACAACAGTGTTCTCAATCAGAAGTCTGATAGGTTTTTTTGGGCGGTCTCTTCTTCGGTTTTTTTCTGGAACTTCTGGTAAAATTTCCCCTTAATTTCTGTGATTTAATGTTCACATTCTCTATGTAGTTACTGATCTGTTGTTGCAATTAGATCTCACTTTTTACTGCGTTAAAATTCTTACGATCTTTGCTAATTGCATCAAATTATTCGGTTGTAATTTTGTCCCCATTGTGATTTTTTTTAATGTTGGATCCGAAAAAAATAGCTTTCAAAACCCCCAGCTTTGAGAGCAAATCCCGAACTTTTGTTGGTTTGTGTCCAAAATCTCATTCTTGGTGGTTTCTCCGGTTTTTGGAAAACCATGTTTTGTGAAAGAAGGGAAAGTTCTAGAAAATTAGAAGAAAAGTGATGTAGTGGACGTAAAATGCTTAGAACAAGGCAATTTGGTGATAATTTACAAGTTTTAGGCTTAAAAAAGCCACTTTTGTGGTTATGTGTCTGTGCTACACCACACGAAGACCACTTCATTTTTGGTGTGTCCTTCTGTATTTTGGTGTGTCCATGTCGTTCGATGCGTTCGATGCGGAGACAACACTGACACTTAACGCGGCACCTGACACTGAGCTTAACGAGGCACCAAATTTCGAATGTATGTGCTTCCTTGCACTAGGCCACCTCTGCCCACATCATGGCGATTTTTTTTTATGAAGAATATTTGAGGCCATCACTTGGCATGACTGTGGGGTTGGCACTTGTCCTGGGGGATGCATATTTGAGTCGTGAAAATAGCCTCTTCATAAAAAATGGGGATAGACTGCATACATATTGACCCTCCCAATACCCTGCATCCCGGTGGGATGGGATGTCCTTTTAATTATGTGATGGGTATCATTGTTTCTCATTCTTTTAGAGGTAAGACTTTATGAAATCGTGTAACTCAATATTTTTGTTCCCTACAACAACAACAACAACAACAAAGCCTTTATCCCAAAGTTTTGGGTTGGATGTTTGAACCCTCTTCTTCGATTTGCCTCTGATAACAGCCATGTCCTCTGTAATGGTAACAAAAACTATATTCTTCTTTATTCAAACAATTTTTCTCTAGGCCTACCTCTAGTCTAAACGGCCCAATTATCTATTGTAATATCGCTCCTCCTTACACGAGTTTCTATTGGTCTTCGTTGCACATGTCCAAATCGCCTAAGACGATTTACTGTCATCTTGTACTCAATTGGCAACACCTCTGTTTCCATAAAATTGTTTGATTGTACCCCCATTGTGATTTTTGAAAGAATCTAAGCTTTCAAAAACCCTACCCTTGGGAGCAAAACGAAACTTTTGTCGATGTCCGTGCTTCCAAAATCTTAATTTTTTTGGTGTTTTTTGAAACCTAATCTGGCCTAATGAAAGTTCTTGGAAATAAACCCATGTTTTTGTAAAAACAAACAAAGAAAATATGATATCATATACATAAAATGTTTAGAACAAGACACTTTAGTGATCATATAGAAGTTTTAGGCTTAAAATGCTACTTTTCCAGTTATCTACTTCTTGATTGTTGGCAACACAAACCCATCTTCATTTTTGGTGTGCCATCGTCTATTTTGGAGTGTCCATGTTGTTTGATACAAACACTGATGCTTAACGCGGCACCTGATGTGGCACCATATTTCGAATGTATGAGCTTCCTTGCACTAGGCCTCACTCTCTCTCACACACACACTCTCTGACACACACACACACACACACACACACACACACACACACACACACACACACTCATATATAGAATGAAAATATATGAGTCCCTCTTCTGGAGCAGAAGGTGGCGCTGGGTTTTTTTTTTTTATTTGGGTCAAGGGAGAGCCGCCTCTAGAGGATGACGTAATAGACGAGGGGTGTGGTGATCGGGATGATTGTGGTTGGTCTACGGTCGCGCGACGGGGGCATCAACGTCCGACACATACTAGCTATGGCGGGATGCATAACTTCTTCCATGGCGGGAAGATGAAGGGTCTTACACAGGGCGAGCCTACGTTAGGGTTCCTTCCTCATAGAGGTGAGCGAAGCTCGAAACATTGGCAAGAGAAGAGGAATGCTAGGGGCGGACCAGACTGAAAGGAGGAGAAGAGGGAATAGCTTGCGTCTCCCACCTCCTAGAGGAGGAGGGCAGGGAAAAGCAGGGAGTTCCATGGAGGGGTTGATTGTTACATTCCGATTTCGCCGAATCGATAAGGTGCAACTGGACGCGATGCCGTACAAGTTTAAATCGCAGTTGTACTAGGCATGAACATGCACATTTGTAAAACATAGTTCATTCTGTAGAATTTTGCACTGAAAAGTAAATGGAGATATTGAATCACGACAAATGCAGGAAAGTCACTTCTATTAATAATTCACAACAAAAACAAGGCCCTCAAATAGTCAATTGAAATGTGCCAAATTTGACTTACAACTTTTGAGACTTAAGTGAAATACATTGTTTCGTACATCATTTTCCTTTATTAAAATAAAGCAAAATATGGCCTTTAAATGAAATCTTCTAAATTTATTTGAAAACTTCAAAATGTCGAAAGAGCTTCAATTGAGTAGGACGAGCTTCTTAGTGCCTCTGAACGTCCAATTGATTTCTGACACCTGTAGGGGCGAAGGTTAGTATATTGAAAAAAGCACTGGTGAGCTATTTTAACCTAACTCACTCAAATAAACATAGTATTCATGTGAAAGTATACAATATTGTTAAGTGATGTTTCTAACTTTTCTAGGGTCAGTTAACAATTCATAAGATAGTAATGTAAAACGTAATATATCACCACACGATGATTCTTACCCACAATCGATTGTCCTCTCCTGCAAAACAAAGATTAGAATACTTTGTTTTGCAAAACTCATCATTAATAGTGCAACCTGTCTATATGAAGGTCACTTGTGAGCACACCATCTTGGACCACTCATTGAGAAATACGACGCTCCATCCAGTGCATGTAGCTAGCTTGACTGGAGATCTCGTAATCCGTGTGCTTGTACTTCATCACTACTTATCCGAGTCCTCCTAGGCCTAATTAGTTCCGTGGTCGTGGATATCGTTCGAGGAAATAAAATATTGTACACAAGTACATAACCATGCATGCATATGCAACTTAACTATAAAATGTGACATGCATGATAATAGAAACTTGAAATAATCTATGCAACACATTCTCCTTTTATATTCCACACTCCTCGAACCGCAGCTCGTAAATTTATTCTCCAAATCCAGGAATACCTCGACTGATGACCAAAAGCTCATGATTGCTATAATTTCATTTCATTACAAATGTTCATAACATAACTTTTATGTTAAACACACTTTCCATAGCAGCAAAGGATATTATTCATTTAGTTGAAATGATAGTATAATATTTCACATTTCTATATATCAAGTTAATAACAATAGTATAATATCAATTCACTAGTTGGTGAATGTCGAGATGTTCTTACGCAACGGTCAGATCTCGCCTATGCTTCCTCCTGCAAGTGTACCAACAGAGTTTCAACATACTTTTTCTATTTCCTCTCTCAAAATTTGGTATGGATGTAGAAATTGATGAAAGCAAGCAATGAAAAGAATACATCGAAAACAACTAACGAAAACAACCAACGAAAACACATCCATCTAAACCAATAACGAAAAGTGTTAAGCAAACAATGAAACGGATGGCGAAGAGACTCTTATATAGAGTACATTCTCCGATACACGATTTATTGCATCTAGGGCCCAATTCCAATAGAAGTCAATCCATAGATGAGAGGGTCTTAATTCACTTTGTCCAGATCAATCGACATCAAAAGGATTTCTCCACAATAATTTGATTCTGACTGGCTATGCAAGCCACAAGTCAACACAATGCTCTATGCTAGGAGCGGAGCATTATACCAACGAGCAGACTAGGTCGGGTCTCACTCTCCTTTACACGTGCCAAATAGGTGTTTGGTATATTGCCTCACTCGTCTCAAGTGAGGGTCTCGAATGCCACAACCGTTTCTTGAGCTGATCTGTGTAAACATGTAGTTGTCCAAGATAATCTTTAGCTTCAATTTGTTGAACCAATTGTCACGTCACGTTTCCGCAGGATCGTTCGTCCTCGCTTTGATATCTGCGGAACCGATCGTCCTCGCTTGGGAGTGATGTCGTACAAGCTTAAGTTGCGCTTGCACAAGGCCAAGACCTGTACAATAACAAAATATACAGAGTCGGCAACAACATAGTGGAACAAACAAGTAAAAATTGAAGCAACGGACATATTTCAGAGTACATTTTGAATACAAAGATAACAAAAACAAATTCTCTTTGATATCTTTTGAACTGATTACAAAGCTCTCTCATTGTCTCTCTGGTACATGCCATACTTGGCTTACAATCTCGCATGAACTATACAGATTACAATGATCCCGTTCCATATATTACATCCCTTTATATATAGAACTCTTTTTTGCATATTCTTCTTTTGATTTTCGGCTTCCAAGGATGAGGCTCTGGCTATTGCTTAAGACTTTCCATTCAGATATATCTTGCACCTGCGGACAACCTGGTGGTGGGTCAGTACATTAACGTACTGGTGAAAGGAACAAAGGCTACACCGTCTGAAACAATCACTAAGCAATTTAGTGAGAAAACATTTCTTGTGACAATGATTTTGCTACTTTTATCTATGTTCATTTCATTCAATATAGAATCATATTACTTCTTTTGAAAACTCTTTCGAAAAGCAGCATTTCATTTCTTTTATTCAAGCCAGCTAACAAGTCAATTCCATGTATGATAACAATTCTATCTATCTTGATGTGCTCATCGTGTTTCATGAGCCATAACATTTCATTAGGGACTATAGCAGAAACATATCATGCATTACTCATTCTTTCTTTATGTAACAATTAGCAGCATATCAATAGTTCAGTTCTATTTCTATTCTTAAGACAACACTTTATGTGGACAGATTCCATGGGAGTAGACATATAAAAAAACATAACACACAAAACGGACATAATCGTTCGGTGATTCTTACCCAAAGCTAACGATCCATCCCTGCACATGACAAGGATTAGGATAAATTGAATGTGTACATATTTAAACTGAATATACAATGTGTTCCATGTTCGTCTTTGCATGGTTAGGCTGGAAACAATCTTTAGCGATGCATGCACATCGATTAGCAGCTGTGACTCAAGATTCAGCTCTGCACTAATACATGCATACAACAACAACTGCGACTCAAGGTTCAGCTCTACACTGATATACATCCGTACGAGCAGCTGCAGCTCAGGGTTCAGCTCTTCACTAATCGACACCTATCTATATGACGGTCCATGGTCACTCCCTATGATTAGCAATTGGGACGTTCTAGCCTATCTCACTAATAGACACCCCCCCTAATCGCGAGTTCTATTTTATCTCAGGGTGACCAATCCCTCTATAGACGAGCGGTTCCCAGCCGGTCGAGAGTATACCTTGTGCACAAGTTGTCTAGACCTATGCATGAATGCAATCTATCAGATAAAATATCTACGATGCACAAGTTAGCGATAAGCAGACGTTTCCATCTTTTCTCTATTCCATATCCATTCTTTCAAGCAACAAGCGATTTCCATACGATTCGATTACATTAGCAGACGTTAAGGAACATGTGGACAATTTTACTTACGCAAACACAATGACATCTTGGTATCATTAAACATATTTTCTCTTATCGATGGCATACAGTTCAGGCTCTTCTTATTAAGCATGGCAAGGTTTATCGATTGAAGTAACTGTCTAACTTTAGCATGGAAACATTGTAAATTCTCTTATAAGCATATTGGTTCGATGTACTAACATTCTCAATGATAACAAACTTGTTATTAACCAAAGCATTTATTCGAAAAAACATATTCTCATTAGGCGTGAAAGAATCAGAAAGTATTGTCCTTGTCCACTCACCCAGATCAATCGTCTTCTGTTCCAGAGCCAACAATCCGATTTATCTGTCTATATAGTGCCTTCGCGGAGCGGGACACTACATAATTATCCACCGAGAAAAGTGTCGTCCTCGAAACTTAAGTACAAACTTACGATATCCATTGCAGTGATAGTCCTCATCATTCACTATCATCGATCCATAAAATCACAATTCAAGAACACATCAAAACTCATGTTCAATAACATATCTCTATCAATCAATAAACATATGCCGGCATTATAAAGATATTTATGGACTTATTATATGAAACGTTTATCTCATCAACGATATCAAGTAGGTAAAGGATTTCCAATCAAGAGAACATCTTCGAATTCAATTGAATCAACAATTGGCCAGATGATCGAGTTGCTCTGATACCATTATGTCACGTCCCTATTCCGCAGGATCGTTCGTCATCACTTTGATCTCTGCGAAACCAATCGTCCTCGCTTGGGCATGATGTTGTGCAAGCCTAAGTTGTGCTTGCACAAGACTAGGACCTGTACAATAACAAAATAGACAGAGTCGACAACAAATCAACAGAACACACAATTAGAAATTGAAGCAATGAAACATATTTTAGAGTACATTTTAAACACAATGATAACAGAACCGAATTCTCTTTATTGATATCTTTTGAATTGATTACAAAGCTCTTTAATCGTCTCTCTGATGCATGTCATACTTGGCTTACAATCTCTCATGAACTATACAGATTACAATTGATCCCGTTCCATACATTGCATCTCTTTATATAGAAAACTCTCTCTTTTGCATATTCTTTTTTTGATATTCGGCTCCCAAAGATGAGGCTCTGGCTATTGCTTCAGACTTTACATTTCGATGCATCTTGCACCTGCGGATAAACTGGTGGTAGGTCAGTACATTAACGTAATGGTGAAAGTAACAAAGGCTACACCGTCTGAAATAGTGGGAAAATATTTCTTGTGACAAAGATCTTGCTACTTTTACCTATGTTTATTTCATGCAATACAAAATCAGATTACTTCTTTTGAAAACTCTTTCGAAAACCAACATTTCATTTTTTTTTTATTCAAGCCAACTAACGGATCAATTCCATGTACGATAACAATTCTATATATCTTGATGTGTACAGCTTGTCTCGTGAGCTATAATATTTTATTAGGGACTATAGCAGAAATATATCATGCATCAGGGGTGCAACTCGGGCGGGTTGGGTCGGGTTTGAGGTCAACCCGAGCCCAACCCGATAGATCATAAGCCTAGCCCAAGCCCAAGTCTGGCCCGACTTCGGGTTCAACATATGAAGCCCAAGACCAAGTCCGGAGGATCGGGTTGGGCTCGGGTTGGGTCGGGTCCATCGGGTTTATCGGACTCTAATATGATATTTGAAATAATTTTAAACAAGAGTAATATTAAATGCATAATCAAATAGCAATCAAGCCTCAATCATTACAAAATAAAACTGAAATGAGATTTAGGAAAAGGAATTGAAGAGTTTGGGTGAAAAAAATTATAGTTTAAACTTTTTATTTAAGTAGTATGAAACAATATATATATATAAATTATATATATATATATCGGGTTTCGGGTTCTTCGGGTTACCCAACACATGAACCCAAGCCCAACCCGATTTTTGATCGGGTTCAAATATTTTAACCCGAGCCCAAGCCCGAACCCGAATATCTTCAACCCTAACCCAACCCATTAACGGGTTTACCCGATCGGGTTCGGGTTTAGCCCGCCCGAGTTGCACCCCTATCATGCATTACTCATTCTTTCTCTATGTCCCAATTAGCAGCATATTAGCAGTTCAGTTCTATTTTTATTCTCAAGACAACACTTTATGTGAACAGATTTCATGTCAGCAGATCATGTAAGGAAACGTAACACACAAAACGGACATAATCGTTCTGTGATTCTTATCCAAAGCCGACGATCCATTCATGCACAAGACAAGGATTAGGATAAATCGAATGTGTACATATTTAAACTGAATATACAATGTGTTCTCTGTTCGTCTCTGCATGGTTCGGCTAGAAACAATTTTTATCGATGCATGCACATCGATTTGCAGCTGTGACTCAAGGCTCAGCTCTACACTAATACATGCATACACCAGCAGTTGTGACTCAAGGTTCATCAGCTCTACACTTGTATACACATACTAACAGTTATGGGTCAGGGTTCAGCTTTTCACTAATCGACACCTATCTATATGACGGTCCATAGGTCACTCCCTATGATTAGCAGTTGGGGCGTTCTAGCCCATCTCACTAATAAACACGACACCTCCTAATCGCGAGGTCTATTTTACCTCAGGGTGCCCAAATTCTCCATGGACGAGCGGCTCCCAGTGTCCCAAGAACTGGTCGGGAGACTATCTTGTGCACAAGTTGTCCAGACCTATGCATGAATGCAATCTATCAGATAAAATATCTACGATGCAATAAGCAGACGTTTCCATCTTTTCTCTATTCCATATCCATTCTTTCAAGCAACAAGTGCTTTCTATACGATTCGATCATATTAGCAGACGATAAGGAACATGCGAACAATTCTACTTACGCAAACACAGTAACATCTTGGTATCATTAAACATATTCTTCTCTTATCGATAGCATACAGTTCAGGCTCTTCTTATTAAGCATGGCAAGGTTTATCGGTTGAAGTAACTGTCTAACTTTAGCATGGAAACATTGTAAATTCTCTTATAAGCATACTTCGATCTACTAACATTCTCAATGATTACCAACTTGTTATTAACCAAAATATTAATTGAAAAACAGAGATTCTCATTAGGCATGAAAGAATCAGAAAGTATAGTCCTTGTCCACTCACCCAGATCAATCGTCTTCTGTTCCAGAGCCAACAATCCGATTTCTCTGTCTATGTAGTGCATTCGCAGAGCGGGGCACTACGCCAATCGTGATCGATGGATAAAAGATAGTAGAAATACCTGATGATGACCTGATGGAGACGAGGGGTAATGGAAAACACTATGGTCCTGTATGCAATGGGAGAGCAACCATTTATTTGTCATCTTTGGAGATTTTCTGTATAGGAGTGGTGACCTAAAGATGAGATAGAGTTCTTCTCCAATGAGAATGTATTCTACTTTGTTATGTTCACCTTAGTAGTGGATCTTAGAGGGAGGACCATGGTTGTCTGATGGAAGGCTTGTTGTGCATAATAGATGGGGACCCGGTCGCAAGCTTTGAGCGGACAAATTGTCTTCAGTCCAAGTCTGGATCCATTTTTCATGACTTCCCCTCAACTCTGGAGCATCTCCATAGTCATGAAAATGGCTAGCGTCATTGGTACTCCAAAGCACTCAGATCAACCTGTAACTCCCTAAAATCGTATTTACGAATTTTTAGAAGTTATTTTCTAAGTCTATTTGGAAAGTATAATTTTTGTTAATAAAACTTGATTTTAGATAATAAACCTGATATTAAGTAGTTAATTCTGTTTTAATCGATTTTAATTATTATTTATTAATTTGGATTACTATTAATTTTAGTGGCTAATTTTTGATTGTTAATTTGTTTATTATTTAGGAGGCTGAATTTATTTTATACTAATTATTTTCTAATTGCCTACCAAGTTTGGGCTTAGATCGTGGGCCTAGATTGGTATTAGAAAGTAATTGTTAGTAGCATAAATAAATGCTTAGTCTTAATTAATTGGTTAGTTATTAATTAGGTAATTAGTTAGAGTTAGTTATGGTTAGTTATAATTAGTTAGTAGCCCTCTTCATCACCCCTAGATCTATCTTAAATTACTTGTATTGCCATCGACTTGTGGCACACTCCTTTTTCCTCCTACTAAATATTGGAGATTCCTAACATTTTAATACAAAAATGTTTCCCCTCTTCTCTCTACCAATGTCATCACCACCAGCAACTTCCATTGCCTGCTACCATGGCCAATGCTCCAACACCGAGAAACCATTCCAACCACTGCTGGATCGCCGCTACAGTTGGCCGAGCCCGACTATTGTTGCACCCCACCAATTCCCGACCACCTCCATTAGCACCACCACAGCTAGCCCATCCACCAGCCCTGCTCCGCCACCCCTCCTTGACTACTCAGATGAACTCCACTGGCACCACTGCAGACGCGTCGTCTCAGAACCACCACACCGCTATCCGCCTCCACTGCAATCACCATCGCCATCACCGTCCGGCCAGATCTACAACTAACTTCACCACTCGAGTCACCCCTGCCTCCTCTATACGCGGCCAAGTCCGGCCATCTACCGACCGTCTCTCCACCCGCTCACACATCAGCCACTAGCCTCTGTCATCCGCCTTCTCCGGCGATCCACCGCCTAACAGAACCACCCTGACTCCAGTAGTCTCCGGCTACTACTCAGAACCCCACGATCCTCACTCTATAGCACTACCACCAGCCGACCAACTCCCCAACCCCAAACCACCGTGCCCACCACCACCATACACTATTACTGACGTGTTCCCGACTGCCTCACCAAACCCAGATCAGTCACACCCGGCAATCGCCACCTCGTGTGCCGCCTGTGACTGGCCGACGCCATCTCCGCGGGAGCCTCCTCCACCTCAGATTCGGCGTCGCCCGATTCACAGAGCGTCGTGTCCGACGAGATCTCTGCGTAACGACCTCTGTGAGCTCTCCTCAGATCCATCTCTTCCCACCAGATCTGGAGATCTGAGCTACCACCGTGGCCAAGATCTAACCTCGACCGCTATGTAGCCACTACCGGAGTACAGCAGATCCGAGCACACCGCCACCTCCGTTGTCGAGCCGAGGGGACAGTGCCGCCTTAGCGCCGGTGCTCGTATGCGCCTCTTCCCTCCTCCGTAGTGAGCTCCTCCCTCTCTCGTGTACCTCTCCACTCTTCTTCTTCTTCGATCCGTTCTTCTTTCTTCTCTTCTTTTTCTTCTTCTGATACGTGATATTTGGGGCGGATGAGCTTCTCTCTCCAGTGAGCGGGAGAGTTTGGAGCCTTAAAACCTAAACCGATGGATTTTGAGGCTTCAGCCGTTCAAGTGGGCCAGAGCCCAGTTCCTTTTTTGCTATTAGCATTAATTATTATAGTATTTCAATGCAGTTAATATTTATTCTAGTGTAGGAAATTATGTTGATTAATTTTAGTAATATATTTTAGATAGTAAATAATCTAGTATAAAGTTTTGCTAAAATATTAAATTATTTTGCTAAACGAATATTTTTCTAGTTTTAACTAGTATCTATAATTTAATTCTTGTTATGATAACTCTAGTATTTTGTTAGTGTTTTGTTACTAGTAAAACTAGTTGTACTCTGAATATTGTGTTCTAGATGTTGCTAGTGTCTATATTTAAAACTAATTTTCTATGAACCTTGTTTTGATTGAAACTATTTTGCTAAGTAATATCTTGTTAGTAGAAAGAATCTTATAATATTATTTTTTAATGAATATTCTAGTTCTAGTTATTACTTAAATAATATTTTCTAAAAATATTTTCTTGCTAGTTAGGTTATGTAAGTAGATAGCTAGTTGCCGTTATTAGATTCTAAGCTATTCTTGCCCAACTCTAGGTGGACATAGAGGTTATTGTTTTTCTATTCTCGATCTTCCAGAGTAAGACAAGTACACCGACTTGAACTCTTTACTTTGTATTTCTGTCTTGCTTCATATTCTCATATTGGACATGTTGTAGGTGGCTTTGGTACTCATCATATTCTTGTTCTTTACTTGTATATTGGAGGAGGAAAAATACTACAGATATGTGACCAAGCCCAAACGTTAGTTAGATAATGCATAATAGCTTAGGTCTCACATCGTGCATGTGAGATTCTAAGCCGTACTATTTCTTGTGCTTATTTATGTGCTTACTCCAGCCGGTCACATATTCTAGTAGCTATTTCAATTTCACTATTGCATTGACTGTATCGTTCATTGTTCCAGTTCTTTTACTGTAGTTTCATATTCCAGTTCTTGTACCATTGTTTCATATTAGTTCATATCATTACTTGTGCATTTCAGTTTACTTTGTATAGTGTTTCTTGTCGGGGTTGTACTTTGTTCTTTTTCTGACTGGATCCATTGCAGATATACTTGAGGTTATTGTACCACTTTTATGGACTAGAGCTTGAGACCATAGTGAGCAGGATGACAGGATTCAGGACATAGGATTTGCAGAGATCTAGTCTAGTTCATTTCTTAGATTGTTTTAGAGATTTTACCTTGTATATTTGTACTGAGATTCCAGAGTTGTATATTTTATTCTTGTTACCGGATTTGTCTCCGATATTATTATTATTATTTCTTTAAGCATAGTAATGTCTAAGTGTAGTGACTCTGGGACGTTATAGATGCTGTGGTATTTTATTTTATCATGACACTGTTGTGAATCGACTCAATCGATTCACAAAAGAAAGCAAATAAAACAAAGAACAAGAGGAATAGAAACATAATGATCTTTAATATAGGAAAAGAACAAAACTCCCAACTTTGATTGAACGGAACAAAGTAATAAAATCCTTCTTGATGACACTTGAGAGAGTTTTCTCAATCAAAGCATGAAAGTAATGACGGCTAACCCTGACTATAAATAGAAAAGAAAAGCAAACCCTAGGTGGGTTATTGTGGTGAAAGACCACAATACCCCTCCATGACTAAAATAACTGAAAGGCCTAAAAAGTGGGCCTAAATGGCTCTCCGTCTCCTGCGACGTGTGTAGGTGATAATGGGTGGGCCCGCATCAATACCGCCCCCTAAAAGAGCCACCTTGTCCTCAAGGTGGAAATCTGGGAACTGCGTCTGTTGCTATAGCGGCCTCTTCCTCCGTCGGATCCTCCTCCTCGTCGGGCAAGATCACGATCTGCATCAACTTGCTCGCACATCGATAACCGGGAGTGAACCTCTCGTCGCATCTGAAGCACAAGCCAGCTGCTCTTCTCGCCTTCATGTCAGCATCCGACAGGCGCCTCCCCGGTACTATGGAGCCCCCTGTCCCGCCTGCGGGTCAAGGTGGTACTGGTGCCTGAGCCTCCGCTGCTGGTCGTGGAAGTACTAGGCCCGTCTGACTGTGCTGTCCCGATGCTCCCCAAGCGTCCTTAAGACGTCTCTCCTCTGTCAATTTCTCCTCTGCCTTATGAGCCAGGCGGAGCAGATCCTCTAAGCCCTGCGGACTCTGCAACCGGAGCTCCGCTCGTATGGAGGGCTTCAAGCCCTTCATAAACATCCCGATCTGCAGCTCATCCGACACCCCTCTGACACGTCTGGATAACAGTTCGAACCTCGCTACGAAGTCCCGAACCGTTCCCTCCTGTCGCAGAGAAGACCACTGCTCGTAGAAGTCTCCCCCGACCGTCTCCTGGAATCGGTCCAAAAGGTATGCAGTCAACTCCTCCCAGCTGCGGAATGGGGTCCTCGCCGACCTCCATCGGTACCACGCCAGGGTCTGGCCCTCGAAGTAGATCCCGATGCATCTGAGTACCTCTGCCTCAGTCAACTCCATGACCTCGAAGTAGCGCTCTGCCCGAAAAATCCACTCGTCCGGTTCCGCACCCTCGAACGTGGGTAGCTTCAGTTTCTTCAGCCGGCGATCCGCGCTAAGGTCACCGTGATGCATATCATTCCTGCCTCGTCCTTCTTCCCAACGGTGTGTGTCTCTCCGCTGGGTCTCGTACGGGGCTCTGTCACCATCCTCATACCGCTCGTCAGCCCAGGCCTGCTCACCCCACTCCTCCACCGGACCCCTGTAGTCACCGACTGCTCTCGCCCGTGGTGGTGGTCGTGGAGGTAGATCCCCTCTCTGGAAGTTGGCGGGATCCGCCGTTTCTCCAAAGAAATTGCTGCCTCCGGTGTTCCTCGCCTCTCCTGGCGGCTCAGTCCCTCCCGTCCGAGCCAGAACTCCAGCTAAGCCCCTTCCCGGACCCGTGAACCTATTACCGTAGTTCGAGGTCATCGTCCGACCCCCATAGGGGGCCCCAAGCCCTAGGGCCTCTCCCGGGTGTGGCGCCGGTCCGCCAGGACCGAAATGGTCGGCGGCGTCCGGCCACAGCCGCTCGCCGGCGGCTCCCCTGGCGCCGGCCGGCCCTGGGTGGCGGTCGGGGGCCGGCCAGCGGCCGCCCACAGCAGCCGCGGCCCCGTCTGGGCTCGCGCGGTCTGCTGTGGCGCTCCCGCGGCCCTCGGCTGCTGTCCGGCGGTGATCGCCGACCGCTAGGGCCCAGCCCGGAGGTGCGACGGCGACGACGGTTGCGGGGCAGCGGCCGCCGGCCGGTCATTCCTCCTCCTCGGTCGTCTCCCCCTCTGCAGGAGCAAACCCTAGTTGATCACCTAGGGTTTGGGTTGTTACCGCCTCCGCTTCGTCGCCGTTGATCTTCTTCGAGATGTTTTGTAAGAGCGTCATTATAGCCGTCGTCTCCTTCCGCATGTCCCGCATCTCCGTACGGAATTCCGTTCGGAGTTCCTGGTTCGTGGATGCTTGATCTTTAACGGAAGCTTCCATGGATTTCTTCAAGCTATCGATCTCGGCGGTGAAGTCCTCCCGAAGACCTCGGATCTTCTCGTCGATTGAGGCTCTCGTCCCGTCTGCCATGGCTCGTAGAGGGCTCTGATACCAATTGTTGTGAATCGCCTCAATCGATTCACAAAAGAAAGCAAATAAAACAAAGAATAAGAGGAATATAAACAGAATGATCTTTAATATAGGAAAAGAACAAAACTCCCAACTTTGATTGAACGGAACAAAGTAATAAAATCCTTCTTGATGACACTTGAGAGAGTTTTCTCAATCCAAGTATGAAAGTAATGACGGCTAGCCCTGACTATAAATAGAAAAGAAAAGCAAACCCTAGGAGGGTTATTGTGGTGAAAGACCACAATACCCATCCATGACTAAAATAACTGAAAGGCCTAAAAAGTGGGCCTAAATAGCTCCCCGTCTCCTGCGACGTGTGTAGGTGATAATGGGTGGGCCCGCATCAGACACCTGGAGTTTTCCTTAGAATTGTACAGCTTACTGCGTTGCGTCTTCTAACGTAGGCTGGACGTGTTCGACTCATATCTGACTATTCGGGAGTAGGTCGTGACACAACCCACAGCGAAGAGACTTCGATTGACGTATGCTCGTGTTTTTGTATAATAAAGGCTATTTATCTCCTCCCACGTAAGATTAAGCTTTGCCTACTGAATGGAGTGACAATAGAGCAACCCGTCGATTATGAGTGGGTGCCACCGGTGTACAAAACCTGTAAAGTTTTGGGCATTTGTCGATCAACTGCACGAAGGAAGAGGAATCAGGTTAAAGGCAGATGGTATTATTAATAACCAGATAGAAGATGACGTTCATGATAAACTAATAACCAGATAGAAGAGGACATTCAGGATAAAAGGAGGGAGAAAGGAGGTAACCATAACAACAAGATAGAGGAGGATGCTAATCTTGGTCAACCATCACAATGGGATGCAAATTTACACCTTGACACCGTTGTAAACGACCATGGGAAAGGTGGCATGGTAGATGATTTCCTAGCTTTGATCCAACAAAGTCACAACGAGGTGATAAGTGACTACTCTACCATAGTTACTGATGATAGTATAATCGGGAAGTTCAGTGTCTTGACTCCGAATTTGACAAGTGATGAAGTCATGGTGCAACTGGAGACGAAACTAGTGAGCAAACTTTCGGGTATCACTATGCTCATAATGGAGAGGACAAGACTGAAGGGGCGTGTTCAAAGGCTCACAGTGTGCAACCCGCTACGGGCATAGAGGATGGAATTGAAGGCTCAAGAGGCTGCTAGGTGGAGGCAGGGCGAGCAAAACTGTTTGAAAGACGAGTCCTTTGCGTGTTAGCTCCCGGACCTTAAAAGGAGTCAGCAAAGTTTATCATAGCCGGAAATTTTGTGGTTTCATTGAGGATTCAGTTTTGGGAAGGGGGAGAGGTCTATGAAGTGTTTGTAATGTTGGACTAGAGTGTAGGGCTAGGGTTACCTGCGACAAAGTTACTTCTGCCTCGGGTAACCCTCACAAGAAGTTTGATTTTTAGCGGCCTTTTTATTAATGCAATTACCTTGTTTTGAACACACACACACACACACACACACATATATATATATATATATATATATATATATATATATATATATATATATATATATATATATATATACGCCTTGCTCTTAGGTGCAGGGGTAGCGCCTCAGGGCACTCAAGGCGAGACGCAGTTCTTAAGGCGCACCTTTCCCGAGCGCCTTGGAATAGCTAAGGCGCGCCTTGACCTCAGGTCACTCCAGGAGGAGGGTTTTGACTATTTTTTAAGCTCCTATTTTTTGAACTGTTTGTTATTTTTTTACTGTTTTTTCTCTAGGGTTTTTTTTAAACTTTTTTTACTTTGAATACTGTTTTTAAACCTGTTTAGTCTGTATACTATTTTTTTAACTTCATTTTTTGTTTGTCTCTAGAATACTTTTTTGTTCAGACTCCATAATATTATTTTTTAACTTCATTTAATATGTTTGTTTTATTACTTACATTAGTAATTTTGTTTATATATATATATATATATATATATATATATATATATATATATATATATATATATATAATTTTCATCTTTTGATAAAATTAAGTCATGTTAATTTGAATTTTCCTTGCAAAGTACTTGAATATCTTAAAAATTCAATTCAAAGTGATTGCATGTTAACCTAGACAAGGGAGGAATTGGAAGCACACATGTTTACAATGCATAAATCTAATGTGAATTATATATATATATTGCGCCTCGCTTCGCCCGGGAGCACCAAACACATGTTTATCAATGTAGAAATCTGATGTGAATTTTATATATATATATATATATATATATATATATATATATATATAATTCACATCAGATTTCTACATTGATAAACATGACTGATGTGAATTATATATATATATATATATATATATATATATATATATATATATATATAATTCACATCAGATTTCTACATTGATAAACATGACTGATGTGAATTATATATATATATATATATATATATATATATATATTTTGGAAAAGGGTAAATTTTATTCCAAAAGCAATAATCATACAACATACGATTCAAAGTGGGACTCCCAATCTTCAATTCCCCATAGCATTTACATCAAAATCTATGTTATGAAGAATGCCTACCGGAGGGGTGACCAGCCCCTCAAATATCCGACGATTTCGTTCCCGCCAGACATGCCAGGCTGAAGCAGCTAGACGAACTCTGGCGGTCCGGAACCAGTCATGTCCTCGACCCCTGCTATCCCGGAGCACCATGATGATGTCTCCAATTCCCTTCCCAGAAACGCACACTCCCAACACTCTACTCTGCTCGGACCAGATCTGCCAAGCCAGAGCGCACTCGAAGAAAATGTGTCTAATAGATTCCTGCTCCATACAACATAGCACACACTTGGGGTCCGGAACTGACACTCCAAACGAACTCAGGCGATCCCTAGTCAAGAGGCGGTCCAGTAGCAGCTTGTAGACACAAAGTTGCATCTTCCTGGCCAGACCCTTGTACCAAATGAACTCGAAGTCAGGGCTCTGCGGGAAGGTGCCCCGAATGAGGTTGTAGCAGCTCCAGAATTGGAACTCCCCAGTTCCCGGAGTTGCTCCTGACGGCTCCCAAATCCACCGATCAGCAGGCAAGGCTGGATCAATGGCTATAGTACTAATGATCCCACCCAGCTCCTCAGTAAACCGATACGACTCCGACCTCCACTCCCCATCGCGAATGATGCGACTACAAGTCAAACCACGCATGTCCTCCTGATGAGTCGTGGCTCCCCTGATATCCAAAAGCGAACGTCGATCAATCCAAGGATCCCGCCAGAGGTCAGTGCCAGACCCATCTTTCATGACCTTCCGGATAGCCGATTTGAGCACCCTCCTGTGTCGCAGAACAGTCTTGAACGTGACTGAGTGATTGTTGTCAGTAGTACACGTCCAAAAGTTGTCCTGCTTCACGTATCTGCTGTGCATCCAGTCCGTCCAAAGAGACCTCCTGTTGATGAATCTCCAAGCCAGCTTAAGCGCGGAGGCCTCCCTAATCTCCAGCAACGGCCGGAGCCCAACTCCTCCTTCCTGGGGCGACAGAGTTGCTCCCAGACGATCGCATGCATACCCCCCCTCCAAATGAAATCTGCACATAGCCGCTCCACTTTTAGAATAGTGGCGACAGGTAGGAGGATGGACTGTAGCCAGAAATGGGCCACAGCCGAAATCACCGATCTGACCAGCTCGATGCGTCCACCAAATGACAAACCGGCCGCTTGCCATCCTTCCACTCTCCTCTGGACATACTCCACCAGACTATGGTAGTCCTGATCCCGCGCATAGTTGACTGTGAGAGGCACTCCTAAGTATCGCACCGGAAGATCACTCCTCGCAATACCTAACACAGAAGCCCGCTCCTCCTTCTGGGGACAAAGGGAGCTGAGGTAAACCCGACTCTTATCCTTGTTCATCTGGAGGCCCGAGAAGGAATTCAATTCTTCCATAATCGTCGCAAGTGTCTGCAAACCCTCCTCCTATATATATATATATATATATATAGACCCTTTGCGCCTTTGACTATATATATATATATATATATATATATATATATATATATAGGCAGCGGCCGTTTATGTGGCCTCCTCATCTTCTCGCGTTGCTGGGTCTGCCGCCAGACCCCCTTCCGGCCTCTCCTCTGCCTTTCCCGGCGTCTAGCCCGCCCGTGCTTCCTCCGATCACCCCCTTGTCCCTCCTCCCTTCTCTTGCTTTTCGGCTTCCCGACTTGCCCTCCCGGCGCATCACCCCCCCCCCTCCTACTGCTGGACCCGCCTTGGCCGGTTCCGTGTATGGGCCCCTCGTCAGACCGGGCACTGGCCAGGAGGCGTGTCGTCGTTCCTCTTCTCCATTGCGACCTCGCCTTGCGTCGAGCAGCGGACTCCCTGAGTCCGCCCCTTCCCTGGTCAACTGTCAGGCGAACGTGAAGCTCGATGCTCTGTCCTCTGTGCTCCCCTCAAGCAGTGTACCCGAGCTAGTTGTTCATAGCTGGGCTCACGTGGGTAAGGCTCCCCAGGCAGTTGCCTCGTTTTTCACCCAGTACGTGCAGGTCTCTCCAGTGTGTTTCCCTTCTGCGCCACCTGCCATGAGAAGTGGATCCTCGTGCGCATCTCAGCGCTCTCCTCTCTGCTCTGTGAGCACGAGAGCCCCTGGCTCCGCGCACCTTATAGGTGGCGCAGGATCCCGCCGTCCTCTGTGACTGGTGCGCCCCTCTCTCTCGCGCCCTCCTGGGGTGACGTGACCGCTGTCGCCTTGGACCCCCCGCTCTCCTCGGTCCTGGTGTCGGCAGCGAGAGGGCTCTGCTCTTTGGATTGCGTGCCTTCTGCCGAGCACGAATTACTCCAGGTGGGGTCAGCGTCTTTGGAGGTTTCGCCCCTGGTTGGCGCTAGTTCGGCTGTGGTGGGGCTTCGTGAGGCCGGTGCACTCCACCCGATTTCGTCTGGTTGTCACGAGGCGACATTGGTCTCTCCGGTCGCTCGACCCCCCCACCTTTTGGCGGCGCACTCTGAGGCAGGCTGGACTCTCCCTTTCGACCTCTTGGTGCTGGAGCCATTACTGTCGTCTCAGGACCAGTTCGGCGCTAGCTCCCTGGTGTCTCCCCTCCCTGCGCCGAGATGTGTCTCTTCGCTTCCGGTGGTCCCCTCCGCACTCGTGCAGGCGGTCGCCCCTGGGGTTGCTGTCCTCGCTTCTGCGTGAGAGCAGGCCGCGCTTGGTGCGCCCCCCGCTGGCACCATCTGCCCAGGATCTGCACCCCTCTTATCTGGCGCTCTGCGCTCGGTCGCAGCGCCCTCACTGTCAGCGCCTGCAAGGGGGGTCGCCCTCCTTGGTCAATCCCTCTGCGCCCACTCCCTCTAATCAACCTGTCTTGTCCTACGCGGAGATGCTCAGGGCTGATTGCTCCGCGACTCACTTCCCTCATCCCAAGGCCATCAACCTCCCAGATATAGAATACACTGTTCTTCCTGATAGTCAAGTGATCTCGGTCCCCTTCTCCACTGACGAGATATCCTCTCTATCAGTCACCTTCTCACTGACCTTCGTCCTGAAATTCTCTACGGGGTGCCGTAAGCTTTCCAGGGTCAAGGAAGTTATCGCCGGCTGGGGGTTGGCAGCTGGATATAGGGTTTTGCGATGGATCCTAAACATATGTTCCTTCACCTATCCTTTGAAAGTGACTACAAGAAGGTTTGGTCCAGAGGCTCTGGAAGGATCGACACTCACAACATGAAAATCGTTAAGTGGACCCCCGACTTCAACACTAAAGAAGAATCAGCTATAGTATCTGCGTGGGTCACTCTCCCCAACCTACCACTCATTTGTTTCGCCCCTGCGGCCCTTAAGCGAATCGCCAACTCATTTGGGACCTTTGTGGCCTTAGCAGAAGAAACCCGCAACTTATCTAGGGGAAATTACGCCAAAATTTGTATGGAACTGGATTTGTCCAAGGACCTGCCCAACCTCATCCAGATCGAACTTGGCAACAAAGCGCACGTCCAACAAATTGTGTATGACAACAACGTCATCTTCTGCAAACAGTCACTTGCGAGGCCACTCCACCGAGCATTGTTACAGGGCACACCCAGAGTTGAAGAAGAAAGTGATTCACAAGACTGCCACCTTCCAACAGAATAAAAAGAACCAACAATCTCCGATCCTACCCCTCCCCAACTCACACGTTCGATTGAAGAAAGCGCAGAAGCATCCAGCCCCCAATCCCCAACACCCCCGAGTAGAGCCATAGTGCGCTACAACCCCCCAGCTATCAACCTCTCCAACAAATTCGATATCCTGGACTCAGACCTGCCAGACGACAATCCGGAGTCACCCACCACGGTTGTAGTGGACAACTCGGTAGAAGGACCAGAGGACTTCAACGTTACTGACAGGGAGCCGGTTCCTAGCAAGAGGCCCTCTCTACTCCTGAAAGAGCGGAATCCTCCTCGACTCCCAATGCACAGATTATAAGTGCGGACGCTCTGGCCAACATCGGGCAAGCACCTGTAGCTAGGTTCCAACAGGCCATCGCGGCAGGCCTCACCAGCCCGAATGTCACGCCCCAGAACCAGAATACTGGAGAGCGGGGGAATGACTCAGCCAGCTACGTATTACGGGTAGATGAATACCGTATAATACGATCAATGCTGTCTAACCAGACGAGGGGGTGCATACTACATGAAAGTCTTACTATGGTCACTTCACATCTATTGTCTCAATCATTCAAACAAGAAACAGAAAATAGAGAACATGTGAGAATAAGCAGTAAGGCGTCCCAAACGCTCAGTCAAAATGTTCTTGAGATCTGGCTTTACAAAACATAGCCAGATGGTATAGTAACATATACACAATTGTTATCAGCTGCAGTTTGACTTAATTACAATTATGCAAAAGTAAGTGCAAGACAATCCGACTAACATGTCGGTGCCAAACGGCTAAGTATGAAGTAAATAACAAAACGAGCGGTGGAGTAAGGAACCCACTAGATTCCTCCTGCGATCATTCCCCTAGTATTGACCATCTTGGAGGTGGAAGTAAGCTGAGTCCTCGGGAACCGGTTCTAAATCTGGCCATGCAAAACCAGAGAGGTTAGACCTCTAATAGCAAGTACCACAAGGAAGCACGATATGAAGGATTAAACCAGTAAGTAAGAGAATATAATAATAGATCTCTGCTTTCCACTAGGATTCACATAACATCACGACACTTCGAACCAACCTCCCAACCAAACAAGGACAGAAGTTGGTCCGTCATGTCCTGACATTCTAATCATCTCAGTTAGGCAACAGAGTAGGTACAGTACACAAACAAATCATCTTGAACGGCCAATCAACTCCTACGGCTTGCTATTGTGAGTCCCAAGTTACCTTGGAATTATGCAATAAAGATTCCTCAGTTCTTACTATGTGCGAGCAAGGCTAGTCTATCCAATCAATCAATTGCGCCAATCATGTAATTAGACGAGTCACAGCGGGACGCCCGCCGTTAATATACCATGTACAATTTAATAATATAAGCAGATATCGTTTCCTGCCCGTGTGACAGATTTATAGTATCTGTGGGAACCAGCTGGCCTGTCGGGCACTACTAGTCCCAAGAGGGCTGCCATGTAAGAACTCGGGAATCCATTCTCTCCATGTCATCATTATTTTATTTGACTTAATAGTCTCTACGTTGAGTGAAGTCCCATGCCGTGGATTATGGTCATTCAAATGAGTACTTTCGTACGGGGTACGATATGCACAACTCTGCAACGTTACCCGTGCGGTTAGGTTGCAGGTCTTACATAGCGTAATGCAACAATCAAACTAACCACGGAATAATCATGTCTTGACCATAAAGTACACATGCTGTTTTTGTAAGATAAATAAATAACTAAATAAATAAATAAATAATTTGAAGCCTGTATGTGCCTGTATGCCAATATTTGGGATCGGCTAATCGATTACAATAGTTCATTACATGAACGTGTCTCATTCATTCAATTCAATAAGACGACTAGCCAGTCTCTTAGTTCCAACTAGGAACGCATGATTAATTATTAGTCAATGTCACGATCATTATCAATGGTGACAAGGCATGAAAATCAAATAGTATTCAGTGGAGTCGAGTCTACGACTCTCAGGATTAAGTTCCAGTCTTACTGGGTATCCATGGATCAATCAGGACACAAGGCGCATTCCACATAACAATCTGTATTAACAATATTAACATATCATGATTTTATCAAGTTCATGCCAAAAGGCGTAAGGATATAATAGAAGAATTATCATGCCACCATTAAATGAATAAGTTATAGAACAAATAGAAACACCCAGGTCAGGAAGTCACGCCAACAAGTCTATGCTAAGGCCAACAAGTCACGCCAAGTCTAGTAGGTAGGAGTGAGCGTATAAACAGCGTGAGCGTGAAAAGTGGTTCACATTGGCACGCACAGCGTGAGCGTGAAGGGTAACTCACGCACCCATAACGTGAGCGTGAAAGGTAACTCACGCACGCACAGCGTGAGCGTATGAGCGTAAAAAGCATGATAAGAAATTCACGCACGCACGCAAAGATGTGAGCGTGAAAAGTGGTGATAAGAAATTCACGCACGCACTCATAACGTGAGCGTAACTCAAAATTTACGCTGGCACGCAAGAACGTGAGCGTGACTAAAAATTCACGCACGCACGTAAGAACGTGAGCGTGACAAAAAAATTCACGCTAACACGTAAGAACGTGAGCGTGACTAAAAATTTACGCTAACACGTAAGAACGTGAGCGTGACTGAACCTTCGTTCCAAGCCAGAAATGAAGTTCCCATGGTTCAGAATGAGGAGCTCCACCACAAGAACCATCTATTCCGAAAAGCACGCCAGGTTGGTAGATCAAAAATCCCATGGACAACCGAGAAGAAACAAGCCAAAGAAATCAAAAATGCTAAGTACTAAACTCTCTTAGAATCATGAGAGGAAGGAAAATGAACCATAAAAATGGTTCTCAAGTGGAAGCAAGAAGCAAGATGTACTTGCCTGCTGTTGGTTGGTGGAGAGAGTGATGAGGAAGAAGAAGAAGTAATGGTGAAGGAGAGTTATGAGGAGAGAGAAGGAGATGGGGGCTTTAAATAGGAAGGGTGGTGGTAGGTGGGGGTTTGTGGGGGTTCGGTTCATGTGAACCACCATGAACCCAAAAATAACCAACCATGGCCGAACCACAATAAGACTAAAGCAGAGAAGTTAAAAGCAGAAAAATAAAATGCAGAAATAAAATGCAGGAATAAAATTGCAGGAAATAAAATGCAGATAATTAATTAACATGAAATTAAAAGAATTTAAATACAGGATGATACATGATAAATATTAAATAATATATATGAGTTGTACATGTATAAAAATACGCATTTTGGGAACGGGGAGTGACACCGAACAACCACTTCGACGCTTTAGCTGAAATAGTAGGAGAAGTCTACATGCATCTGGCTGAGGACGCTAACGACTTTTCTAAAGATATTAACAATATGACGGGAGGTAATGTGGCTACCACCACCAGAACTACCAAAAAAAAGGAAAAAGAGTAACAAAGAGTCCACGGCCATAACCACAAGGTCAGCCGCGAAACTCAACAAATTCCACCCCCCCCCCCCCCCCACACCACACCCTTAATGCTTAATATTTTTTCCTGTAATGTTAGGGGTCTGGCGAACAAACCTACCTTGAGAAGGCTTATCAGTCTCAAGAAAATTTACAGGATTGACATCCTTGTGATCATTGAACCCAAAATCCCCCACAAAAAACTCAAAACCACTTAACTTCAGCTTGGCTTCCACTCCGCTGTGGCGGGATGTCATGACATCTGGATCTTCTTCTCGGCTGATGTCAAGTTCGGTATTATCCAAGACGCGAACCAGGCACTCACGTGCTGGGTGGAACACTACACGCTCCAGTCCCGTTCTCTACTGTCTGCTGTCCACGGTAGCTGTGACATTCCCGAACGCAAGCTGCTATGGGACTCCCTGATGAACACTCACCTTAACCACATCAACCACCCTTGGCTTTGTGTTGGTGACTTCAACGTCATCACCAGTAGAGAGGAGAAATCGGGGGTCGTCCTTCCTCCACGATGGCCATGAACGACTTCAACAACTTCATATTCAACGCCCACCTGTCATCTCTTCATTACTCCGGCAACGCTTCACCTGGTGTAACATGCAAGAAGGTGCCGGAAGGCAATACTCCCGTCTGGATCGCGCTCTCGTTAATGCTCAGTGGACGGACATGGGGATCATCTCCAACCTTTTCCACCTCAATCACACTGAATCATACCACTCTCCCCTTCTCATTGAAATCAGAAGTAACTCGAACCAGATCAAGAAAGGTTTTTGCTTCCTTGACCTCTGGAGCCATCACCCCCAGTTCAGGACTATCATGGAAGCCGCATGGAGCATCCCAGACGACCCAGACCCTCTGACTCGCATGGCGGCCAAGCTGAAAGCCACGAGAAAAGCCCTTACAGGCTGGAGCAAGAAGCATTTAGCGATATATTCCAGGCTGTTCGCATAGCCGAGGACACGTCACTCACGCGGAGACACTATTCGTGTCCGATAGATCCCCTGCGGCCCGCGCCTCCCTCAACCTCACCAGAGCACTACTGAAGATCCTGCTGAAGGTTGTGACGGAATTCTGGAAACAGAAAGCCAGACTTACTTGGGACATTGAAGGCGACAGAAACTCTAATTACTTCCACTCCTGTGTCAAGGGATGCAGACAATAACTTAACCTCCACCAGATCGCTGATGAGAGTGGCACCATCCTAAAAGATCAATGGAGTATTCAATTGGCAGCCGCTAATTTTTATTCCCAGCTGTTCACCAAAGAAGCCATTGATAAGGATGAGGAATTCCTAGCGGCGATCCCTTGCATGATTGATGATAGTGATAATACTCAATTGCAGATACCTCCTTCCGAAAGTGAAGTGAAAGATGCGGTATGGACCCTGAACGAACATAGTGCTCCCGACCCAGACGGTTTTACTGGCGTCTTCTTCCGAACTTGCTGGGACATCCTCAAGTCGGACATCCTAGAGGCAGTCATTGCCTTCTTTCAAGGAGCTAGGTACCCTAGATCGATTTCATGCGCCAACCTCATCCTTGTCCCCAAGAAGGACAACCCGGAGACATTCAAAGATTTTCGTCCCCTCAGCTTGTGCACCTTCACCAACAAAATCATCTCGAAAATCATTGCCAATCGCATGTCCGATCTTCTCCCCAAGATCATCTCTGAGGAGCAAAGTGGATTCGTTTGAGGTCGGAACATTTTAGACAATATCCTGCTGGCTCAGGAGATGATCACATGCATGAAATTCTCGGCCAGGGGCGAGAACATTGCCATCAAGCTGGACATGGAGAAAACTTACGACAGGATTGACTGGCAATTTATGATATAGGTGTTTAGGACTTTTGGGTTCTCTGAGACCTGGATTGACATCATGTATAGATCCATCAGCAATTTCTGGTTCTCCATTGTCATCAACGGTCAAGCAGAGGTTTTTTTTAACTCCAGTAGAGGCGTCAGACAGGGTGACCCCTTATCATCCACCATCTTCATCGTAGCCGCTGAAGCTCTCAGCAGAAACCTCAACAAAATGGTCGAGACTCTCCGTTTCCATCATTACCATACCACCAGCGGTTGTCCGATCATCACTCACCTGGCATACGCCGACGACATCTTCATTTTCTTCTCTGGAGATGTCGGATCGGTTGAAGTAATCCACAAAACACTGGAAAGATACCAAATGCTCCGGTCAGCGTGTCAACCCCAACAAGAGTATCTGATATACTCACCACTCGGCCAACATGGACCACTCTGCCATTCTCGCCAATGTCACTTCCTACTCTGTTGCGTATCCACTGTTCACTTATTTAGGTTGTCCGTTGGTATACAGCAGATCCAATGCGGGAATCTTCGAAGGGCTGGTAGACAATTCGTAATAAGATCAAGGGGTGGCACAACGCGACACTTTCGTCGGGAGGGAAGATTATCCTCATTCAGCATGTGCTCTTATTCATCCCCATCCACACCATTGCCGTCTGCTCTCCCCCTAAGAAGGTGCTCACCACCATCGAGAACCTTTTCACCAACTTCTTCTGGGGTCACAGTGACGGCGAGGACAAGCACCATTGAGCCAGTTGGGACATCATGGCTAAACCCACTGAGGAGGGCGGACTCGGACTCTGCAGACTGTTGCTCATTATGGACGCTTGTTCTATGAAACTATGGTGGAAGCTCCGTGAGTGCCGCGCTTTATGGGCGTGGTTCATGAAGGCCAGATATTTCAGGTACTCTCATTCATCCACCGCCGATTTCAACAACATATCGTCCGCGTCCTGGCGGCACATTCTGCACGGGAGGGACCTTGCGGAACATCTGATCCGCCTCCAATTGGGTTCGTGTGCTTCGTCCCTTTTCCACGAACGTTGGTCAGGGGATGCCCTCCTTTCGTAGTATCTGGAGACTCCAGACAGCACCATCAGCGATTTGTGGGATTGTGCTGGAGACTGGAATTGGGAGTGGGTCAGGGGGTGGCTTGGTGCGGAGCACGCTGTAGCTCTGGCGGCTTCCGATCTTAAGGTTAGCACGAACGCTGACGCTCTGAGGTGGTCCCCGTCGGTATATGGCACTTTCTTCCTAGCTTCGGCTAGTAGAGTCGCCCGTGGCACCAGAGCGCCAACCTCCATTACCGGACCTTTCTGGCAGTCTTGCATACCAAAAAAAATGGTATTTCCTGATTTGGCGAGCGTCCCGCAAGAAGTTACCCATTGACGACGCTCTCACCAACATTGGATTCAGTTTAGCTTCCGCATGTCATTGCTGCGTGGCGCAACAGTTTGAGACGGCAGAACACATTCTGCATTCAGGAGAGTTGGCTACGCAGGTGTGGAACGACCTATCTCGTAGATGTAGACAGGATCACGGAGTTGGGGGCTTCAACGATCTTTTGGTCACATGGGGCAAGGTTTCGCACGGCCACCAGATCGTAGCAGCCGCCATCATGTGAGTCATATGGAAGAACCGCAATAAATTCAGATACGAGGGCCAACAATACAATTCTGATCAACTCATCAGAGAGGTTCTCAGACAGATCCACAAAGTCAGCCGCCTCTGCAAGTACGTCTGCAAGGGCTTCTGGCACGATTTGTTCACCTGACACTTTTGGGCTGTGCGGGATTCGCCCCTCGCCTTTTTACATTTTGTTGCCTTGTCCAGCGTTATAGCGCTTACTTGTATAGGCTTCGGCATTTTGCGCCTTATACATGAATAAATTGATGGGTTAATATATATATATATATATATATATATATATATATATATATATATATATATATGCCAATGACCCCTAGCCTAGTGGTAGTGATGAGGCATGTGACCCGAGTGGTCAGGAGTTCGAATTCCAGTAGGAGCGATTCCGGAACTAATTACCATATATATATACTTGGATTCGAACTCCTGACCACTCGGGTCACATGCCTCATCACTACCACTAGGCTAGGGGTCATATGAAAAGCCATAATCATACAACATACAATCTGAGTGGGACTCCCACTCAACACTCATCCATTCTCCATAGCATTCACATCAAATTCAATATTATGTAGAATGCCAACCGGAGGTGTGACTAGTCCCTCAAAGATCCGGCGGTTTCGCTCCCGCCAAATATGCCAAACCGACGCCGCCAGACGAACTCTGGCTGTACGGAACTCATTGGCATATATATATATATATATATATAAGAAGAATATATATATATATATATATATATATATATATATATAAATATATTCTTCTTATATATATATATATATATATATATATATATATATAAAAGAAGAAGAAGAAGAATATTTGTGGGCGTCGCTTAGTGCGGCGTTAGGGCTTGGAACTTGTTCTGGAGGATGATAGTCTGTCACGGAATCAGCCTCTTCACAAATAAATGGGGTAGGCTTCATACATCTTGACCTTCCCTGACCATGCTTGGAGGGAGCCTCTTGGCATTGTGATGCCCTTTTTATTATGTAGTGGGGTATCATTGTTTCTCATGCTTTCAGGGGGTTGGGGGGTGGGTGGTGGTGGAGGGGTAAGACTGACTTGTATGAAGTCGTGCACCTAGATATTTTTGTTCCCGCCCACATGAAAGTATTTAGTATCTAGTGGGCTTAGAACCTTAGGATACTGTAAATTGTGGAGTGATGCATGACAATTATACTTCCATCTACCCTTTTAGTTGAAAGAATTAGTCATATAGCATTCAAATTTTTATGCATGCTTAGATAATCTTATAGCTTACTATCTGTCTTGCCGATTACTGATGTAGTATCTTATTTAAAACATGTGCAGTTTATCTGATGGCTGGGCTGATCAGTGCACGTAACACTGCTGTTCATCTGTTTTCTGATTCTCTGCATTCCCAACTTCCCCAGATTGTTTCTAAGAATTCAAAAGAAGGTCCATTAAAGCTTTCTTTCGGATTCTCAAGATCCTCATGCTATAAACCTCTTACTATAATGGCATCTGCGTTGCAACCACAGAGCACCAAATCTGCTTCCCAATTTGACAATACTCTGCCTTCTAGAGGTCAATACCAATTTTTTTGAGCTATATTGAATTGTTGATGCACAATGACGTCATAACACATTTTAAGTTATTGTATTGCTGTACTTGCTTGTTGCAGAAAAGCTCAAGATCTGGCGCAATGTCGATGCAGTGTGCTTTGATGTTGATAGCACTGTGTGCTTGGACGAGGGTATTGATGAACTTGCTGACTTTTGTGGTGCTGGCAAAGCAGTTGCAGAGTGGACAAACAAGTAACATGCCTATTTTGTCAGGTTTTATGGGTACACAAAAGTTCAGATGATTTTATTAGAAGTACAATTTTCATTCTTTTTGTATATTTGTAGGGCAATGAGTGGATCTGTTCCTTTTGAGGAGGCTCTAGCTGCCAGACTTTCTTTGTTCAGCCCTTCATTGTCCCAAGTAAATGATTTTCTGGACAAGCGACCCCCGAAGTACTGGTCGTTTCTTTATAACGAATATTTCCTGAAACACATACTTCTTATGGATTGATATATTTTAAATATGTGAACCTGTGCATTATTGGCCTAGCATTTTAATTCTTAATACCATGTATTGTTGAAGCAAACAGTTCTTTTATATAATTTAATTATACTAATATCACTTTGCTTGATTATCTCAATTTCCCTCTAATTCAGCTTTTCGTGCTTTCTTCCCAGTAGTGAATGTTCTTTTTCATTTCAATTATTGCTAGGCACATCCGTTTTGTTGCTTTGTTGACTTTTATTACTTGTTATTGGTTAATGCAATTCCCTAACATATCTTGTATTATTCTCAAATATTTTGTTTTAATCTAGACACAGTTTCAGCTATTGGAGGCTATTTCCTAGTTGCTTAATCTAAACTAGATAACGATGAGGTAGGAGCCTCACTTGTCAGCTGGTCTTTAATGCTAGCATCTCCATTGTCCATATTTGTTTAATTACTAGCATGCCTCTCCATTATCCATATTTGTTGTTGCCTGAGAATTTCATTGTAATAAAAAGGAATGTCTCAGGTTGAGAGATGGTCTTCTGATCTAATTAATTCTTCCATGGGTCTCTTTCAAACTACAATTGTATCCCTTAGCTAGTCCAATGCTTATTTTCTAGTTTCTATTTCTTTGTGACAATTCATATTCATCTGTATCACATGAATCACTCACGAAAAAGTATTATGATATATATTCTCTATGTTCAGTAATGAACTGTTATTCAACTTTGAGAGCGACACTGTTCCTGAAACCCAAAAGGTTCTGTAGTGTAAACTAGAAAATTTAGATCAGACAATGGAAGTGCATAGTTGGATTGGAATCCTTGTTAAGTATCCTGCTCCACACTTATTTATGACTGAGAAAAAAGGAAGAGAAAAGTCCATCAATGACCTGTTTTGGGAGAGGTGAATTCTTATTCTTTTTTCCATTACTTCATTCTGGATTGGAGAAATTAAAGCAATGCATCAGTGGCTACCACTTGTTACCATGTACTACGTACATGGCCATTGGCTTATAAGCCTAGACACCATCTACTATATGATTTAAAGACCCTACTTACGTTTTGATGTTTATGTTGAAAATTATTTTGGCTGCTTAGGTTGGGGAGTTGCTGCAGCACATGCTATGCATAGAACTCAGCAATTAGTGTTGAAGCACCCTGAGTACCGTGGATAAGGCAATATACATAACCTATCTGTTTGTTGCTTCTGATGAGAAATAGTACAAATGGTGAATACACAATATGACTGATCTAAAAAAGTTTTCAGGGAAAAAGAAGAAGAAACGGACTATACCATATTGGAAACAAGAGAAATGATAAGCTATGTATGCTACGATCGGAATTGTATTCAAGTATTCGCTTTTAGATAAATTTAGTAGTGATGTAGATGGTTGGATCACAAAGGATATGAAGCAGAACCAAGGTGTGAAGCTGTAGCATGATAGAGAGTCAGGCTCAGCACATTTAAATGTTTTTTTTTTTTTTTTTGGAAAAAGGGTAAATGTTATTCCAAAAGAAACGCCATAATCTTACAATATACAATCAGAGTGGGACACCCACTCATCAATTCTCCATAGCATTTACATCAAACTCGATGTTATGGAGAATGCCTACCGGAGGGGTGACCAGCCCCTCAAAGATCCGACGGTTTCGCTCCCGCCATACATGCCAAACTGAAGCAGCCAGTCGAACTCTGGCGGTTCGGAACCAGTCCTGCCCTCGACCCCTGCTATCCCGGATCACCGTGATGATGTCCCCAATACCTTTTCCGGAGGCAGGCACTCCCAATACACGACTCTGCTCCGACCAGATCTGCCATGCCAGAGTGCACTCGAAGAAAATATGCTTTATAGATTCAGGCTCCAAACAGCAAAGCACACACTTGGGATCCGGAACTTGCACTCCAAACGAACTCAGACGATCTCTAGTCAAGAGGCGGCCCAGTAGAAGCTTGTAAACACACAACTGCATCTTCCTGGCCAGACCCTTGCACCAAACAAACTCGTAGTCGGGACTCAGAGGAAAAGTGCGTCGGATGAGGTTGAAGCAGCTTCGGAATTGGAACTCCCCAGTTCCCGGAGTTGCTCCAGCCGGATCCAAAATCCACCGATCCGCAGGCAAAGCCGGATCAATGACTGTAGACATGATGATCTCACCCAGCTCCTCAGTGAACCGATAAGATTCCGGCCTCCACTTCCCATTTCGTATGATGCGACTACACGTCAGACCACGTCTGTCCTCCTGATGAGTCGGGGCACCCCTGATGTCAAAAAGCGAACGCCGATCTAGCCAAGGATCCCGTCAAAGGTCCGTTCCAGACCCATCCATCATGACCCTCCGGATAGCAGACTTGAGGACCCCCGTGTCTCAGGACAGTCTTGAGCGTGACTGAATGGTTGTTGTCAATAGAACACGTCCAAAAGTTGTCCTGCTTCACGTATCTGCAGTGCATCCAGTCCGCCCAGAGAGATCCCCCGCTAATGAATCTCCAGGCCAGCTTAAGCGCAGAAGCCTCCCTAATCTCCAGCAATGGCCTGAGCCCCACTCCTCCCTCCTTCCTGGGACGACAGAGCTGCTCCCAGGAGATCGCATGCATACCCCCCTCCAAATGAAATCGGCACAGACCCGCTCCACTTTCCGAATAGTGGCCACAGGAAGGAGGATTGACTGCAGCCAGAAGTGGGCCACAGCCGAAATCACCGATCTGACCAGCTCAATGCGTTCGCCAAATGACAGACCGGCTGCCTGCCAATATTCTACTCTCCTCTGGACGTACTCCACCAGACTATGGCAGTCCTGATCCCGTGCATAGTTAACTGTGAGAGGCACTCCTAAGTAGCGCACAGGAAGGTCACTCCGTGCGATACCCAACACACCTGCCCGCTCCTCCTTCCGGGGACACAGGGAGCTGAAGTAGACCCTACTCTTATCCATTTCATCTGGAGACCCGAAAAGGACTTCAAATCTTCCATAATAGCCGCAAGCGTCTGCAACCCCTCCGTCGAAGGCTGGATGAAGACTAGGAGATCATCTGCATAAATAAGGTAGGTAACTGGAGGATCCACCCTCCGAAACAGAGGGACCAGCCGTCCACGGTGCACTGCCAGATCCATCAAGCATGTGAAGTATTCCATAACAAACGTGAACAGGTAAGGGGACAATGGGTCACCTTGCCTAAGCCCACGGTTGCTCTGGAAGTACCCATAAGGAACGCCCTGGATGAGAACAGAGAAAGTAGGGGACGTGATGCACTCCCGGATCAGCACAACCCAGTGTTCTGCGAAACCCATGGCGGTCATCAGATGGCAGAGGAAGTCACGATTGACCATGTCATACGCCTTCCTCAGGTCCAGTTTAACACAAGCTTTCTTCCCTCCGAGTCTGCTAAATCCCCTCACCATCTCATGGGCCAGGAGGCTGTGCTCTGTGATCGACCTCCCCTTGATGAACGTAGCCTGATTCGGGGACACCAAGTCCTGCATGATCTCCTCCATCCGCCGCACATAAGGTGCGTAATTATCTTATAAAGATAATTACAACACGCAATAGGTCTGAAGTCTGCCAATGCTGTCGCTCCCTCCTTCTTTGGCACCAAGGTCAGAAAGTGTGATTCAATTCTTTCAGAAGCTTCCCTTTGGTGAAGAATTCCTGCACCACCTCCACGACCTGATGCTTCAGAATGTCCCAATGGCGTTTGAAGAAACCACTGCTGAAGCCATCCGGACCAGGAGCCTTGTTGGGATCCGCCACCTTGACAATAGATTCCACCTCCTCCAATGTAACAGGGGCAAAAAGAATGCTATTTCCAAATGGAGTCACCAATCTCTTCGTAACAACCTATGGGAACACAGACAGGTAGTCAGTCTGGAAATATAACTCAGAATAGTACCTGACAGCCTCGCCCTGGATCTCAGCCGGCGTCCCCACCACAGTGCCATCTGCATCAAGAAGCTGGGAGATGTGATTCCTATTCTGTCTTGACCGGATAACATCATAGAAGAACTTGGAGCAACGGTCGCCATCCTTAAGCCAGGAACATTTGGCTCGCTGAGCCGAACTAATCTCCTTCTGCAGCCTCAGGATGTTGACTTCTCCAATCAGCTCCTTCTCTCTAGCCGCCAGGTCCCCATTAAGCATGTCAGCTTGTATATCCTGCTGCAAGGTCCGCAACTCCACCTCCTTATCTTCTAAAGTGGACTTGGGCAACCCCTTCACCCAACTCCTGAGAGCTCTCTTCGTGGCCTTGAGGCGACGAACCAAGCGGAATTGAGCCGTCCTCTCCTGACCGCTAGTAAGTCCCTCTGCAACAGCCTCAAGGTAGCCCTCCGAGAGATATCAACTGTTGTTATACCTGAACGGACGGGACTTCCCAAGAGACCGAACAATGAAGCCAACCCTGATGGGGGAATGATTGCTCGTCCCAGCGGTCAGGCCCTCAGCCGTAGTGTTGGGGAAGTGACGGAACCACTCCCCATTGCCCAGAGCTCGATCAAGCTGACAAGCAACCCTGTTATGAGTAGCTTTGTTGTGCCAAGTCCAGATGAAGCCAGAGCGAGACAATCCCCGAAGTCCCGCAAGCAGGAGGTTTCTCTGGAAATCATAGAGGATAGAATCTGGAACCGGGCGACCACCCACCTTCTCCCCTTGGTGCAGAAGGGCATTGAAGTCCCCGATCAATAGAAGAGGAAGACACGACGAATCAGCAACGGAGGAAACACGGGAGATGTCGCTCCAAAGGGACTCCTGTCTCCTTCTGTCATTGTGGTCGTAGACCGTCCCCAGCAAGAACCGGAAGCCACCCTTGTTCACGAAGGAGATGGCAATCAACTGCTCCGTCATCAAGATCAAGTCACCATCCCAACTCTTCGAGTTCCAGCGAACCCAAATCCTGGCCATGTCACATAGAGCCAGGTTGTGCAGTTGGGCCCAATGAGATGGGGTCCGCCGAGTAAGAGTCTTCTCACCTTTGATCTTGGATTCTAATAGAACAGAAATATCACATTTCTCTCTGTGGAGCACCCTACAGATCTCTCTCCACCTCCCTAACGAACACGCCCCCCTCACATTCCAGGCGATAATAGCCATTAATTAATGAGAGGTAGGGTCCCCCTGGGAAACTCCCGGATCAGCACCTGGAGAAAGTGCCGCATCCGTCGCTAAGGAATCCTCCTCCATCCCAGTCGGAATCGCCTGTTGGGGAGCGACCTAAGATAGAACCAACGTCCAGGCAGGGTTGTCAACACACACCGCCTCCTCTCTGTCAGTAGGATGACCCTCCACCCTGGAGGGGCCATCCTCAGCAGGCCGACAGCGCGTCTCTTCCTACAGTAAACCTGCCCCCCAGTCGATCCGCCATCCCCTCGTGCCTCAATCTCCAACGCCACCATACCTCTAGTAACTATACTGCTCTGCCCCTAGCAAGTGGTCATCGTCCCACTCGTAGGAGCAAGCTGAGTAGATACAACGAGGCTCAAACCACCATCACTCACAGGATGAGTAACCTGTCCCTCCAAGACCTCCGCTCCACTATCATCTCTGATATCCATGTCGCAGGGTGCTTCTGGAGCCTCGCTAAGGGGGACAGTAGGCTCCACCAGAGGTCCCACCTCCGAACACGCACTGGCCAGATGCTCGAAGCAGGAACATCGAGAGCAGGTAGGTGGAACCCATTCATATTCCACCTTCTGGGTAAGCACCTCCCCAGAAGGGATCTCATATTCCACCTTCTTCGGGAGCTCTCCCCCTCCCGAATCTCCACAAAAATCCTAGCGTACATCAACCGCGACCGAAAGGTAGTGGCTTCATCTGCCTTTATCGGGGTGCCCACCAAGCTAGCCAGCCGCATCAGCAAAGGAATGCTCCATAACCTGACAGGGAACTCAGGGAATCGAATCCATACAGGGATGGCATTTAGAACTTCCCTCTCACGCCGAAGCTCCGGGGTCCACTCCTTGAGAATGATAAGTCTGCCGTCAAACGTCCAGGGGCCGCCTTGGAGGATCCTAGCGACATCCTCCGCAAGTCCGAACTTCACATAATAGAAGCCGTTCTCTCGGGCATAGAACTCCATACTCCCCTTAGGCTGCCAGACACGAGCTGCATACCCCCGGATCTGCCCATAGAAAGGCTTGTTGCCGAGAACATACAGAACAAGGGTATTCTCCCAGTAAGCTGTCACCTTCTGGATCTCCTCAGCAGGAAACGAGGTCCGGAAACCCCTCCCTGCCTTGATCGGCGGAACATACTCCATCGACGTGGGACTTTTTGGCCCCACAGGTTTGCAGATCTCCGCCCAGGACCGTCCAGCAGGCCGAGTGGTCGTCCCATGAGGCCTGGGGGTAACCTCCGGCGGAGGAGACCCAGGACCCTGAATATCAAGATCCACCACCTTACTCTTCTCCTTGGCCGCCGCGGTCGCCTTCGGCCGCCACCCCACCGATCTCCCAGCAGACATCCCCGGGCCTTGGCCAGAAAGTCGAGCCCCTGACCCGCTCTGACGACTAGCAGCGGGGTGGCGATCCCTAACATGACCCTGTCCGCCTCCCGTCTTCCTCCCGGGCTTCGCTACGCGACGGCGCGTAACCGTCGTCCAACCACCTCCCTCCATTTGGCTCCCCAGAGATTCGGAACCTGCTCCGAACTCAAAATTGGGAGCGATGGATCCACCCCGTAGCGAATCGAACCCCCCCCCCCCCCCCCCCGGCACCCTAGGGAGGCCGCCCGACCCCCTCCCGTCTTTCCCGCCCCCCCCCCCCCCCCCCCCCACCGCCTTGGGGACCGCCACATCCCGGCACCGGTCTGGGGGGTCCGCTCGAACCCCCTCCTTTCGCTCCCCCCCCCCCCCCCCCCCCCCCCCCGCCGCTGCCTGGGGGGGCCGCTGAACCTCGCCGGGGGTCCACCCGAAACCCCCCCCCCCCCCAGTGCCCCCGCCCCCTCCCCCCACCTCCTGGGGGGGAGGCGCCACTCGAATCTGCGCCGGGGGGTCCGCCCGACCCCCCCGACCCTGCTCCAGCCCCCCCCCCCCCCCCCCCCCCCCCCCCCCCCCCCCCCCCCCGCGCCGGTGGGATCAGCGCCGCCTGACTTCCCCGAGGTCCTCTCCCCGCCGGCGAGGGGGTCCGGCGGCCGCGGGGGAGGACCCCGAGCCGGCCCTAGCCGATCGCCTCTAGGGTTCGCTCCAGAAGCCATTCGTTATATATATATATATATATATATATATATATATATATATATAGCTGCCATATGATACAAAATAATTTTTCTCCAGACAGTGACTTTTTTCTTCTTAAACATGTGCTTATTCCATTACTAACAATTTTTCACATGATGCACCTTATGCAAACTAGCCTGCATGTTCACAAACTGCAACAATCAGAATACAAGTTTCTGCTTTTTTCTGTTTGGATTTGAATGGTACTGCATTTGACAGTCTTGATCATTGTTAAACATACTCCTCAATATATAGGATATCTCCTGGCATTGCCGAATTAATCAACAAGCTGAAAGCTATCAACATTGACGTGTATCTGATATCAGGGGGATTTCGTCAAATGATCAATGTATGTTGCCCAACTTTATTTGTTTCATGTTCTTATAGTCACTAATTTGAAAGAAAAAAAAAATCTTTATGGATGCATAGATCATAGTGTAGCTTAAATTGTTAAGTTTTGTCACTCCGCCAATCATACTGTCTATCTGGTTTTGGCATGACCATTTCTGGACTCATTCTCTACGGGTTTAAATTTTGTTGACTACGGCCTAGAAATGAAATTAGCAGCTTTCAGTTGGCTTGATTTAGCTTACTTGGATAGAATTTTTAGCTCTTGCTGTTGCTCGGTTTAGGACTCAAATGAAGTTCGAGTATTGTTTGCTAGAAGCAGACACAATTCACTAAGATTGTGCCTATACCTGACAAACATCTGAAGTCTGAGTACCGGCAGTAGATTCTTCTTCTTTTATAGTAGTTTGTTGTTGTCTTATTATAAATTTATAACAAGCACCTTGATACTGGTTTCTATATGTATAGCTAGCAAAATGCAACGAACTTCATGTACTTGTGCCCTACTGTCACGAATCTCTAGTGGCCTACTGTACATGTACTTCTATTGCGTTTATGACTCAAATGTATTTTGAGATGATTTCCTTGTAACGATTAACAAAACCTATCTTTATTCGTCTAGTCTTTTTGCTAGTTAAGAGGAACCCAGCAGGCCGTGCAGCTTTGAGTCATATTCCATGGCTGACTCCAATCCATTTTGATGAAACAAGGCTTTCATGAAGATAATGATTTGAAATGATCAAAAAAACTGTTTTGTGTTTTAAATCAGTCCTCCCCTTCTCTTCTGCCCCACCTAGACGTAATATTTGTAATTGGACTATACTTGATAAGAATTGTGAAATACGAACACTATTCGTTAAAATTGGTTTACCTAGAGAATTGCCTAGACAGACAGTTACTCCCTATAGTTTAACGTCCAGTGAAAGAATAAGTACTTTGGTCCAAACTTCCTACTATGTTTAGTGCCCATCTAGGTTGACACCTTGTAACATATAATTCTGTTACTTTTAGCATCAGAACTGTACTATCTCGAATACAATTCAGGCTGACACATTGACATATAGTGCTGTTATTTTTCATGTAAATTACATTTGCGACATTTAGAATGCTAGAACTGTAGAAGCCTCATTTGTTTGAAAATTGGGCTAACACTTTCTCTTTAAAGCCTGTTGCATTGCAGCTTGGAATTCCATTTGAGAACATTTTTGCAAATCAATTGCTTTTCGGGAGTTCTGGGGAGTTCCTTGGGTTTGACAAAACAGAATTTACATCTAGGAGTGGTGGCAAGGCTACAGCTGTGGAACATATAAGAAAGGTATAGGAGTTGCGCATATAGTTAATTTACAAAGTGCTTAACCTTATTGCGTTTTAAAAACTTGTGATTGTGCAGATCCACGAGTACAAGACTTTGGTCATGATTGGAGATGGAGCAACTGATCTTGAGGTAATAGGAGTTTCTTATTTGCCTAAACTTATCAATCCATGATTGTATGGATGCCTACTAACGCCAATTTAGACAGTTCAACTGGTTAGAAAACCATGCTACAGGCAACTCGTGTTTCTTAGTAATAGTTGTAACATTTGAAGTTATCATGGATAAGAATTAAAGTAAAAACAACAGATATGTCATCTGATCTTGAGTTTGCCACAGATAGAATCCATTGATTTTGCTCATATGAGTCTGAGACTATTGTCTGGTACATTTTGAGCCTCTCTTGTCTTCAATTTAACACTCCTGCATCGAAGACCCATTGTTCCTCGCTCTCAATCCCGTAGCGGATACAAGTCCCTTGATGATCTGACATGCCATAATTCTGAAGCCCAATAAGTATTTGGGCTCCTTGCCGATCATAGCTATCAAAGGAGAAAAGGGCACTTAGGCGCCAAGGTCCTTCGGGGCCTAGGCACAAAGCGCAAAAGCGAGGCAGATGCAGCAAAGCAAGGTTTATATATAAGTAGAAGAAAAATAGAGGCTCTCGACCTTAAAACTGTTGGGCTGCTATGTTCTAGGTCACACTTGCTCTAACAAAATAAGGAAAGCTTCAGCTTTCAACCGTGCTTGAACCAAAGATGGAGAGGTGATGTTTTTTTGGGTCCGTGTATAAGATTGCTCTTGTTCGCAAAGAAAGCAAGGTGGGCGTCTACGTCTCAACTTTTGTGTTAAGCTTCTCGCCTAAGCGCGCTTTTATGACTATGTTGATGATATAACTTTTGTTCTTAAAAGCGCGTCTTGGCTCATGCCTAGGCGAAAAGCTCAACACCAAGGGACCCTGCGCCTCGCTTCGGCTAGACGCGCACCTTGCTTTTGTTGCGAACATGTACGTCCTTATATGGGGGATCAAATAGCATCATTGAGCCTCCCATTTGCGGCTCAAGACTACTGAAGCTTCTTCCCTTTTTTTAATGAACAAGTTTGACCTAAAACATAGCTACACAAAACAATTTTGCTCAGGCATGTGCCTCGCGTTTGCGCTTTGAGCCTAGGCCCCAAAGGACCTTGGCAACTAAGTGCGCTTGTCGCCTTTCATAACTATGGATATAACACACTAAGTGCCCTACCCAATGTGTACTTAAGCCCCTTTACGACACAAATATGACAGGACACAATATGGATAGTGACACGGATACGCGACACTGATTTTGGTTTGTCCTGGTGCATTTGAAGTGTCTATATAGAATCTAATACATGTCTGACACTGACAGAATAGGATAGCATCTGTCATTATGTGTGGTATATGCTGACCCAAAAATCTGGGATAAAGTTCTTGATGTTGTTGACTTGTCACAGAGTGTTGGCACAAAATCTAATAAAAACCTGTGAAATATTTTACTGCTTAATCTGCTGTCCCTTTTATGGTAAATGTGCCATAAAAGTCTATATGATGGACTTTGTTCTCTTTTCTTTTCCCCTAAGAAAAATAGGATACATGTTATAGCATGCATGCACAACATGACTGACACTTTTGAACAGAAAATAGATACCCAACTAAGGGAGGCTATGGGAGAATTATAATCTAGCATGTGTAAGTTAGCATTAGATATAAAGTAGTATTTTCTATCTACTTGTCAATGAAATCACAAGTTCGTGCATATATGTACCTAGTTACTTTTAATGAGAACAGATCTGTGATTTGTTGACATCCTTAAATACACTTATGCCCCATGTTGACACAGACACGGGGTGTCTTACATGATGAGTCAAAATCTAAACACGTGGATACCACTAGTGTATTTTTAAACATATACATTCATGAACATTTATATTGAACTATTTATGTTGTTAAGTTTGTGTGTGGATATTAATGAAGGATACTAAGTACAAAGAATTGGCTAGTACTCGTATGTTGTTAAGTTTGTGTGTGGATATTAATGAAGGATACTAGGTACAAAGAATTGGCTAGTACTTGGTACATTAAAATCTTATAGTAGGTTCTAAATACGGACACGACACTCTTCAATATTACACATTTTTACGTTTCATGGAAAATACGAGTGTTGGACACGTATAAGTACACGAAACCACAGATGGACACAAATTTTGGTAATGGACAAGTGTCCTAGTTACATATCATACCAATAGATCTGTTACTGCTAGGTGTGACCATAAGGTCCATAACCACCTACAATCTCTTAGAAAATGGCTGTCATGGTACAATATTGTTGATGTGCCATAAGAAGCAAGAGAGGAAGGACAACATGACTCTCCTCTTGAACTTGAAAGAAACAAGTCAGCCAATCTTGTACTCTTGTAAAGGCAAACTGACTATCGAGGAGTCTGTCTCAGGTGGCCCTTAGGTTGGTTCCCTTGGCTTCATCTTAAGGCATGACCTCCTACATAGGCTGCTTATGCCGCATAAGATGGTAGGGCATCCTAAAACGTATTCCTAGGCGGGTCCCAGGCTTGTTTTGTCGCCATTGATTGAATTCCAGAGTGTTGGCTCTCATTCATAGCTTTTATACAGCCACAAAATCAGAAAATAGCATAATTAAGATTATCACACTTATACTAATGGGGTATCATTTTATTACGGGAGGAGGGGCACAATGCCTTTCTGTCAGGGATTAACTTTTCAAGAGACCACACGAGCAGACAAGTCACAAGACAGCTTTGCCCTGTCCTTTATCCAGACGGTTGTTATCTACATGTTGCAGGAATCAGACATTGGCCGCATCTATATCTTTTTCAATTCTGTTTTGATGCTCAACCCTATCTTCAGATGCTTTAAACACAAGCCAAACCCACATGCCCTTCAATGATTATGCAATATGCAGTATCCTTTTGCAAAGTACCAAAACCCCCAATGGCTCGCACCTCGGCATTATGAAGTTGCCACGTCATTGTGCCCTTCTAGACAAGTAATCGTGCATTGTGTTTAAATCTTGCATTTCTTTTGTGGGAAAAAAAAGTCAATCCTGACCCATGAGTTGTCTTTCAGTGAGTGATTATGCACTCTCCTGTTGCACAAGACCAATGACTCCATTGCATAGCATATGATGGTTGACAGTTCTCTACCCAACTTTCCAAGCATGTGTGCATTGTGTTTATATCTACATAGTTCCCATTACATCAGTTATTAAGCTTAGTTAGTCGGTAAACCTCTTGCACAAGCACAAGAGATCTGGCTTGTGCCATCCATGGTCGTTCTCAATTAAAAGCTACTTCACTGGAACAGTTCATGGCTCTACAACCACATAATGATACCATTTTCAACTTTCAACAACATTGACAGCTTGTCGACACAGTCAAGAGCGTTGATTATAGGTTTGAGCCTTACAGCCTTACAATTTTCAGGGTAAACTCCTGAGGTTTCTGCACTTCCACATTCGTTTCAAGCTTTTGATATGACCAAGGAAGCACAGACATTAAAAATGGGGCTGTGTTGTGACAGACATGTATTTGACACAACCTGGACATTCAAAACTACACTAGGACACAAAATAGGTGCCATGCCCTTGTCGCGGTGTCCTTACCATTTCAGTGTCATATCTGTGTCCATTCAACATTAGGATATGACCTTACCACCTTTGCGTGCAGATCTTCATTTGGATTAGATACTTTTAACATAGCACACAAGATGATTCATTCCTTATTCCTTAATCAATTATAGGATTTCCCAGATGTTTGAAGAAAATATTGATACAACTGTAGATCTTGAATCATACAAACTACATTTCAAAAGCATTTAACTCGCGCAAGGGCACACAGACACACATTACTACACCTGACATTTAAGTTAAACATTAACATGCTTCCAAACTAATATACCACAGAACCTTTTTTCTATTCCATTCTGAATTCGTAAAGATTGTTTAAGTGAATAAAGACAATGCATGTTTCTGGGATTCAGATGTATAGTTAGAGACACTACTGTTTGTATGAGAAACAATTAGCATAGGTAGAAGGAAAGTCATCTCATCTTTTAGGTCACCTCTATATGAATCCCAATCATATTAGTTCCCTAATCTATGGTGCACAGAGATGGATGACACAATATGGTCATGGCGACATGGCAGCCCACTGATTTGGTGTCCTAGAGTACTTGGAGTTTCCTCGAATCTTGCCTGCCATGGACACACCACCAAAATGTTGGAGCGACTGTGCTTGCTCTAAGACTCCAAGTCCTAACTCATTAGATGAAGAACATAATCAAAGTGTAGCATGGATGGTCACTTCAACTTATTGACGACTATTGATACATAATATATTATACGAAAGGCTATTCTTCTAATAAAGTTAATTGAATTAAATACACATGCAACCATGTAAGAAAATGAGTGGTATGCTATAACAATACTGGTAGTAAGAATAGATAGTATAGGGTGAACAACCAAGTGGTAGAGGTTCTATATGTTTCAGTAACTCGAGCTATTGATATCAGACACTTCGGAGTTCGTAAGGTAATGCATGGTCCTTTGAATCATGCAAGCTCCTGTTGTTATATTTTGGGGGTAACTCAGTCTGCTTGCTTTGTAGAGGTCCAATGCGTTCTTAATTTGGTTGCGGTTTTAGGATAGTAGTTGCTGATTATATGCAGCGGCAATTGGAAGTATTGTCCCTTTGGTCTTTTCCTATTTTGTTAACTCTTGAGTCCTATTCTTCATGGAAGAGTGGTGAAGAAGTGGATCATTTCTTTGCTTTTGTATGAAAACTTTGGTAAGAATTGCACACAATTGACTCTTATATGATCACAAAAGCTAAATACTATTATGAGGTTATATATATATATATATATATATATATATATATATATATATATATATATATATATATATATAGAAAGCTTCTCCTACGGGAATAACTTACGGGACAAACTTACGGGATGAGAAAATATACGTATGGTCATCTTCTTTATTTCTTTCACTTTAAAAATGTTAGATCTCTCCTTTAAAAAAGGAACCTATATCTATCTTAAAAATAAGTCGATTTATTTTTTAAATAGTGAGAAATTTATTTATTTATTCAAAAAATAGAGATAAAAAAGTTAATTTTATAATTTTTTAAAGTAGAGATGGATTGTTTTAAAAATTTTTATCTTTAAACGTAAATATCTTTTTAAAATGTTATTCAAAAATATACTTAATATTAATGTTAATTTTAATACTATTTCTCATGTTAGTTTTTTGGTGCTAACTTTATTGTTGATATTAATTTTAATTTTAATTTCAACATTAACATTAAGTTTAATTTAACATTAACATTAATATTAACATTAACATTAATATTAACATTAACATTAAAATGTAATATTAAAATTAAGATTAAGATTAATATTAAGATTAAGAATATAATTTAAAATTAAGATTAGAATTTAAATTTAGATTTAGATTTAAATTTATTTAAAAACAAAAATAAATTTAAATTTAAATTAAATTTAACATTAACATTAACATTAAAATTAAAATTAAATTAGATTTAGATTTAAATTTATTTAAAAACAAATTTAAATTTAAATTTAAATTAATTTTAACATTAACATTAAAATTAACTTTAACATTAAAATTTAAATTAATGTAAAAATTAAAAATTAAAATTAAAATTAATATCAACATTAATATTAAGATTAACATTAAAATTAATATTTTAAATATAATTTTTAAAGGTATATTTATTTCTAAGGATAGATTCTTTTTTTTAAAAAAAAAATATCTTTATTTAAAAAAAAATGGAATAATTTATCTATCTCTATTTTTTAAAATAAATAAATCTCTCTGTGTTTAAAACTAAATTGATAGATAAGCCTTATTTTTAAGATAGAGATATGTTTCATTTTAATAGTAGAGAGTAGAGATTTAAATATTAAAGAGAAATAAATTTCAGAAAACTTTTCCCGTAAACTTATCCCGTATAAGAAGGGGACTAATATATAGAAAGCTTCTCTTATAAATTAAGATAATTTTGGTAACCCAGTTTGAAAATCTGCGGACATTTATGCTTACACTGTACAACTCTGTAGATATTCTAATACTTTGCCATGTTATTTGGCAGGCACGGAAACCGGGTGGAGCCGACTTATTTGTTTGTTATGGAGGGGTTCAGCTGCGAACAGCAGTTGCAGCTAAAGCTGATTGGCTTGTCTTCAATTTTCAAGAACTAACAAGTTCCTTGGAGTAGCTTGATTCATTTACTGTACCGTTGATTAATATTGTTCCATTCTTTTACTGTACCCAAGAAGAATATGAACGAAAAAAATAAGAACAAGGGCTGGGAGTATAAATACTTTTGACATTCTTCACTATATCAATGTCATGTACATAAAGCTGCAGTAGTGTGAAATGAGCATTATGATTTTTGCTTAATAATGATCATAAAACTTTTGATTGAGATGTGATGCGGAGATTCCAGTAGATAAATGTAAGCTTCTTCTTTTTTTCAGTCTTGTTTTGTTGCTGACTTCAGTACATCAACCTAGTCAATGTAATATATAGCTCTACTTCTTTAGAGAAATTAAGGGTTTGTGTACCTAGTAAGTGATGTAGCCAGAATTTTAATCAATGGGATGTGATGTTTACTATTAAAATAATAATAAATTATAATAAACATATTTAAAATTTTAAAAATATTATATATTATCATAAACAATTACAATTATTAAATAACTATTTTTTTGACAATAAAATTCTTCAGAATTTAATATTTTATAAATAGTGAATGATATCATTGTTAACGATATCTAATGCGTCTTTTTCAATATATGCCACCAATTAACCATTCATCGTTTCATCTTTTTCAATATATGCCACCAATTTAGAAAATACTCTCTATATAGTTACGGTTACAATGGGTAACAGCAATATCAATTTCAAAAACAAAATTTGACTGAACTATGTAGACCTTTTTTTAAGTTTTTTCACTACTGGTACAATTTTCAAAATTCAGAGGATGCAGCTGCGGTCCCTCGGGACTAGGTGGCCACGCCCATGTCCTTCTGCCCTATCCTTTATTATGTGTTTGTTTGCTTGCAGAAATGAAGGGTTAGTGTACGAATTGATAGTTCTGACCTATCCTTTTAAACATTAGTGTTTGTTTGTTTGCTTGCTTTATTCAAACATCAATCCTCTTGTTTTAAGAAAGTTTCTTGAAGGACGATGATGAGTCTGGTCTGTGCAATGCGGTCCACAACGTTGGTGGACTGACAAAAAATGGTCACAATCTGAGATGGCGTGGGCCAGAATGGGACGTCCGTATATGAAAATTCAACGGCTAGGACGTCGTGCGGACGGTCGAGGACCGGCACTATTCTACCACGGATATAAACGAAGGCCGACCATGCGGCTCGTCGTGCGGCGACGTAAGGACGTCGATAAGACGTCGTAAGGACGCCATGTGCATAGAACGGATGGCTGGACGACATAGGCTGTCGTAGGCGTCGTGAAGACGTCGTGGGCGCCTTCAGCGTCGTGGGCGAAGCGAGATATTGAGTTGCGGGCGTTGAAAGACGTCATCGCCGTCTCGTGGAGCTCTAGAGCGCACGCAGTGCGTGAGGTGTGCGTGTGAGACGATAATGACAAAGTCAGTGCGGACAAGATCCGTACAAAGAGTCCGAAATTATACGACGACTGGCTAAAATTCGTGTGTGAAGAGACTACACGATTTAACTGAACCTGCACGTGCTGAAAAAAAAAAAAAAAAACTTTATTGTACATCATTGACAAAGTGAGCTGTAGATACATTGATTGTAATGGAAGAAGAGTTGGTTGCATGGTCCCGCCAATTCTGGCTTCTTAGACTTGTAAGGTATCTTGGGTGACTTTTCGGAGATTCTGGCGTGAGTTTTTTGTTTTTGTTTTTTTCTGACATCTTCTTGCTACTTGCAGCTTTCGCTTTGACATTCACTCCATAAAGCTCCAGAACAGATTGTCATCCATATGAACATAACAATGTTGGTTTGCTGACTGACGTTTCTTGGTGTTGGATTATATTTTGTTTTCGTTTGGGCGTTCACAGGTGATAACAATATTAGAGTTGATAATTTATTTCTACATTGGATAGGAATAGCGATCATGAAATATAGATAATTAAAATTAGTTACATGTAAATTTATTTTAAGATATATGAATTCAGTCCAATATCACACTTCATCGAGTCCGTTGGTATGATTCGTCATGTGGATTATATAAATTTAAAAAAAAGTTGTGGTCAGTTCATTTTTTAAAAATATTTAGTAATATGGTCTCGCATATATATAAAAATTAGAATTTGAATTTCGAAAATGATTAGTATTAGAGTATAAAACTCGAAATTACTGTTTATTAGTATACATAACTAGTAATTTTGACACACAAACTCTAACGTGAGTTATTTTCGAAATTCACATTCTAATATTCATATATATAGACCCTATTACTAAATAATCTTTTATTTAAATACACTGACTATGTATGTACTCTCAAATGTAAAAAAGCCCATAAAAAAATGATCGGCGTATGGTTCGATATTGTGAATGATTATTCACTCCACATATTGCGTGATCTGATCTGCCTGGATCAAACTAGCATTGAATGTGACCTGATACAAATATGATAAAATAACATCCATTGTGGCGTCTCCCGGTGTCAGACTGTGCCCAATGAGCAATATCCAAATGGACATTTTTTTTTCCAATGCTAAGAGCATCTCCAACCCTATTGTCTTGTTAAGTGTTGTGAGTCTTAGGTGGCTCCTATGTGGCATGAGCCACAAGACAATGTCTTGTTTATGTGACAAAATTATATCTCAAAAGACAATGCGATAGAAAAACTCTCTCCAATGCAAAAGTATTGAGGAGACAATAAAAAGTATTTTTTCCAACTTCAAGGCAACTCATCCACTTCTTCAACTTTTTTTATAAATATTTCTATTCATAATTGATGATGTGGAGACAAAGTCATTGTGAAGTGCATTGTCTAGATCTAGACAACCAACTTCACATTATCCTTGCCATGTCATTGCCATGTTAACTTCATGTTTTATTCTACATTTGCATTGGAGAAGAATTTTTGGAATGAAAGTTTGTCATTCCTATGTGGCAACCATTTTTTCTAAACTCACAATAGGGTTGGAGATGCATCTCCAACCCTATTGTGAGTTTAGAAAAAATGGTTGCCACATAAGAATGACAAGCATTTTTTTCAAAAGTACTTATCCAATGCAAATGTGAAATAAATTGTGAAGTTGACATGGCAATGACATAGCAAAGAGAATGTGAAGTTGGTTGTCTAGATCTAGACAATGCACTTCACAATGACTTTATGTCCACATCATCAATTATGAATAAAAATATCTATATAAAAAAGAAGAAGTGAAAAAGTTGTCTTGGAAGTTGAAAAAAAGTAATTTTATTGTCTTTTCAAATTTTTGTATTGGAGAACATATTTTTATCTCATTGTCTTGTGTGAATGTCATCTTGCCACATAGAAAAGATATTGTCTTATGTCTCATGCCACATAGGATTCACAACACAAAATAAGACAACAGGGTTGGAGATGCTCTAAAAAAATGAAGGAGTGGAGGAGTTGTCTTGGAAGTTGGAAAAAATATTTTTTATTGTTTCCTTATTACTTTTGCATTGGAGAGAGTTTTTCTATCTCATGGTCTTTTGAGATATAGTTTTGCCATATAAACAAGACATTGTCTTGTGGCTCATGCCACATAGGAGCCACCTAAGACTCACAACACTTAACAAGACAATAGGGTTGGAGATGCTCTAGATAAGTGGAAAATGCTAACTTTATTACCAAATATTTACAACTTTCTTACAACCCACATCCATCCCCTGCTAACATGGTACCATCTGGTCTCACTCGGTCCCTCCTCTTCCCCAATCAATGGATGCCACGTAATCGATTGTAAAGCTTACAACCAAAGTTGGTTGTAAGCATAGCATTTTTCAAGATAAATAACTTTCTGCAAGGGCCCTTTTGGTATTCAGCTAAATGTGGATTAAAAATGTAACTTTCGTTGCAGTATAGAAAATGAAGCTTGTTTGGATAGGTATTGAAAGTATATTGAAACTCACTAACATAAACGAGTTCTTGTCACCCCCCTTCATTTTTCCATTTTGAGTTGAAATAAAAAAAGGAGGAATCGGTGGATCTAGAGGATTTGCTGCAAGGGCAGTATAGCATGCAAGGATTTTTCTACCAAAAGTCTCTCATCTTCTCTTATAAAGTCGTCTTGTTCTATAAAACCATCTCCAACCCAAGTTTTCAAACCTCAAATTGAGAGGATCCCATCAAAATCCATCTCCAACAAGCTTCAAATTGAGATAATTTTCTCAAAAAATTTTGAGGGAAGGAGGATGGATCCTCAAATTTGATGAAAGAGAGAGAAAATCTCCAAATTTGATGATCCATTATTCATGACCATTTTGCCCTCAAAGTTGTAGTTAATTACTAATATATCCTATATATGTTAAACACTAAACTTAATTAATTTACCATATTTTTTAATTTATAATTATAAATAATATAATAATTATATTATTAAAATATTCTTGTTGAGATCTTCAAATAGAATCTAATATTGAATATATTTGTAGTATTTTTTACTAGATTCATTTGATTAATAAAATAATATTTAAATAATTTGATGGAAACTAAAAGAATAACATTGAACTTTTAAAAGTTAAAATACAAACATAAACAAGTATATCGAATTTAAAAGGGATATTTTAGCAAATGTTCTCATTCACATTATTGAAACTAGCATATACTTCTACTTTTTTTTAAAAACTAGCAAATACTCCAATTCTTTTGTATGAAACAAATAACATTATTGAAACTAGCGGCACGACGAGGTTCAGTACGGTTTGCCCGTCCATGGTTGTCACGTCCCGCTCCCGTAGGAGCGATCGTCCTCGCTAAGACGTGATGCCGCACGAGCCTAGATTGTGCTCGTGCAAGGCAGTTTCATAACGGCCGATTACAGCGGCTGCGACGGGGTCGTCGCATAGAAGTCCCAAGCAGAAACATTGAACATGCAGCAGAATTTAGAAACAAAACACAAGTTATTCAAAAGTGGTCTTTATTGATATTGAACAATAAGATTACAATGGGGCGCAAGGTCCTGATTACAAGTCTCTCAAGCTCACTTTTCTCTCATTTTACAAGTCACTCTGCTCTCTCTCATCTCTCGATACAATGCTTCAAGGCGACGAGTACAGATTCGGCAGGATGGCGATGTCTATACATTATGTCCCATATAAGTCTTGACTCTACGCGACCGTATGCTTCGAATTGCCAAGGAACTCCGTGCCTCTACGCATCCAAGCGAGCTCCGCGCTACGAGCTTCTACCTGTGACTGCACATGAAAACTATGTGGGTGTCAGTACTCAACTGTACTGGTGGAGTGAGCTCCTCGCCCACCCATACAAAATCGACACGTTCATTTACTTTGTACAGCTTAAATCCCTTTCGATTGTCTTTCTAGTCTTGTCTTAGGATCAATTTTAGGACCAGGACGTCTTGGCCTATACTTGGCAACGCAATGACGGGGTCGTGTTATACTCTATTCGTGACTTCAATACATATTCGAGACAGTGCCTCGCTGAGTAGCAACTTATACAACTTGGCCATGCCAAGACTTTCACTTGTTTTTATATACCTTTAGACTATTCTCGTGCCAACGACGTCAAGGGGACGAATCGTGCTGGTCGTGCCAATACACTTGCTCATGCCTTAAGATCGAGACCGTGCTTCCCAAGGATCAACCCGACTTAACCGATTTGCCTTACGGCCCTTCCTGACTTAACTCGAGACGATGTCACATTCATGTCGAAGCACGTGTCCTTGCTATAGCCAACTCTTAGGCTCCAGAATGGTGCTGCAACCGTACACACCTAACTCGTACTGACTCAAGGTTAGTACTTGCAATAAGCATAACTTGTTAACCCAACTCGTAACCTGCTAGTACTCAACGCAATCCAAAGGCATACACGCGGATAGCGGCTCTTGTCGACACATCTATATGAGTGGTCACTAGCAATGTCAAGCTATACTGAATCTTTTGCATACGGTGACCATTCGTGTGGCGAGGTACGAGCTCCCACCGAATGACCCACAGCCTATATTATAACGGTTCACTTCAATCGAGTCGTACCGTCGATGAAGGTCGTACAATATCTGCAATTCCTCCTAGGCCGACACGAACCCGGTGCCCCGGGATCGCTCGAGGAATTTTGCCCTTGCGCACAAGTTGTCCAATGACTATGCAAGACTCAACTCGATCTATCAAGTCCTTTCCTTAATCATGACCATGCTTTCCATCTTTCTATCGAGACTCCCAAGTAGCGGGACCGATCTCGTGTGATTCCTTATCGAGACTTATCGAGACTCTCAAGTAGCGGGACCAATCTCGTGAACGAGACTTATTGAGACTTCCAAGTAGCGAGACCGATCTCGTGTGATTCCTTATCGAGACTTAGCGAGACACTCAAGTAGCGGGACCGATCTCGTGAACGATACTTATCGAGACTCCCAAGTAGCGGGACCAATCTCGTGTGATTCCTTATCGAGACTTAGCGAGACTCCCAAGTAGCGGGACCGATCTCGTGAATGAGACTTATCGAGACTCCCAAGTAGCAAGACCGATCTCGTGAACGAGACTTATCGAGACTCCCAAGTAGCGTGACCGATCTCGTCGACGACCAATCACGTGGACTTCCTTTGTCCGTGGCATGCTTTTCACTAAACCTACAGTGGCCCATGCCTTAGACAGACCTTGTTCTCTAGGCGACGCTATCGCTCCAGTCACATACTTATATGACGAGCCTTATTCTCGTGGGACTATGTGACTTGACAACCGCAGCCAACAGGGGATAGTGCTTGCTATGACTTTGATAGCCCAGCAAAACTCTTGTCTAACTTATTCGGGCAATGACTCGACGAACAAAGGCTACACCAAGCTTCGCATCGAGGAAACGTGCCGTGCACGCGATCGACTTGAACAACCAAGTTCTTTAGGTGCCTAGACTTAAGCCACAAGCCGTGCAACACGACTTAAACCACGGGACGGACGAAGGCTATGCCAAGCCTTGGACGACGGGACCGTGCATGCTTCATCACGCATTCATGCGGGCGATGCCTATGACTTAGGTTAATTCGAGCGTTGTAGCAACTTAGGCCAACTTCCTTCTCCCAAGCCACGGGACGAAGGACCAAGTGTCATTTTGAAAGTACGCTAAGCAGACTTCTTGTTTGTAAAAACAAAAAGTTTATTCCAAACTTAAAAAGAATCGTACAAAGTACAATAAATTCTGGAAAAGTACAACTTTAGGAATCCGATCAGAAGACGATCGCTTTATCCCTTGGACTATGTGAACTTGAAGACTAAAGCCTCTGGAAAATACAGTAGCACTTTTGCAAGAACTCTTGATCTCTGATGCCTTGATAATGATTGGAAACTTTATTTATAGAGTTCTAGAAATAACTGTTTTAGCAGTTATTCTGATGTGCGCGAGGTTGAACTGCACGACTTTAGGTTGCGCCAACTTCAGGTTGCGCAACTTTCATTCAGTTACTCGAACATGTACTAACTGTATTTAGACGTGTGGCATCATATGATTGAGATGCGCATGGTCGTGTACAGAGTAGTGGACAAGTTTTGAGAGATTAGTGGCATGTGCGCCACGCATCCTGCTTTAGAACGTAAGTTGCCTCAACTTTGTCAGGTTGTGCGAACTTCAGTCAACGAGTCAAACTGCGCTTGATTAGGTTGCTCCTAGGTATAACTCAGTTCATAGGCACATGGCATGCTTTGGGTACGTGTCAGCTTGTGAAGAGAGTTTGTTCAGTTTGCGCCTAGGTGCAACTTGCAAAGTGCACGAAACAGCTGTCATCAAATGACAATAAATCGTTTCGAGCGCCACGCTTTACGGGATTCGAAGAGATTTTCTTCGTTTAACGTGCTGTCAGTTGTCAGTGCTATCAGTTAATGATGACAATTATTGTCAGGCGCCACGTAGGCTTAGGTACAATATGATTGGGTGCAATCTGATATGTGGCGCAGCTTGAGCAGTGGCGCAACTTGAATTTTTGGGCGCAACTTGATTGTTGAGTAGTACAAACATGGCACAACTTGATTTTTAGGCTCTACAAGGCCGCCTTCAAAGTTTTCGAATTTTAAAGTGTCACAAAACTTCGAAATCCTTTGAATCATGACAATTTGTAATGCCTGTGGTTCGTATTACGTATCTTGGTATACGTGTACGTATTTTGACTCGTATTGCATGTCTCTCTGCTTGGTTTATTTGGCATTTTCATTGCTTGGTTCACCTTAGGATTGGTTCGGCTAGGCTTGGGTTTGCTTATTTGGTTCATCATGAACCAAGTGGAGAACCTCTACCTACCATCTCCATTTATTAACCCCAACCACCACTCTCTCTCTCTTCATTACTTCTCTTCCATTACTTCTTCTTCCTCACCCATTACTCTTCTTCACCTACCAGGAAGAGAGCTAGGCAAGTGTAACTTGCTTCATGGAGGAACTCATATTTTATTGTTCCACTTTCTTCTCCACAAGATTCTAGGCCTATTTAGTACTTAGTGTTTTCAAATTCCATGGCTTATTCTATATAGATCTAAGTTTCTAGTATTTTTGATTTTCTTGGTTTTGATTTACTAAAATAGCTTGTTTTCGAAAATTAGGAGTTCCATGTGGAAGGCCTCATGATTTTGCACAAGTTTGATTTTGGGATGGCCGGATTTCACCAAGTCCTAGCCGAGATGGAGTTTCTTTGAGTTCCTGAGCTTTTACGCATGTTTGACCTTGCCATATGGAGAAGATGGAGTTTTACGCACACGTTTACGTGCCAGCGTATCATCTCAGCCTTCTACGCTCACGTTCTAACGTGATTAGCGTAATGCCCCTTTTACGCCCACGCAATAGCGTGCCAGCGTACTCCGTTTTACGCTGAGTTCCTACAGTTTTACGCTCGGGGCTCTCCCGCTCGCGTAAAACCATGCTCGCGTAAAATCCCTGGCTCGAGTAGACTCTCGCTAGCGTAGAGTTTCACTAGCGTAAAGTTTTGCCCGAGTGTTCGCTAGCGTAAAGTTTTGCCCGAGTGTTCCCTAGCATAGAGTTTCGCTAGCGTAAAGTTTTGCCCGAGTGTTCACTAGCGTAGAGTTTCGCTCAGGGTTTGCGTGCTTAGAATTCTACTCGCGTAAAATCTTACGCACGTATAACTCCGCCTGCGTAAAACCCGGCTAGCGTAAAACTCCATCCGCATGTACCCTTGCTCGCGTAGAGCTATCTTACCTTGCTCTTGCTAACGTAAGTCACTTTACGCTTGAAGGCCCCTCGGTCTAGCGTAGTAGTACGCACGTAGAGACTTGAGTTCCTATGGCATACACCTTTACTTTTTATATATATATTTTTATGCCCATTTTATATCCTTACGCCTTTTGTCATGAACTTGATAATCACGAATTTATTTAATATGTTTGGAAATGATAATTGAACATGGCATGGTATGACAAGTATACCTGACATGATTATCTCGAATTGCTGTTGCGACGGCTAACATGACATGACATGACCTGACTAGAAGGATTGACCTAGACACCGTGGACGATTGTGTTTGTACAAATAAATAAGTACTGTCTTGCATCATGTCTAGGACGGGGACCCCTGAATACCACGGTCAGGGGGACCTACTGAAATTGATTAAGACTAATTAACTAGAATAATTTAGTAGACATGAAGAGATTCCCAGCTACAGGCAATCCCGTTATCTGGGCGCATTCAGTGGACTTGTAGCCTACCGACGAGTAGGGCACATTTCCAGCACACAGTCACGTGTTGCATTCTTCATAAACGGACATTCGACCTGGATAACTGGATGGTCTGCAGGGCTTGTGGCTGTTGGAATAATCTCACTGCATCTTGCTAGTAACTAGGCCTGTGATAACCCTAGTTAGTTAAAAGTATCAAGCCGTACTCATTGCTTGGCCGTGATTGATTGGATGGAATTTAGCCCAGCTTAGTCTTTCCCCGATCCTGTACAAGATTGTTACATGACGGGATTATTTATGCTTGCCTTAACAATAACGATCGGGGGTCCAGTTCTGTTCATGCGAAGGGTTACAACCCCGGTCCTTGTTTGGTTTAAGGGTTATAACCTGGCTCCCGGAGTAGTTCTGTGTCCTCTCTTCATTTATTGTCTTATCGTAACCCCATGCCACGTTCGTCATGTTTTACCTTACCTTAATACAATGACTATTTATGCTTACCTTGACAATAATGATCAGGGGCCAATTCTGTTCAGGCGAAGGGTTACAACTCCGGTCCTTGTTTGGTTTAAGAGTTGTAACCTGGCTCCCGGAGCAGTTCTGTGTCTTCTCCTCGTTGTTGTCCTATTTGTATCCCGTGTCATGCTTGTCTTATTTTACAAGAATATGACATGACATGGTTACCTATGATTTCCTTAACAATAAAGATCAGGGGCAAGGTTCTGTTCAGGCGAAGGGTTACAACTCCGGTCCTTGTTTGGTTTAAGAGTTATAAACTGGCTTCCGGAGCAGTTCCTTATCCTCTCTTCGTTTATTGTCTTATTTTACCCTATGCCAAGACTAAACAAGTTTTACTTACCAATAGTATTTGAGACAGGTTTCTATTCAGGTGAAGGGCTGCAACCCCGGTCCTTGTTTGGTTTAAGGGTTGTGACCTGGCTACTTGAATGGTTTCTTCGTACTCAGTTTACTGTTGTTATCTCTATTATTATCAGTTCTTTATTTATTATTTATCTTTAATACTCTATTGTGATATGCTGGTTTTAGTTCCTAAGTGAAGCCTCCTTTGTGGCACTTGCCCTTCTGGGGTCTGACCCAGCTGGTTTTGTATGGCCAGATATCGATGCAGCTCCAGAGGATCTACCTACCTTCCAGCCAGATGGTGACCACCAGGTGTAACTGTAATGCCTATAGTTCGTATTACGTATCTTGGTATACGTGTACGTATTCTTGACTCGTATTACGTATTTTCCTGCATGGTTATTTTGGCATGTCATTGGTTATGGCTTAGCTTGGTTCGGCTTAGCTTGGTTTGGTTTGCTTGTGGGTTCATCATGAACCAAAAGAAAACCCCCACCTACCACCACCACCCTCATTTATATTTCCATCTAACTCTCTCTCTTCATTTATTCTTCTCCTTCACTTCTTCTTCTCCACCATTTACTCTTCCACCTACCAGGAAAGAGAGCTAGGCAAGTGCAAACTTGCTTCATGATGGATCTCAAGTTTTATTGTTCCATTCTCTTCCTTACTTGATTCTAAGCCTCTTTAGAACTTGACATTTTTGGATTTGATGGATGGATTCTTGTAGATCTAAGTTTGTAAACTTTTCGGTTTTTCTTAGTTTTGATCTCTAAAACTTGGTTATTTTCGAAAACTAGTGTTTCTATGTTGTAGAGAATTCAATTTCATGCAGTTTTGGCTTTTGTTTCGCTTGATTTCGACTTCGGATGAGAAAGTTATGGCCAAAACAATTTCTGGTCATTTCTATGTTCATCTGCAGCATGAACAGCATGTCGTAGAAGACGCATGTCGCAGTAGCCGCATATCATGTCGCAGAAGGCGCATGTCACAGTAGGCGCATGTTGCAATGAAGCGCATGTCGCAGTAGCCACATATCATGTCGCAGAAGGCGCATGTCGCAGTAGGCGCATGTTGCAATGAGGCGCATGTTGCAGTAGCCGCATATCATGTCGCAGAAGGCGCATGTCGAAGTAGGCGCATGTTGCAATGAGGCGCATGTCGCGGTAGGCGCATATCATGTCGCAGTTGAGCCACATGAGGCGCATGTCGCGATAGGCGCATATTATATCGCGCATGAGCCGCATTAAGGCGCATGTCGCAGTAGGCGCATATGGTGTCACAGTTGCATGCATGTCACAGAATAGGCCGCATAATGCATATTTTGACTATTACTAACTGTTATATGTCCTAATTGACTGAATTATTGCTCAAATTTCTCCCAACTCCCAACGTGGAAGTTGTAGATCTTTTCCTTAGCAGCAAGAATATGTCTCTAGTTATTTTATGCAAGTTTCTCTCATTCATAATATTGTAAGAATAGAACACGATAGTGGCCCGCTGTGGTGCACTCTTGACAAGTAAACTGACATGATATATCTCGGCATGCTGTTACGACAGCTAGCCTGACATGACAAGTATGAAAGACTTGGACACCGTGGACGATTGTGTTTGTACAAATAAACTAGTACTGTCTTGCATTATGTTTAGGATGGGGACCCCTGAGTACCACGGTCAGGGGTACCTACTGAAATTGACTAAGGCTAATTAACTAGAATGATTCAGTAGTCATGAAGAGATTCCCAGCTACAGGCAATCCCGTTATCTGGGCGCATTCAGTGGACTTGTAGCCTACCGACGAGTAGGGCACATTTCCAGCACACAGTCATGTGTTGCATTCTTCCTAAATAGACATTCGACCTGGATAATCGGATGGTCTGCAGGGCTTGTGGCTGTTGGGATAATCTCTTTGCATCTTGCTAGTAACTAGGCTTGTGATAATCCTAGTTAGTTAAAAGTATCAAGCCGTACTCTTGATTGGCCGTGGTTGATTGGATGTAGTTTATTCCATCTTAGTCTTATCCTGATCCTGTGCAAGATTGTGACATGACATGATTATTGATACTTGCCTTAACAATAACGATCGGGGGTCCAGTTCTGTTCAGGCGAAGGTTACAACCCCGGTCCTTGTTTGGTTTAAGGGTTGTAACCTGGCTCCCGGAGCAGTTCTGTGTCCGCTCTTCGTTTATTGTCTTAATGCAATCCTATGCCATGCTCGTCATGTTTTACCTTACCATCATACCATGATTAATTATGCTGGCCTTAGCAATAAAGATCAGGGGTCCAGTTCTGTTCAGACAAAGGGTTACAACCCCGGTCCTTGTTTGGTTTAAGGGTTGTAACCTGGCTCCCGGAGAAGTTCTGTGTCCTCTCTTCGTTTATTATCTTTACTGTACCAATAGTATTTGAGACGGGTTTCTATTCAGGTGAAGGGCTGCAACCCCGGTCCTTGTTTGGTTTAAGGGTTGTGACCTGGCTACTTGAATAGTTTCCTCGTACTCAGTTTACTGTTGTTATCTCTATTATTATTAGTTCTTTATTTATTTATCTCTAATATTCTATTGTGATATGCTGGTTTTAGTTCCTAAGTGAAGCCTCCTTTGTGGCACTTGCTCTTTCTGGGGTCTGACCCAGCTGGTTTTGTGTGGCCAGATATCGGAGCAACACCAGAGGATCCACCTGTCTTCCAGCCCGATGGTGACCACCAGGCGTAACCAGGGCAACGAGTGGGTTTCTTTTGTCCTTCCACTCTATTTGTAAAATTATTCTTTTGAGGCGTTTAGCCGGCGAGCACGTGTTAGCTCGTATTGTACCTTTATTTACTATCTGCCTACGGGCTGTAACATGATTGACAAATCCTAGGGTTGATCATGTATTGACTAAAACTCTTGCTAGTCCTAACATTTTGTACGACTAGCTTCATGATCATCCAATATGTAATGTATGGGATGCCTTACTATTGTATATTGATGCTCTAATATCTTGTGATTGCTACTATTTGCTTGTGATTGAGACAATAGGTTTGATCTTGACCATAGAAGACTGATGGATTGTAGTTAAACCCTCATATATCTAGACAGCCGTGACCGTATAGTGACGTGGATTCCATTTCATTATAAGTAGCTGGCTATGTCTGCCCCCGCTCTCCAGTATTCTGGTTCTGGGGCGTGACATGGTTTTAGTGGTGGCCCATGCAGGTCTTGTAATTCAAGATATGTGAGGGTTTACCAAATAGATGTCTCAATCAGTACTCGCCCTTGATCTCTACTCGTATCCTCTTGATCCCTAAAAATCTTGACCTGATCACATGCTTGTATCGTTGATCTGTCCTGGTCCTTCCTTATTGTTCCCTATGTCGTCTTCTTCAGCGGCATTGTTCCTGGACCTGTCGATCAGCAAGGCGGAGCACCTCCAGCGGGCCAGCAGCAACCTGAAGATCAAGTCCAGCATTCAGGAGTAGCCTCCAGAGTTATGCCTACCGAAGAAGAACCCCCAATTCAGCCCGTCCAGCCTGCAGAGCCTGATGATGGCACTTTGGCGGGTCTCATCAGGTCCCTATTAGCTTCCCAGGATCGTCGCGGAGATGCCTTACACCAGGCGGTGGCAGATGCTTTGACCAGAGGAGGTCATCAGGGTAATAGCGCGGCCAACAGCTTCAAGCGCTTGAACCCTCCCTTCTTCGACGGCAGTGAAGATGCGATCGCTGCAGATGCTTGGCTTCAGGACACAGAGGTAATTCTAGAAGCAGCCAGGACTCCAGAGAATGAGAAGGTGGCCGTAGTGCGCCTGCAGTTACTAGATCTTGCCCGCAGCTGGTGGGCAGCGCAGGCCGATGGATTAGTGGCCCCTATTTCATGGGCAGTATTCAGGGAGAGATTCCAGACCAAGTATTTTGATGCTGTAGCTCGGTATGATCTACAGACGAGGTTCACCAATCTGAAGCAGATGGGCAGGACGGTCGATGGATATGCGACCGAGTTTTCTAGGCTTAGTCGGTTTGCTCCCACCTTGGTAGCAACCGAGTTCGATAGAGCCCATCGATTCCAGCAGGGGCTCCATTTAGAGATCTTGTTGGCAGTGGAGCAGTTTGAGCATCAGACTTTTGATGCAGCATTGAGAGCAGCCCGGAGGCATGAGTACACCTCCCAGAGGATCGTGGATAGGACCGGAGGTCGGAAGCGATCTCACGGCCAGATGAATCAGTCTTCAGCACCAGCCCCGGCAGCCAGGCTTTGACCATTGGAGCTCCGAGGCGGGCGGCCTCAGTTACGTCGGTTCAGCATTCCACCCCGACGCACCCTCAGCAGCAGAAGCAGAAGCAGTCTTCTGCAGTGGAATGTTCACACTGCGGGAAGCCAGGGCATGTGGTGTCAAAGTGTCGTAGAGCACAGGGTTTGTGCTTGGTTTGTGGTGCCCCGGACCACAGGGTTGGGAACTGCCCGAATAGGGGGAGTTCATCGGCCTTCTCTAGTCCTTCAGTTAGAGGACCAGCACCAATCCAGCAGCAGCAGCTGCAGTACCCATTCCTGAGGCCATTGCCGACGCAGGCCCAGGCATTCCAGCAGCAGAGACCGCAACAGTATGCCCAAGCCCAAGCCCTGATCCAGAGCAGGCAGAGGAATTTTTAGCAGAGGGGACCCGCACCTAGAGGACATGGTCAAGTGCTGGCTTTGACCATGGGAGAAGAAGGAATAGCACCAGGTGAGGTGGTAGCAGGTACTATTCTCGTCAACACCTTTCCAGCTTCAGTATTATTTGATTCTGGTGCCTCGCATTCATTTATGTCTGCACGATTTGCGATACGGGTAGGACTGGAGCCCGAGTCATTATCAGTAAGGCTCAATATACTTACTGGTAACGGACTTGTGGGAGTAGATAGAGTGTTTTCCTCGTGTCGGGTCGTAGTTAGCGGTAGAGAATTTCCTGCTAGATTGATAGAGTTCCCGATGGCCGATTATGATGTGGTCTTAGGGATGGATTGGTTGAGGGACCAGTATGCTAGGATAGACTGCCACATTGGTAGGGTTATTTTTAGCATTCCAGGCGAGCCAGAGTTTTCTTTCTCCCGAGGCGAAGTTGAACCTTCTCTTCCATTATTGCGGATGGCAGTAGCAGCAGTGCAGTTACCTCGGATAGTCGAAGAGTTTCCAGATGTTTTCCCAGAAGAGCTTCCAGGGATGCCGCCAGAGCGAGAGATCGAGTTTACCATCGACCTGATTCCCGGGACAGCCCCAGTGTCAGAGAGAGTCTATAGGATAGCGCCGTCAGAGCTAGAGATATTGTACAAGATGATTGAAAAACTCAGAACCAAGGGGTTCATTCGTGCTAGTGGATCACCTTGGGGAGCCCCGATGCTTCTTGTGAAAAAGAAGGATGGTACGTCCAGATTGTGTGTTGATTATCGTACCTTGAACTCAGTGACAATCAAGAACAGATATCCTCTCCCGAGGATAGATGACTTGTTTGATCAACTCAGAGGGGCGTCAGTATTTTCGAAGATTGACTTGCGGTCAGGATATCATCAAATTAGAGTCAGAGAGCAGGACATCCCAAAGACAGCTTTTAGATCAAGATATGGGCATTGGAAGTTCCTTATGATGCCATTTGGAGCAACCAATGCGCCGGCTGTATTCATGGACCTCATGAATCTCATCTTTATGCCCTATTTGGATCAGTTCATGATTGTGTTCCTAGATGACATCCTGGTCTACAGTAAGAGTGAAGCGGAGCATGAGCAGCACCTTAGAGTTGTTCTTCATATTCTTAGAGAGCACCAGTTGTATGCCAAGTTCAGTAAATGCGAGTTCTGGCTTGATCGCATTTCATACTTGGGACATATCATCGCCAGAAGAGGAGTCAAAGTGGATCCCCAGAAGATCGTGGCCATTAAAACATGGCAGTACCTAGCACAGTGGCAGAAGTCCGTAGTTTTCTTGGATTGGCCGGCTACTACCGGCGATTTGTTTCAGACTTTGCTCGAATTTCTGCGCCATTGACCCAGTTGACCCGCAAGGATGTGCAGTTTGCTTGGACAGCAGAATGCCAAGATTCTTTTAAGAGGTTGAAGCGAGGCTTGATGACGGCTTCTATTCTCACGCTTCCAGATGGAACTGAAGGATTCTCAGTGTATTGTGATGCTTCGGGCAGAGGTTTAGGATGTGTTCTGATGCAGTATGGGAAGGTAATAGCTTATGCGTCACGACAACTTCGTGATCATGAGAGAAATTATCCAACCCATAACTTGGAGCTGGCAGCAGTAGTGTTTGCACTTAAGTTGTGGAGGCACTACCTATACGGAGATAGGGTAGAAATTTTCACCGACCACAAGAGCCTGAAGTATGTTTTCACCCAGAAGGATCTCAACATGCGTCAGAGGAGATGGCTGGAGCTGCTTGTGGATTATGATGTCAACCTGCAGTATCACCCAGAGAAGGCCAACGTTGTTGCAGATGCATTGAGCAGGAGGGCAGGAGTTTATTTCCTGACAGCACAACCAGAACTGTTAGCCGATCTTTAGAAGATGGGTATAGAAGTTGTCCTCCCTTCCAGTATGGCATTGATGGCCAGCATGCAAGTCCAGTCCACTATAGTCGAAAGGATCCGGATGGCGCAGTCAGCAGATTCCAAGCTTCAGCGACTCAGAGTAGAGTGTGAGGCGGGACGAAGACTAGAGTTATGCATTCATGAAGACGGTACACTTCGACATGGTAAGCGTCTTTGTGTACCCAGTGGAGATATCAGACAGGAGATCATGACAGAGGCTCATAGTTCGCAGTATTCCATTCATCCCGGCGGTATGAAGATGTACCGTGATATCCGTCAGCACTTTTGGTGGAATGGCATGAAGAGGAAGATAGCCCGGTTTGTCTCTCGATGTTTAGTCTGCCAACAAGTTAAGACTGAACATCAGAGACCAGCTGGACTACTTCAACCATTGCCGATTTTCGAGTAGAAATGGGAGCATATAACCATAGATTTTGTGACTGGATTGCCTAGATCCCCGGCGGACAGAGACGCTATTTGGGTTGTCATAGACAGGCTCACGAAGGTGGCTCACTTTCTCCCGTTCAGAGTTGGTCAGTCGACGGCTCAGCTAGCGGAGATGTATCTCCGGAAGATTGTCAGGTTGCACGGTGTACCAGTCAGTATCACTTCAGACAGAGATTCAAGATTTACGTCGCACTTTTGGCGTAGCTTGCAAGAAAGTTTGGGAACTCACCTCCAGTTCAGTTCAGCTTATCACCCGCAGACAGATGGCCAGTCGGAACGTACGATCCAGACTCTTGAAGATATGTTGCGGTCATGTACACTCGACTTCGGTGGTTCGTGGGAAGATCACGTGCACCTGGTGGAGTTCTCGTACAACAACAGTTTCCAGGCCAGTATCCAGATGGCACCGTTCGAGGCACTGTATGGTAGAAAGTGTCGATCCCCGCTAGCCTGGGATGATGTTGGAGAGAGGCAGATGCTTGGTCCGGAAATGATTGCTCAGACGGTTGAAGTGGTCAGAAAAGTCAGAGATCATCTTCGAGTTGCCCAAGATCGTCAGCGTCATTGGACCGATTCTCATCGGCGCCCTCTTGAGTTTTCTGTCGGCGACCATGTATTCCTGAGGATTTCGCCTAACCGTGGCGTCATTCGTTTCGGCGTACGAGGAAAGCTTAGTCCTAGGTATATAGGGCCGTTCAATATTCTGGAGCGAGTAGGAGATGTATCCTATCGTCTCGCTCTTCTACCGTCGCTACGTGAGGTACATGACGTATTCTATGTATCCCAACTGCGACGGTATATCCCGGACCCGAGCCACATCCTGGATCATTCGGAATTGGTTGGTGGTACCAACCTTTCGTATGAGGAGAGGCCCATGTCTATATTGGACCGAAGAGAGAAGACACTCAAGAACAAGACTATCAAGTTAGTCCGAGTTGCTTGGGGTCATCACTCTTTGGGTAAGTCGACGTGGGAGCGTGAGGATGATATCCGATCGCGATATCCCGACCTGTTTGACTCGTAAGGTATAATGTCTTCCTTATGCCTTATGCTTTCAATTCCTTGCTTGAATAAATGACTGCATGATAGACTGCTTGTTATAGCTTACGATTAGTATAGCTTGTCCTTGCAATTCTAGCCTCTTGATTAAATCCCGAGGACGAAATTCTTTTAAGGTGGGTAGAGTTGTAATGCCTATAGTTCGTATTACGTATCTTGGTATACGTGTACGTATTCTTGACTCGTATTGCGTATTTTCCTGTATGGTTATTTTGGCATGTCATTGGTTATGGCTTAGCTTGGTTCGGCTTAGCTTGGTTTGGTTTGCTTGTGGGTTCATCATGAACCAAAAGAAAACCCCCACCTACCACCACCACCCTCATTTATATTTCCATCTAACTCTCTCTCTTCATTTATTCTTCTCCTTCACTTCTTCTTCTCCACCATTTACTCTTCCACCTACCAGAAAAGAGAGCTAGGCAAGTACAAACTTGCTTCATGATGGATCTCAAGTTTTATTGTTCCATTCTCTTCCTTACTTGATTCTAAGCCTCTTTAGAAGTTGACATTTTTGGATTTGATGGATAGATTCTTGTAGATCTAAGTTTGTAAACTTTTCGGTTTTTCTTGGTTTTGATCTCTAAAACTTGGTTATTTTCGAAAACTAGTGTTTCTATGTTGTAGAGAATTCAATTTTATACAGTTTTGGCTTTTGTTTCGCTTGATTTCGACTTCGGATGAGGAAGTTATGGCCAAAACAATTTCTGGTCATTTCTATGTTCATCTGCAGCATGAACAGCATGTCGCAGAAGGCACATGTCGCAGTAGGCGCATGTTGCAATGAAGCGCATGTCGCAGTAGCCGCATATCATGTTGCAGAAGGCGCATGTCGCAGTCGGCGCATGTTGCAATGAAGCGCATGTCGCAGTAGCCGTATATCATGTCGCAGAAGGCGTATGTCGCAGTAGGCGCATGTTGCAATGAGGTGCATGTTGCAGTAGCCGCATATCATGTCACAGAAGGCGTATGTCGCAGTAGGCGCATGTTGCAATGAGGCGCATGTCACGGTAAGCGCATATCATGTCGCAGTTGAGCCACATGAGGCACATGTCGCGATAGGCGCATATCATGTCGCGCATGAGCCGCATTAAGACGCATGTCGCAATAGACGCATATGGTGTCGCAGTTGCATGCATGTCGCAGAATAGGCCGCATAATGCATATTTTGACTATTACTAACTGTTATATGTCCTAATTGACTGAATTATTGCTCAAATTTCTCCCAACTCCCAACGTGGAAGTTGTAGATCTTTTCCTTAGAAGCAAGAATATGTCTCTAGTTATTTTATACAAGTTTCTCTCATTCATAATATTATAAGAATAGAACACGATAGTGGCCCGCTGTGGTGCACTCTTGACAAGTAAACTGACATGATATATCTCGGCATGATGTTACGACAGCTAGCCTGACATGACAAGTATGAAAGACTTGGACACCGTGGGTGATTGTGTTTGTACAAATAAACTAGTACTGTCTTGCATCATGTTTAGGATAGGGACCCCTGAGTACCACGGTCAGGGGTACCTACTGAAATTGACTAAGGCTAATTAACTAGAATGATTCAGTAGTCATGAAGAGATTCCCAGCTACAGGCAATCCCGTTATCTGGGCGCATTCAGTGGACTTGTAGCCTACCGACGAGTAGGGCACATTTCCAACACACAGTCATGTGTTGCATTCTTCCTAAATAGACATTCGACCTGGATAACCGGATGGTCTGCAGGGCTTGTGGCTGTTGGGATAATCTCATTGCATCTTGCTAGTAAATAGGCTTATGATAACCCTAGTTAGTTAAAAGTATCAAGCCGTACTCTTGATTGGCCGTGGTTGATTGGATGTAGTTTATTCCATCTTAGTCTTATCCTGATCCTGTGCAAGATTGTGACATAGCATGATTATTGATACTTGCCTTAACAATAACGATCGGGGGTCCAGTTCTGTTCAGGCGAAGGATTACAACCCCGGTCCTTGTTTGGTTTAAGGGTTGTAGCCTGACTCCCGGAGCAGTTCTGTGTCCTCTCTTCGTTTATTGTCTTAATGCAATCCCATGCCATGCTCGTCATGTTTTACCTTACCATCATACCATGATTAATTATGCTGGCCTTAGCAATAAAGATCAGGGGTCCAGTTCTGTTCAGGCGAAGGATTACAACCCCGGTCCTTGTTTGGTTTAAGGGTTGTAACCTGGCTCCCGGAGCAGTTCTGTGTCCTCTCTTCGTTTATTTTCTTTACTGTACCAATAGTATTTGAGACGGGTTTCTATTCAGGTGAAGGGCTGCAACTCCGATCCTTGTTTGGTTTAAGGGTTGTGACCTGGCTACTTGAATAGTTTCCTCGTACTCAGTTTACTGTTGTTATCTCTATTATTATCAGTTCTTTATTTATTTATCTCTAATATTCTATTGTGATATGCTGGTTTTAGTTCCTAAGTGAAGCCTCCTTTGTCACCCTCATTTCTCGTATTTCTCGTATTTCGTATTTATACTCGTATCTGGATTTTGGCATGTATTTTTATTTTCTCAGCTTGTGGGAATTTCGGTATTTCTCGTATTTGGGTTTTTGGCTTGGCTCGGTTTTATTGGTTCGGTTTGGTTCGGTTTTTGAGCATTGGATCACCCTAGCCCTATGTTACACCCTCAATCCACCCCAACACCCTCTTTATAACTCCACCTACCTCTTCTCTCTCTTCATAACCATCATTAATTTCTTCTTCTTCTTCTTCTTCCTCCACACAACTTCCCAACCCTTAGGCAAGTGCATCTTGCCACTTCATGAGAACCATATTTTCTTAGTCCATTTGCTAGATTAGACCATGGAGACCAACATTAGTTCTTGGGTTTTTGTGATTTGGAGCCTCTATTGTTGTAGATCTAAGTTCTCCTATTTTTGGATTTTGTATGTTTTGATCCACTTTGGTTGGAGTTCTGTGGGTTTTGATATTTCTATGTGGAAGAGCATTCAGTTTCACTCCAGTTGGAGCCTTGGAAATCCGGATTTGGAGTTCGGATGGCCAAGTTATGAACTTTTGAAGTTTTGGTTTCAGCCATGTGTTCTTGCTGTTTGGAGAAGACAGTGAGCAATGTGCAGAGCTGTTTAGCTACGCACACTGAGCTACGCGCGCTCTTTAGCGCTGCGTACGCAGGCTTGAGTACGCTTCCTGTTGGAAGCGTGTCTCCTTCAGCGTGCGTGACTTTTCACGTAGCTGCTCCCTGTAGCGTGCGTGACTTTTCACGCAGCTCCTTCCTGGAGCGTGCGTGACTTTCACGCAGCTGCTCCCTTCAGCGTGCGTGACTTTTCATGCAGCTGCTCTCTGTAGCGTGCGTGACTTACACGTATGCTGTTTCCCTCAGCGTGCGTGACTTTCACGTACCCTACTCCCTGTAGCGTACGTGACCTTCACACACTGCCCCTTGAGCGTGCGTGACTTTCACGCAGCTGCTCCCTTGAGCGTGCGTGACTTTCACGCAAGCTGCTCCCTTGAGCGTGCGTGACTTTCACACACTGCTCCTTGTAGCGTGCGTGACTTTCACATACGCTGCTCCTTGAGCGTGCATGACTTGATTTTAATTAATATGTTTGGAATGACCATTGCACATGGCCTGGTATGACAAGGAACTAGCATAACACGACAGTGACCCGTAGTGGTGCACTCCTGACATGACCAACCTGACATGATAGTGGCCCGTCGTGGCGCACTCTTGACAAGTACCCTGACATGATTTATCTTGATAATTTAACTTGACTTGCCTTGACACCGTGGGTGGTTCTTCTTGCTTGCTTGCTAAATCCACTTGTCCTGTCTTGCATCATGTCTAGGATGGGACTCCTGAGTACCACGGTCAGGAGTACCTACTAAAATGGATTAAGGTTAATAACTAGAATAACTCAGTAGTCATGAGAAGATGACACAGCTACAGGCAATCCCGTTACCTGGGCGCTCTTGGGATCTGTAGCCTGCCGTCGAGTAGGGCACATTTCCAGCGCACCGTCGAGTGTTGCACCCTCTAAGTCACCTAAGGGTACATTTGTCTCCCGGGCGATGTACCCACCTGAATTCAACCCTAATCTTTCGTCCTGGGTAACCTGGATGGTCTGCAGGGCTTGTGGCTGTGGAACAATCTCACTGCATCTTGTTAGTAATTAGGCCTGTGATAACCCTAGTTAGTTAAGGTAGTAAGCCGTAGGATCTGCTTGGCCGTGATTGATTGAATGAGGTGTAACCAGTCTAGTCATGTCTTGATCCTATGCAAGATTGCTTCCTGTCTTGATTACTTACATTACTTATTTTGCTGATAAATGGTGGGAAACCAAGCTCTGTTCAGATGAAGGGTTACAACCCCGGTCCTTGTTTGGTTTACGGGTTGTAACCTGGTTATCGAATAGTTCCATGGTTATCTCGTCGTATATCATCCTGATATGTTTTTCGTAATTCTAGTTTTAATATTTGATTTTCTTGTGCTTATGCTGGCTTTTGTTCTTATTTCGTGGCCCCCTTGTGGCACTTGCTCTTTCTGGGGTTGACCCAGCTGGTTTTGTGTGACCAGATTTCGGAGCAGCTCCCGAGGATCTACCAAGCTTCCAGCCCAATAGTGGTGACTAGAAGGAACCCGGGCTACGAGTGGGTTTTTTATTTTGTTTCGCTCACTCTATTATAAATTTATTCTTTTGAGGCGTTTAGCCGACGAGCACCTGTTAGCTCGATGTACTTTACTTACTGTCTGCCTACGGGCTGTAACATGATTAACAAATCCTAGGGTTGATCATGTATGACTTAAACTCTTGCTAGTCCTAACATTTTGTACGACTAGCTTCATGATCAGCTGATATGTAATATTTGGGACGCCTTTTATTGTATATTTAATGATCATACATCTTGTAATTATATTACTTGCTTGAGATTGAGACAATAGGCTTGACCTTAAGAGACTGTTGGCTTGTAGTAAACCCTCATATCTAGACAGCCGTGACCGTATAGTTGAGATGTATTCTATTTCAATATACGTAGCTGGCTATGTCTGCCCCCGCTCTCCACTATTCTGGTTCTGGGGCATGACATGGTTTAAGTGGTGGCCCATGCAGGTCTTGTCAATCAAGAAATGTGAGGGTTTACTGAATAGATGTCTCAATCAGTATTCGCCCTTGATCTCCGCCCGTATTTTCAAATCCCTGAAATTCTTGCCCTGATTACATGCTTGTATCGTTGATCTATCATGGTCCTTCCTTATTGTTTCCCTGTGTCGTCTTCCTCAGCGGCACTGTACCTGACCCTGCCGATCGACGAGGTGGAGCACATCCCGTGGATCAGCAGCAACCCGGAGATCAAGCCCAGCATTCCGGAGTTGCCTCCAGAGTGATACCCACTGGAGGAGAGTCACCAGTTCGGCCCGTCCAGCCCGCAGAGCCCGATGATGGTACCTTAGTAGGCCTCATCAGAACCTTGATAGCTTCCCAGGATCGTCGAAGCGACGCCCTGCACCAGACAGTTCAAGATGCTTTGACCCGAGGCGGACATCCGGGGAACCAGGCGGCCAATAGCTTCAAACGATTGAACCCTCCTTTCTTCGACGGCAGCGAGGATGCGATTGCCGCGGATGCATGGCTTCAGGATATCGAGGTGATTCTGGAAGCAGCTAGGACACCCAAGAATGAGAAGGTGGCGGTGGTACGCCTGCAGTTGTTGGACTTGGCTCGCAGTTGGTGGGCGACGCAGGCCATGGGATTAGTGGCACCCATTACTTGGGCAGTATTTAGGGAGAGATTCCAGACAAAGTACTTTGATGCTGTGGCTCGGTATGACCTGCAGACCAGATTTACCAACTTGAAGCAGGGAGGCAGGACGGTCGACAGTTATGCATCAGAGTTTTCTAGGCTCAGTAGGTTTGCCCCCACCTTGGTGGCGACCGAGTATGATCGAGCCCAGCGATTCCAGCAGGGACTGCATTTGGAGATCTTATTGGCGGTTGAGCAGTTCGAGCACCAGACATTCGATGCAGTCTTGAGAGCAGCTAGGAGGCATGAGTATACCTCCCAGAGGATTGTGGATAGGACCGGAGGCAGGAAGCGGTCCCATAGTCAGATGCACCAGTCATCAGCTCCAGCCCCGGCAGCTAGGAGTCTGACTATTGGAACTCCGAGGCGGGCGGCCTCAGTAACGTCGGTTCAGCATTCGACCCCGACGTACCCGCAGCAGCAGAAGCAGAAGCAGACTTCCGCGATGGGATGTTCTTATTGCGGGAAGCCAGGGCATGTAGTGGCGGATTGTCGCAGGGCGCAGAGATTGTGCCTGGCTTGTGAAGCAGCAGATCATAGGATAGGGGCTTGCCCGAATAGGGGTGGTTCATCTGTATCCAACCCTTCTAGCTCTTCGGTGAGAGGACCGGCCCCAGCACCAGTTCAGCAGCAACAGTATCAGTCTTCGAGGCCCTTGCCACCTCAGTCTCAGGCATTCCAGCAACAGCACCCCCAGCAGTATGCACAAGCCCAAGCTCAGACCCAGAATAGGCAGAGAGGTTTCCAGCAGAGGGGACCAACAGCCAGAGGATAAGGTCAGGCCATGATGATGGCTATAGAAGAAGAAGTTGCACCAGGTGAGGTAGTGGCAGGTACTATTCTCGTCAACTCCTCTCCAGCGTCTGTATTATTTGATTCTGGTGCATCGCATTCATTTATATCTGCATGATTTGCGACACGGATAGGATTGGAGCCCGAGTCATTATCAGTAAGGCTCAATATACTTACTGGTAATGGCCTTATGGGAGTAGATCGAGTGTTTTCCTCGTGTCGGATCGTAGTTAGCGGTAGGGAGTTCCCCGCTAGATTTATAGAGTTTCCTATGGCAGACTATGATGTAGTCCTAGACATGGATTGGTTGAGGAACCAGTATGCTAGGATAGACTGCCATATTGGCAGAGTTGTCTTTAGTATCCCCGGCGAGCCAGAGTTTTTGTTTTCCAGAGGCACAGTGGAGCCGTCTTCCCCAGCATTGCGGATGGCAGTAGCAGCAGTGCAGTTACCCCGGATAGTTGAAGAGTTTCCAGATGTCTTTTCAGAGGAGCTTCCAGGGATGCCGCCAGAGCAGGAGATTGAGTTTACTATAGACTTGATTCCCAGGACAGCACCAGTGTCAGAGCGAGTCTACAGGATGGCGCCTTCAGAATTGGAGATTTTGTACAAGATGATTGAGGAACTGAGGACCAAGGGATTCATCCGTGCAAGTGGATCGCCTTGGGGAGCCCCGATACTTCTTGTGAAAAAGAAGGATGGTACGTCCAGGCTATGTGTTGATTATCGTACCTTGAATTCGGTGACAATCAAGAACAGATACCCTCTTCCGAGGATAGATGACTTGTTTGATCAGCTCAGAGGGGCTGCAGTATTCTCGAAGATCGACTTGCGGTCGGGATACCACCAGATCAGAGTCAGAGAGCAGGACATCCCGAAGACAGCATTCAGATCGAGGTATGGACATTGGGAGTTCCTTGTTATGCCCTTTGGAGCGACCAATGCACCGGTCGTATTCATGGACCTCATGAATCGCATTTTTATGCCTTACTTGGACCAATTTGTGATCGTGTTCCTAGATGACATCCTGGTCTACAGCAAGAGTGAAGCAGAGCATGAGCAGCATCTCAGAGTCGTCCTTCAGACGCTTAGGGAGCACCAGTTGTACGCCAAGTTCAGTAAATGCGAGTTCTGGCTCGATCGCATTTCGTACTTGGGTCACATCATTACCCGAGGAGGAGTGGAAGTGGATCCCCAGAAGATTGTGGCTATCGAGTCATGACCGGTACCCAGCTCAGTGGCAGAGGTTCGCAGCTTCCTTGGATTGGCCGGCTACTACCGGCGGTTCGTTTCAGATTTCGCAAGGATTTCAGCACCGATGACCCAGTTGACCCGCAAGGATGTGCCGTTTGTTTGGACAGCAGAGTGTCAGGAATCATTTGAGAAGTTGAAGCGAGGTTTGATAACGGCTCCCATTCTCACCCTTCCAGATGGGACCGGAGGATTCACAGTTTATTGTGATGCTTCAGGCAGAGGATTGGGGTGTGTCTTGATGCAGCATAGGACGGTAATATCTTATGCGTTACGGCCGCTTCGTGATCATGAGAAGAATTACCCAACCCACGACTTGGAATTGGCGGCGGTAGTGTTTGCTTTGAAGTTGTGGAGACACTACTTGTACGGGGATAGAGTGGAGATCTTTACTGATCATAAGAGCCTGAAGTATGTCTTCACCCAGAAGGACCTTAATATGCGGCAGAGAAGATGGCTCGAGCTACTGGTGGATTACGATGTGGATTTGCAGTATCATCCCGGGAAGGCCAACGTTGTAGCAGATGCATTGAGCAGGAGAGTCGGAGTTTATTTCCTGACGGCGCAACCAGAATTATTGGCAGATCTTTAGAAGATGGGAATTGAAGTGGTTCTTCCTACTAGTGTGGCATTGATGGCCAGTCTACAGGTTCAGTCCAGCATAGTTGAGAGGATCCGGATGACGCAGTCAGCAGATTCCAAGATCCAGCGACTCAGAGCAGAGTGTGAAGCGGGAAGAAGGCCAGAGTTATGTATCCATGAAGATGGTACACTTCGGTATGGCACTCGTCTTTGTGTACCCAGTGGAGATATCAGACAGAAAGTCATGACAGAAGCCCATAGTTCACAGTATTCTATTCATCCGGGTGGTACGAAGATGTACAATGATATTCGTCAGCATTTTTGGTGGAATGGCATGAAGAGGGAGATAGCCCGGTTTGTCTCTCGGTGTAAGGTTTGCCAACAGGTTAAAGCTGAACATCAGAGGCCCGCTGGACTTCTTCAGCCCTTACCGATCCCAGAATGGAAATGGGAGCATATAACCATGGATTTCGTGACCGGATTGCCCAGATCTCCGGCCGGCAGAGATGCTATTTGGGTAATTGTGGACAGGCTTACCAAGGTGGCACACTTTCTCCCATTCAGAGTTGGACAGTTGACGGCGCAGCTAGCAGAGATGTACCTCAGGTAGATCGTCAGGCTTCACGGTGTGCCAGTCAGCATCACCTCAGACAGGGATTCAAGATTCACATCACACTTTTGGTGCAGCTTGCAGAAGAGTTTGGGGACTCGTCTTCAGTTCAACTCAGCTTATCACCCGCAGACGGATGGTCAATCAGAGCGCACAATCCAGACTCTTGAAGATATGTTGAGATCCTGTACCCTTGACTTCGGTGGTTCATGGAAGAATCATCTGCACCTGGTGGAATTCTCGTACAACAACAGTTATCAGGCCAGTATCCAGATGGCACCCTTCGAGGCTCTCTATGGCAGGAAGTGCAGATCCCCGCTAGCATGGGACGATGTCGGAGAGAGGCAGATGCTCGGACCCGAGTTGATTTCCCAGACGGTTGAAGTAGTCAGGAAGGTCAGAGATTACCTCCGAGTTGCCCAGGACCGCCAGCGCCATTGGGCCGATGCTCATCGGCGTCCCTTAGAATTTGCTGTCGGTGACCATGTATTTCTTAGGATCTCGCCTAACTGTGACGTCATTCGCTTCGGCGTACGGGGAAAGCTTAGTCCTAGGTATATAGGGCCGTTCGATATTCTAGAGCGAGTAGGAGATGTATCCTATCGTCTCGCTCTTCTGCCGTCGCTAAGTGAGGTACATGATGTATTCCATGTGTCCCAATTACAACGATATATTCCAGACCCGAACCACATCCTAGACCATTCAAAATTGGTTGTTGGTACCAACCTTTCGTATGAGGAGAGGCCCGTGTTTATATTGGACCGGAGGGAGAAGATACTCAAAAACAAGACTATTAAATTAGTCCGTGTTGCTTGGGGTCATCACTCTTTAGGTGAGTCAACGTGGGAGCGTGAGGACGACATCCGATCGCGATATCCCTACCTGTTTGACTCGTGAGGTATAATGTCTTTCTTATGCCTTACGTTTTCCCTTCCTTGCTTGCATTGTATGATTGTATGATTGTACTGCTTAGTGTAACTTGCCTGTGCTTAGTGTAGCTTGTCGTGATAATCTCTAGCTCCTTGATTAAATTCCGAGGACGGAATTCTTTTAAGGTGGGTAGAGTTGTCACCCTCATTTCTCGTATTTTCCGTATTTCGTATTTATACTCGTATCTGGATTTTGGTATGTATTTTTATTTTCTCAGCTTGTGGGAATTTTGGTATTTCTCGTATTTAGGTTTTTGGCTTGGCTCGATTTTATTGGTTCGGTTTGGTTCGGTTTTTGAGCATTGGATCACCCTAGCCCTATGTTACACCCTCAATCCACCCCAACACCCTCTTTATAACTCCACCCACCTCTTCTCTCTCTTCATAACCATCATTAATTTCTTCTTCTTCTTCTTCTTCCTCCACACAACTCCCCAACCCTTAGGCAAGTGCATCTTGCCACTTCATGAGAACCATATTTTCTTGGTCCATTTGCTAGATTAGACCATGGAGACCAACATTAGTTCTTGGGTTTTTGTGATTTGGAGCCTCTATTGTTGTAGATCTAAGTTCTCCTATTTTCGGATTTTGTATGTTTTGATCCACTTTGGTTGGAGTTCTGTGGGTTTTGATGTTTCTATGTGGAAGAGCATTCAGTTTCACTCCAGTTGGAGCCTTGGAAATCCGGATTTGGAGTTCGGATGGCCAAGTTATGAACTTTTGAAGTTTTGGTTTCAGCCATGTGTTCTTGCTGTTTGGAGAAGACAGTGAGCAGTGTGCAGAGCTGTTTAGCTACGCACACTGAGCTACGCGCGCTCTTTAGCGCTGCGTACGCAGGTTTGAGTACGCTTCCTGTTGGAAGCGTGTCTCCTTCAGCGTGCGTGACCTTTCAAGCAGCTGCTCCCTGTAGCGTGCGTGACTTTTCACGCAGCTCCTTCCTGGAGCGTGCGTAACTTTCACGCAGCTGCTCCCTTCAGCGTGCGTGACTTTTCATGCAGCTGCTCTCTGTAGCGTGCGTGACTTACACGTATGCTGCTTCCCTCAGCGTGCGTGACTTTTACGTACCCTGCTCCCTGTAGCGTACGTGACCTTCACACACTGCCCCTTGAGCGTGCGTGACTTTCACGCAGCTGCTCCCTTGAGCGTGCGTGACTTTCACGCAAGCTGCTCCCTTGAGCGTGCGTGACTTTCACACACTGCTCCCTGTAGCGTGCGTGACTTTCACATACGCTGCTCCTTGAGCGTGCATGACTTTTCGTACGCTGCTGCCCTGACCCCTTGTTTAACCCTTGACCCTTGGAGTTTTGGTTTTATTTCTTTAAGCTTGGCTTTTCTATGACCCTGTATATTGATATTTTATTAGATATTTTATGCCTATTTTATATCCTTACGTCTTTTGTCATGAACTTGATTTTAATTAATATGTTTGGAATGACCATTGCACATGGCCTGGTATGACAAAGAACTAGCATAACACGACAGTGACCCGTAGTGGTGCACTCCTGACATGACCAACCTGACATGATAGTGGCCCGTCGTGGCGCACTCCTGACAAGTACCCTGACATGATTTATCTTGATAATTTAACTTGACTTGCCTTGACACCGTGGGTGGTTCTTCTTGCTTGCTTGCTAAATCCACTTGTCCTGTCTTGCATCATGTCTAGGATGGGATTCCAGAGTACCACGGTCAGGAGGACCTACTAAAATGGATTAAGGTTAATAACTAGAATAACTCAGTAGTCATGAGAAGATGACACAGCTACAGGCAATCCCGTTACCTGGGCGCTCTTGGGATCTGTAGCCTGCCGTCGAGTAGGGCACATTTCCAGCGCACCGTCGAGTGTTGCACCCTCTAAGTCACCTAAGGGTACATTTGTCTCCCGGGCGATGTACCCACCTGAATTCAACCCTAATCTTTCGTCCTGGGTAACCTGGATGGTCTGCAGGGCTTGTGGCTGTGGAACAATCTCACTGCATCTTGTTAGTAATTAGGCCTGTGATAACCCTAGTTAGTTAAGGTAGTAAGCCGTAGGATCTGCTTGCCCGTGATTGATTGAATGAGGTATAACCAGTCTAGTCATGTCTTGATCCTATGCAAGATTGCTTCCTGTCTTGATTACTTACATTACTTATTTTGCCGATAAATGGTGGGAAACCAAGCTCTGTTCAGATGAAGGGTTACAACCCCGGTCCTTGTTTGGTTTACGTGTTGTAACCTGGCTATCGAATAGTTCCCTGGTTATCTCGTCGTATATCATCCTGATATGTTTTTCGTAATTCTAGTTTTAATATTTGATTTTCTTGTGCTTATGCTGGCTTTTGTTCTTATTTCGTGGCCCCCTTGTGGCACTTGCTCTTTCTGGGGTTGACCCAGCTGGTTTTATGTGACCAGATTTCGGAGCAGCTCCCGAGGATCTACCAAGCTTCCAGCCCAATGGTAGTGACTAGAAGGAACCCGGGCTACGAGTGGGTTTTTTATTTTGTTTCGCTCACTCTATTGTAAATTTATTCTTTTGAGGCGTTTAGCCGACGAGCACCTGTTAGCTCGATGTACTTTACTTACTGTCTGCCTACGGGCTGTAACATGATTAACAAATCCTAGGGTTGATCATGTATGACTTAAACTCTTACTAGTCCTAACATTTTGTACGACTAGCTTCATGATCAGCTGATATATAATATTTGGGACGCCTTTTATTGTATATTTAATGATCATACATCTTGTAATTATATTACTTGCTTGAGATTGAGACAATAGGCTTGACCTTAAGAGACTGTTGGCTTGTAGTAAACCCTCATATCTAGACAGCCGTGACCGTATAGTTGAGATGTATTCTATTTCAATATACGTAGCTGGCTATGTCTGCCCCCGCTCTCCAGTATTCTGGTTCTGGGGCGTGACATCCTTTGTGGCACTTGCTCTTTCTGGGGTCTGACCCAGCTGGTTTTGTGTGGCCAGATATCGGAGCAGCACCAGAGGATCCACCTGTCTTCCAGCCCGATGGTGACCACCAGGCGTAACCAGGGCAACGAGTGGGTTTCTTTTGTCCTCCCACTCTATTTGTAAAATTATTCTTTTGAGGCGTTTAGCCGACGAGCACGTGTTAGTTCGTATTGTACCTTTATTTACTGTCTGCCTACGGGCTGTAACATGATTGACAAATCCTAGGGTTGATCATGTATTGACTAAAACTCTTGCTAGTCCTAACATTTTGTACGACTAGCTTCATGATCATCCAATATGTAATGTATGGGACGCCTTACTATTGTATATTGATGTTCTAATATCTTGTGACTGCTACTACTTGCTTGTGATTGAGACAATAGGTTTGATCTTGACCATAGGAGACTGATGGATTGTAGTTAAACCCTCATATATCTAGACAGCCGTGACCGTATAGTGACGTGGATTCCATTTTATTATACGTAGCTGGCTATGTCTGCCCCCGCTCTCCAGTATTCTGGTTCTGGGGCGTGACAGTAACCTTAGCAACGAGTGGGTTTCTTTTGTTCTCCCACTTCATTGTAAATTATTTTTTTGAGACGTTTAGCCGACGAGCACGCGTTAGCTCGGTTGTACCTTTATTTACTGTCTGCCTACGGGCTGTAACATGATTGACAGATCCTAGGGTTGATCATGTATGACTGAACTCTTGCTAGTCTTGATATTTTATACGACTAGCTTCATGATCATCCAATATGTAATGTATGGGACGCCTTGCTATTATATATTTGGTGCTCTGACATCTTGTAACTATTATTACTTGCTCGAGATTGAGACAATAGGCTTGTTCATGACCATAGGAGACTGTTGGCTTGAAGTTAAACCCTCATATATCTAGACAGCCGTGACCGTATAGCGAGGCGGGTTTCACTTCAATATACGTAGCTGGCTATGTACGCCCCCGCTCTCCAGTATTTTGGTTCTGGGACGTTACACAATTACTGAGTCAAGTTGTGCCTATCTCGCATAGTTTGTTGTGAGCTGTTACGATTTTTTATGCGCAACTGGGGGTGACTGTTAGGATTCTATTTTAGGCTATAAATAACCATTTGTTAACCGACTTTAACTCTTTACTTTTGCTTTAATCTTCTGAGAGAATTCTTTGAGCTCTTGCGATCTTCCCTCCGACCATCTCTTCGACGTAATGGCACCCAAGAAGATCGCCGTCGACAAAGGGAAGAGTGTTGCTGAAACCTCAACCCGTTCTCTGTCGTCCCACGTGCCGCAGTATGCGCCTCCTTCTTCACGACGAGAGATGGCTAACCCTGCTTTGGAAGGTGATTGAGAACGAACCATGGTGGTCGACTTGGTCCTTAATTGACTTGCATTCCTCTTCTTAGAGTGTTTGGTGCATCACAAACTCTATGCCACCCCTTATTCGGGTGTGGTTGCTTATTTGAGCATTGTTCGTTCTTACGAACCGTGTTGCGCATGCTGTTGTGCAACTCAGTTTTTGCGCAATCGAGAATATTGCGCAACCAAGTTGTGGCACAATCCAGTATATCGTGCAACTTAGGATGTTCCGCAACTTAATTTTTGTGCAACTCAGTATGTCGCGCAACCCAGGTTGTCGTGCAACCCAGAATGTCGTGCAACCTAAAATGTCGTGCAACCCAGGTTGTCGCGCAACCTAGAATGTTGCGCAACTTAATTGTCGTGCAACCTAGGATGTTGCGCAACCTAATTGTTGCTCATCATAAGGATAGCTCTTTTTATTTATGATTGTTGCACACTCTTATTGTTTCTAACTTTTGTTCATGTATTTCTTTACAGTTGATCACAGGGAAGATCCTCATGCTGAGAGATTCATTTCAGCATTTAATGTCCCACAATATAAAAAGAATTTATCCCATGTTTTATTTCCTCAGTAAGACGGCCCTGAAGCACGAAAGACCATTCTTGTGGCCCAAGAAAGTCATACTCTGCTGAGTTTAATGAATGGAGAACCCCTAGAAAGTGTTGATGGAGTGGTCCACAAGAAGCCTGCTTTCTTATTTGGGGATGCCATCAAGAAGACTTCCCAGCCCAAGACAAAAAAAGAGGACATAATATACCAATGTGGAGACAAAATTATATACCTCACAGAAATATCGAGGTCTATGGCTTTATCTCAATATGAATTTGCGAGCTACCCCCGAAGGATGCCATGGGACCTGACTCCAATCCAACAGGCCAGAATCGAAAGAATTTGTTATAGAATGGGTCCGCAGCACAAGAACATCTTTTACAGTACTTCTGAGAAATACAGTACTCACTTGAGAGGTTTGAAACCAGGCTGTATTCCTCCCGAGGATTCATCTCTACTCCCTCCAGTCAGAGTACCTATCTTTGCAAATACATTTGCAAAGGCTGAAGAAAGATATCCAGATTACAGCATGCGTATGACAGGTCTAGTTAACCCAGATATAAAATGCTGGAGCAGCTTAACCATCTAGATTTTGGATCAGTTCAAGGACAGACTCCTCGAACTAGAACTATATAATGCCATCTGGACCACAGTCTACGGCATCCGCCAGAATGCTCATATGTTTCTGGCGTTAGTAGAGAGATATAACGAAAATACTGGAACTTTCATGACCCCCCATGGAGAAATAGTATTTGCGCTTAATGAGATGAAATATCTCTTTCACCTTCCAATGGGTAATAATCCATATGAAGAGTACGTGCCCACAAGTGAAGAATTGGATGCTATGGCAGAAGAAAATCCTCATATGATCGCCGTCTTCCAAGAACTGTTATGTCATTACAAGATCTGCTCTCTCTACTACAAAAGTGCCACTGCAGGTACTTGTTATATCACCAAGTGGATGCCATACCTCTTCATGGGCCATGCGTGGGAGGATAAGCCACTTGAAAGCCAAGCCTGTGCTCATCGTTTCTTTGAACCTCTCATTCAAAGTGACATACAATATTTGATGGAGAAACACAAGCATGGAGATATCAGACTGGATGAGGACTGGCATCCGTTTAAGGCTGGTGATACCCTCCAAAGTTATCTCAGACAGGGTTATAGATCCATATCTAAAGAGGCCCAAGTAGCGGGTTTTCTCTCTTTGTGGCTGCGATGCTTCATAGTTCCAGGAGCCAGTACAGTTGATAGGTTCCATCGAGGCATTCTGTTTGCTGCAGTACGTCTTGTCTTTGGGTATAAGATGGATCTCCTATCGGTACTGACCTGCCGCTTGAACGCAAGATTGCGTTCTTTTGTGCACACCATGCTTCATGATAAGACGGCGAGGCAGGATTTTCCTCGCACTGAGATGCCTTACACCTATTTATTCGGATGGTTATTGCTTCACCATCCATGTTTGATGAATCCCGATATGGGAAGTGTCAGTGGAGATTTCATCCGACGTTACTCCAGCGCTCGTTGGAATTATACTGCTCTTTCAGAATACAGGTTTGTATTGAATCGTGGATCAGGTGGAGATTTCAGTGTGTCCCGCCTTCTCACGATATGAGACTATCCCTCCTCAGCTGATGGATCTGGATGCAGAATCACTCCGCCTAAGTCCGCTCCTCTTTCCATGGCTACAGATGATCCGTCCATCTTACTTAGTCTACCGATTTGAGGAAGACTAATATTTGGAGCCATATTTGCCAAGTCAATTTGCACGACAGTTTGTGTAATGTCCCAAATTCGTGATACGTATTTAGTGTACGTATACGTGTTTTGGACCCATATTTTATTTTATTTTAGTCATGATTAGTTACCTTGGTTTATTTTGCATTGGCTTGATTTTTATTGGCATTAACAGTTCAATTGGTTTTAATGGTTCATTGGTTTATTATTTTGGATTAGTGAAGCTTGGGTTTATTTCATGATTCATTTGGTTTAAATTGCTAGTGAGAGTTATTGGCCTTGACTTGGCTCAACATGACTTGGCTTGGCTTGGTTCGGTTTATTTTGGTTTGACATGGTGAACCACCCCCTCCCATAAATATCAAACTTCCTCTCTCTCTCCTTATTTTTATTTTCTTCTTCTTCCTCCTCTCCACCTACACCCAAGATCTAGGCAAGTTGCATCTTGCTATCACTTAAGGGCTACATTTTATTTGTCTAATAGCTTTATTAGCTCATTCTAAGTAACATTAGAACTTGAGTTTTCTCCATTTGGAGCTTGGAATTTTGTAGATCTAGGTTTGAAGTATTTTCAGATTTTGGTGGATTTGATCTATAAAACTTGTTCATTTTCATGTTTTGATTGTTCCATGTTAAAGAGAATTTAATTTTACACAACTTAGACCTTTGCAAAGTAGATTTTCATTGAGATTTGACCTAGTTATGGTCTTTTGAAATTTCGAAATTCCATGGCCATTGCTCTCAGCTTTGGGAAAGATGATCTTCTGTCCCGGGCGCAATCCAGCCTGTCCAGTGCTCTTTAGCGCTGGTGCAGTCCATCTAGCAGTCCAGTGCTCTTTAGTGCTGGCGCAATCTATTGCTGCGCAATCCAGTGCTGGCGCAGTCCAGTGCTGGCGCAACCCATTGCTGCGCAACCCATCCTCTGCGCAACATATTGCTGCGCAGTTCAACCTCTGCGCAACCCATTGCTGCGCAGTTCGTCCTCTGCACAATCCATTGTTTCGCAACCCATTGCTGCGCAACCCGATCCTGCGCAATCCATCCTCTGCGCAATCCATCCTCTGCGCAATCTGACCCCTGCGCAGCTCACTCCTGCGCAGTTGGCCCCTGGTGCACTTGACTCCTGCGCAATCCAACCCCCTGACCCCTTGCGCAATCTATTGGCTCTTAGAGATTTGGTTTTATTTCTCTAAGCTTGGCTCTTCTATAGCCCCGTATATTGATATTTTATTAGATATTCTACGCCCATTTTATATCCTTACGCCTTTTGTCATGAACTTGATTTTACTTAATATGTTTGGAATGACTATTGTACATGGCATGGTATGCCAATGAACTTGCATAACACGACAGTGACCCGTAGTGGTGCACTCCTGACATGACCAACCTGACATGATAGTGGCCCGTCGTGGCGCACTCCTGACTTGACATGACCTGATAACTTAGCTTGACTTGTCTTGACACCGTGGGTGGTTCTTTCTTGCTTGCTTGTTAAATCCACTTGTCCAGTCTCGCATCATGTCTAGGATGGCACTCTGAGTACCACGGTCAGGGGTACCTATTGAAATAAACTAAGGTTAATGATTAGAATAATTCAGTAGTCATGAGAGATTTTCCCCAGTTACAAGCGATCCCGTTATCCCGGCCACAATTGTTGGACTTGTAGCCTGCCGTCGAGTAGGGCACATTTCCAGCCCACTGTCATGTGGGGCACACCTAATAACTCTTAATAATTGCTTAATGAATCCCAGTCGCCTGGATAACCTGGATTAGCTGCAGGGCTTGTGGCTGGTGGAACATCTCATTACATCTTGATAGTAACTAGGATTGTGACAACCCTAGTTAGTTAATGTAGAAAGCCGTAGGCAATGATTGGCCGTGATTGAATGGATGGAGTCTAGTCCAGTATGGTATTGTCTAGAATTGATTGATTGCAGGATTGTACCAGAATGATTGGAAGATTGTCACCCCAGATTGTTACTTGACCTGATCTCTTATATTCATCTTGCAGATAAATGGTGAGAGAAACCAAGTTCCGTTCAGACGAAGGGTTACAACCCCGGTCCTTGTTTGGTTTACGGGTTGTAACCTAGCTATCTGAATAGTCCCATGGTTATCTCATCGTATATCATCCTGGCATGCTTTTCCATATGTCCTATCTTTTATTGATTCTGTACAAGAATGTCTTTTATATATCACTTACCATGTTTCTTCTTCGTTTTCTCTTCATATATTGTCCCGCTATGTTTTATTTAGCATGATTCTCCAGTTCTTTTATGTCAATGATGCTTCACTTAGTTATTTTCTCTGATTGGGATAAGTGCATTGGTAATGCACAAACCCCAACTGTGTTACTTATTATTTTTCTTACCTGTTGAATGCTAATGATTTGTTGGTTTTAGTCCTTAAGTGAAGCCTCCTTTGTGGCACTTGCTCTTTCTGGGGTCTGACCCAGCTGGTTTTGTATGGCCAGATACCGGAGCAGCAGCAAAGGATCTACCTGCTTTCCAGCCCGATGGTGGTCACCAGGCGTAACCAGGGCATCGAGTGGGTTTCTTTTGTTCTCCCACTGTAATATTATAAATTATTCTTTTGAGGCGTTTAGCCGACGAGCAAGTGTTAGCTCGATTGTACTTACTTACCGTCTGCCTACGGGCTGTAACATGATTGACAAGCCCCGGGGGTTGATCATGTATGACTGAACTCTTGCTAGTCCTTACATTTTGTACGACTAGCTTCATGATCATCTGGATATGTAATGTTTGGGACGCCTTACAATTGTATATTTAGTGATCTGATATCTTGTTACTATTATTAGTTGGTTGAGATTGAGACAATAGGCTATTTTATGACCTTAAGAGACCGATGGATTGTAGTAAAACCCTCACATATCTAGACAGCCGTGACCGTATGGTGAGATGGATTCTATTTCATCATACGTAGCTGGCTATGTCCGCCCCCGCTCTCCAGTATTCTGGTTCTGGGGCGTGACAGTTTGGCTATGATCAACTTCATGTGGGTAATTCCACTACTTATCTACAGGCCAAAGGTTTTCTGATTGATGGAGCTAGGGCTTGGAGATATTACAATGCCAGGGGTACAAAAGCTATATTTTCCATGCCCTATAATCTTCAGCAAGGCCTGCGTATGTTATATACATACGCGAACTTTTATACTTCGGCCAATACTTTTACTGAAAGCTTCCATCTCGCACATAGATTTGCAAGTGAGAAGAGATCTAAATTAGGAGAACACACTGCACAATCATTTCGAGATGCAGAGGATGGAGATCCCGCAGATCCACCACTAGAAGCTTCTATTTTCAAGAATTATCCAGATGAAGTACATGATCCTTTGGACGTATCTTTAAAGGTACGGAAGGAGAAATCCCCTGCCAAGGGGTTAAGAAAAAGAAAAACTAAGGAGACAACGGCCCTCCCTCAACTGGATGATAGACCTGCTTCGCCAAGAGCTCCGGAAAAGAAGAAGGACCTCATTGGTCATAAATGAACCAACGACCACGAGAACAACTCGTTCTCAATCTAAACAGATGCTCCTTAATACCTCCCCCGGAGAGAAGGAAGCCACTCCTTCTTCTATTCACAAACAAGAAGGGGTTACTCAAGAAGGAATGACTACCGCCTCGATCAATCTGGATGATGATCGCACTGGAGCTGCTGAAGAATCGGTTGCATCACCACACAGAGAAGTCAGGAGAAAATTATTAGTGCACCGAGAAGTTTTTCGAAGAACTGATACATCTCCTATCCCTCCCCCGCCGACGGAATCTACCAGCCATCTGGGACAAGATTTACCATCTCAGGAAGGTAAATATCAGAATTTTGATATACATCAATATATATTATTATTTTTTCTCAAAGATGTACATCTAATTGATTTTTTTATTTACAGTGGCTACTTCAGCATATATCCAACCTTCTGCCACTACTGTAGAGGCCCCAAAATCAGATACTTTGGTGGTACGTATTCTCGCCAATGTACCTGCTACGGCGGGGATAACGATTCCTTCACCAACTCCCATTACTCCAGAAACCATCTCTCCAGAGAAAGATTTACCTTCGCAAGATTCTCCAAAGGCTCAAGATCCTACTCACTCTGAAGAGGATCGGGAGATGATAGACGCCTTAGCAGATTGTGACTGTGGTGATGAATCTTTTAATTTTAGTGGATGTGCCATCACCTCAAGAATTATCGGCTAATGAAGGCCAGTCAACTGCTGAGGGTGAGAAAAATCTGGTTATCGATGAAGGGCATGCTAATCCCAGAATCGATGAACCCAGAATCTCTGAAGAAGTAGGTAGAAAACCCGAAGCTTCTGGAGTGGCGGTAAACACTGAAGAAGTAGTATATCAAAGTCCAACTACTCTGCCACTTCAAACTGAATCAGGGGCTGGAAGTAGTCAAGCCACGATGTCTGCGGATACCATGTCGAGGCTTCAGATGGAACCATCCGGACCTCTTGAGACTCCACATACAATGCCCAGTTCAGGTAGATTTCTAAAATGATTTATTTATTTTAACTCCTTCAACATCGTACATCGCTCTAACAAATGGCATATGTAAATTGCAGAAGGACCTACAGGAACCACCAGCTCAACAATGGCTCCTTTGGATAAAGGAACTCCGGCAGGAGAAGGGAGCTCCTCACATATCAGTGCACAAGAGGACGTGCCTCTACCTGTTAAAGTCGTAAAGACTCCGGCAGAATTGGTAGCCACTCCAAGTGCTGTAGCGGCTAACAAGTTTGTGGTGGCTTCTTTCACCAAAGTCTTCTTCACATCCTTAGAGCCTTTAATTCATCGGGTGATGGAGAGAGAGGATGTTTCGTTCAGTACAGTCAGAAATCCCTCCTCATTTTTAATTGGAGGCATCCGTAACCAAGGAGACGAGGCTCAGGCCACTTTTCTGGAACATATTTTGGACGAGCTGGAAGAGTCAATTAAGGCTTATAAAGACCTTAAAAGAGGAGATGTTGAGATGCTAGTAGACGTCGAATACAAAGCTATGGCTCGAGAGGCTGAGACTAATAAAGCCAATTTTGAAGCTTTCTTACTGGTTTTTACAAGACAATCTTCTGAACTGGATATTCAAATCTCTGAAGTAGCTTCTACTGCTGAGCGTCATAAGGCTATAGCTGCAGATGAAGAAAAAAAATCTTCTGATCTGGAGGCTGAAATCGTTCGGCTTCAGGAAGAGCTTAAAGCCATCAAGCAGGGTGTAGAAGAAGAAACTCAGCTACATCAAGCTGTTGTCAATAAATTAGATGTTTTGAAGCATCAAAAGGAGGACTTTGAACGGCTACAAAATGAAGAACTAGCCCGTCAAACAGCCGCCCTACACCCTTTCGATCCAGAGTCAGGAAGGGTTGAAGCCAGGCAACGGGTGCTGGATTCTTGTACTGAAAGAGCCAAAGCTTTGAAGAAGTGGACTGTGGAACTCATCACTTACTCTTCAGAATAAAATGATCAAAAATTGTATTTTTTTTCTTTATGATGTATCTTTTTTGAACATTTAATCAAAAAAAAATGAAATGAATTTTTTTTTGGGTTCTATTACTTGTTGCATACCTTGTTATAGATATAAGTAATAGAATAGAAAATATATTCAGAGGTACTGGACGTGATATATTTCTTGATTAGAAAATAACGATATTTATTATATCTGCTCAGAGGTAATGTGGACGTGGCAGAATATAATGTTTAAAATATTGTTATTTCAATAGACAACTTTGTCAGAGGTGATAGGGACGTGACAAGTTGCAGACGCAGATAATTATAATTCAGAGGTGCAAAGGACGTGAATTCTTTTTTCTGTTTTAGATGCGAGGATTTATCATCTATGGCTTTATTTACGAGAAAGTAAATAAAAGATAATAAATGCTAAGACCGATGAAATAAATGAATAGACAGTCAAACTTCTTAGGAGAGAAAAACTAAATGAATGAACAGTCATCTCGGTTCTCGAAGAGGAGAAACTGAATGAATGATCAGTCACCTCGATTCTTGAGGAGGAGAATGAATCAATCGGACTTCTTTCGAAGAGGAAAAGTCACATTGGTTCTCGAAGTCGATTATCTAGTCATTCTATCTATAAATAGAACAGAACTTCTGTAGATGTTGTCAACTTCTTTACTCTTAGTACATAATGTCTTATGAAGATATGCTCACTCCGAAGATTGAAGATACGACTGAGACGCCTCCTGCTGAGCCTTCGGTGCCTCCTCAGAAAGAAGTGGAGGAAAGCTCAACTGTTCCTGTACAAGAGCAGGACCTAATTGCCAAGTTGGTGGAGCCTGGGAAGACTGCTGAAGAATAAGCCATGAGAACAACTGCCTGTGAGTTGCTGGTGTGTTCAGACAATAAGATGTTTGAACTGTTAGCAAATCATGTATTTAACCATGAAGGGTCGAATCCTCGTCCCCGCTGTCACGACCCGTTACCCAAATTGTTGGGCCGGGCCGAGCCATGTCCAGCCTACGCTTGATTAAAGCGTAGTAAGCTGTTCTAAGAATAGACAATAAAGGATCTAAGCTGCTAACAGTTCTAATATCATATTTAAAGTTCATCACAACACAGCATCTATAAGCGAAGGTAACATAAGTACAGATTTAATAATACATAACCAAAGTATCTAACTGGAGACAAAGTCCAGTATCTAAATATAAGTACAGACAAAGTCTAAGTCTCAAAACACAAGAAAGATAACTAAACAAGGTTCCCCGCTGGGGCCTCTACTGGAGCAAAGGCCAGGTCCTCAAAATCAGTGTCATAATATGTAACACATAGCATTTTCTCCTCGAAAAGTATACCTACAACATTATCCTGTCAGGACGGGAGCAAGTACAACCTCTACAACTAAAGTACTGAATATATAATGAAAGAGATGTACAATAAGAAACATGGTATGATAAGTCTATAAAACAAGAAATACTTGGGAACATGGCCTCATGGTACAACTGGGATCACAGTATCATGGTAACATAGGGAACATGGTATATCATGGTTTAATTGGTTCTTTTTAGAAATGACAACATATAGTTTAAAAGTTTAAAACTGTAGTATGTACGTGAATCGGTCAATAGGTGAATAGGATGTACAGCGGTACATATCAAGTTTTCTGGCATGCACATATATGCACGAACGGCATCGGTGTATATCCATACATAAACGCGGGATCAGAACATACGGCAAGGTCACATATAGAATGGCACCGAGCGCGGTAAGTACATACAGAGAAGGGGGTCATGTTCACGTACAATACTAACAGTTTCTTCTTAATCCGTTATTTAAACATGCGAGAGATACGAGAACAGTAAAAACATGTGGGAGATACTGGGAGCGGTATAAGCATGGCAGGTACTAGGAGCAGTATAAAATATGTGAATACTCAGAGCAGTATATAGTATAGTGAAACATGTAATGAGAACCAGTAAGAAGCATGTGAAGATATAAGAACTGTCCTAAGCATGGCAGGTACTGGGAGTAATACAACATGTAAAGATTTAACTTGCTATCTCAAAGATCAGTATTTTAACAGGGTTAATACATGTTCTAGCATTAAAAGACAGTAAATGAGTTTGTAGATGTACTTGCCTCGAGCAAAGCAAGAATACTAGTATGAAGATATAGATGTCCGGTGTCCTGTCAATAATGATATACAAACTCAGTTCTAAGCTATATTCAATATTACACTAGTGGTGTGACACGACTCCTGACTGGATATTAACTATGTGGGGACCTAGCATAAAAGTCTAATATGGAGTGTCACTATATCCAAACTAATTTCTGGAGTCTTTACACTAGTGTAAGGGGAGGTCCAATACTATAATAACTCAAAACGACACAATTCATTGCAAGTCGTAACTACTCAATAAATAAATCAAACTGTGCATTGAGTTTCAACAATTTTTGAGATAGACAAAAAGTTCAATTATATATAAAATAAAGTACCAAAATAATCCTTATTATTTATAGAAATTTATACTATTTTTTCTGAAATTTATAAACCCTCATAAATATTTATTAAAAATCAGCAAACATAAATATACTGAAAATGAGTTCTGTTTTCCTATTTTTATAAAATACCAAAAGCACTTAATAAATGCTAGAAAAATTATAATAAATTAGCTAAATTAACATAATATTTAAATACAATTTTTCCCAGATTTTTACAGAAATTAAAATATATATAAAAATTCAAAAATAGGAAGTAACAATTTATGGAAAAATAATTAATTATAAATTAAGGATAATACATAATCAAAATCTACAGATGTTGTCGGATGATAAAATAAATATCACCAACGTGTCCAGAACGGTCAAATTAGCTAGGATAGCCTACCCATAAGTCCAATTTGGACACAGGAGCAAAACGGTAATTTCGGGTCAAAATGATGCCCGTCGTTGGACACACTTCGCACCGAAAAGCATGTCAGGATAGAAGTCTACAAAACCTAGCAAATTATATGTCCATGAATCCAGAATAATGATACGAACCCAACGGTATGTCCGAAATAGGATTCCGATGTGCCGATCTCAAAATGATACGTTGACGCGGACACTTGGTATCCAATTTGCACCGAAATACGTGTCGGAGCAAATGTCTTCAAAACTCAGCAAATTATATGTCAACGAGTCCAGAATGACGATACGAACTCAACGGTATATCCGAAATTGGATTCCGATGAGCCGATCTCAAAGTGACCCGTTGACTCGAAAAGTGGGACCCGCTTTGCACCGAAATGCGTGCTAGGGCCCACGTTCTCCAAATCAAGCAAATTTTATATGAAAATGTGCCAGAACGACGCCACGAGTCTACTGGTGGTGTCAAAAATTGAATCTGGAGTCCCGGGTTCAAAAATAGAATTTAACAAGTGCAAATTAAAGAACTCGGACGGCCAACTTTGGCGTCGAATTCGACCAACCGAACGTGCTTAAAATAAAACGAAACCTAAAGGAGACAGGAAGATGGTTATGCCAGCTACGTACAGGAACTGGTAGCGTGCTAACCGGAGCTGCGACGACGGAGTTACGAGCTGACGAAGTCGGCTCCACGAAACTGTCCAAAAACAGTTCAATTTAAAACGTCAACTTGGTGGCCAGTTTTGAGGTACCAAATGACATAACTAACGGACGAAAATTGACAGAAGTGAAGATGGATATACCGAGATTGAGACGGAGCGAAGAAATCGCCGATCCAACGGTCGGATCGTCCAAAAAATTGGCACAAAGTTGCTGCGACAAGGCACAATTTCAGCTTCGTTCCCGAGCGCGTCACGACGGGATTTCGACGTAAACGCACGAATAGCCTATGTGTCGTGCCGGGGAGGAAGGTGGCGGCCTGGGGGAGGTCGTTGGGGGCTCGTGCGCCGGTGGGGGGTCGCCCACGGTGGTCGTGCGGCGGTGCGGCGGCGCACGACGGCGGCCCGCGTGCGCGCACGTGCGCGCCGCTGCTGCTGCAGCTTGTGTTGCTGCTATAGGCTGCTGCACTGCAGTGGGGCGGGGCTGGCCTGGCCGGGCACGGCGGCCGGGGGCTCGGCGGCGGTTGCCGGAGCGGGGCCAGGCGGCGGACGGGGGTGGAGTTGAAGTGGTGGTGGTGTAGAGATGGTGTTGAAGAAGAAGAAGAAGTGGATGATGGTGAGGAAGTGGTGGGGAGTAGGAGGAGGAGAGGGAGGAGCTCAGGAGGAGGAGAGGGTGGCTACGGTCGGCCATGGCTGGGATGGGAGGGTTCGGCTGAGTGAGAGGATGGGGGGGTGCATGCATGTGTAAGGAGAGAGATAGAGAGAGTTATATATTGTGTATGAGTGTGTATAAAGAGAATGAGAGAGAGAGTTAAGTCAGTCCACACAAGGGGGGTTTTGTACTGGCATGGTGTGGAGAGTGTTGTGTAGGTGTAAAAGTGAGGGAGAGAGAGAGTGTATATATATATATATATATATATATATATATATATATATATATATATATATATATATATATATATATATATGTATATATATATATATAAAAGATATTTAAGAGAGAGAGAGTAAAAGAGATATTTTCAAAATAGGAAAAAATAGAAAAATTATGTGGGATATTTGGACAGTCATGGGAGAACAATATGGGGCTTGGGTTCGGGTTCGGTCGTGCCGGGTCGGGTCAAGATCGGACCGGGTGCAATAATTAAATTCAAAATAGGTATTTATAATCACGGGAAAATAAATAATATGCGGGGACTCCAATAAATGGGACACGAGTTTCATGTGGGTAGTAGGCTTCATGTGGGCCACGTCCATACTTTGGGTCGGCTAGGTTGGGTCGATGTCGGGTCCCGAAATTAAATTGGAAAAATAAATCAGGTTTTACGGTAGAAAATAAATCGGCCTAAATTGATCCGAAAGTTGTGCGAAGAAAATGGAGCACAAAATAGAGTGTCTGAGCGGGACACGAAGGTCATGGGTGAAGAGCGTCTTGAGTAGATCATTTATAAGAAGTTGGTTCTGAGAAAACGAATGGTCTCGTGCTCCTAAATTAAAAGTCACGGTGACGTGCAAACGAAGATCAAAAATAAAAGTGGGAATAATTATTCAACGATTAATTGGTCTAAGTTGACCCGAAGTTGCGCGATACAAAAAGAGCACAAGAGAACGAATTCAAGTGGGACATAATATATCAAAACGAAGATAATCTTGTCTACTTCAAAACTCGTGAAGAGAGTTTACAGAGATTGGCATCCCTAACGCTCCAGAAGTCAAAGTCATGGAAAGGTACATTAATGATCTAAACAATTAAATAATAAAACATTTATCAAAAATAATTCATTCAGAAAAATAAAAAAATAAACCCTGAAATTTAGGGGGCTTACACCCGCCCTTGATATTATGTACCTTTTTCTGCTTTTGAAAAAATGAATTTTATTTACATCATTTCTTTGAAAAAAATAAAAAATATATTTTGTTTTTATACATAATATTTCTTGAGAAATTTGCCATTGTTAGGCATCATAGCAATTCTGCCATCCATATCTGTTAATTGGTAGGCTCTATTTGAGAAAACCTTGTTTACCACATACGGACCATCTTATTTTGCCTCGAATTTGTCTTTGCTCATGTGGGTCATAGTCATAGGACGTCTGACAGTAAGAACTAGCTCGTCTTCCTAAAATGTTTGCACTTTGACTTTGCGATTGAAAGTTTTTGAGATACGAGCCTGGTATAATTCAATATGTTGTTGAGCTAGTAGCCTTTTCTCATCGAGCGCCTCCTATTCTTGAAGCGGAGATGATCATTATTTTTCTGTGGTAAGTTCATTAGCAATGGCAATTCTCAAAGATGGAATTTGAATTTCCAGCGGTAAAACAGCTACACATCCATATACCAGAGAAAAATGTGTACAACCTATGGGATTACGGACTGTAGTACGATAAGCCCATAGACATTCTCCAAGCTTCTCACTCCAATTACGTTTGTTAGTAGAGACAAACTTTTTGAGAAGTTTGATGATAGTCTTGTTGAATGCTTTAGCTAACCCATTAGCTGCAGGATTATAAGCTATAAAAGCAACATTATTGATTCGGTTGTCATCACAGAACCTAGTAAATTTCTGACTAATGACTGTCGTCCATTATTATGGATGATCCGACGGGGTACACCAAATCTGTATATCACATGATGTTTGATGAAGTTAATAACACTGTTAGTCTTCTCTTCAGCTAAAGGTATGGCTTCAGCCCATTTAGAGAAATAATCGGTTATAGCCAAGATAAACCGATATTCTTTAGACGAAAGAGGATTGATAGGACTAATTATGTCTATGCCCCAAGCTTTGAAGGGCCATGAGGCAGTAGTCGGGTGAAGAAATTTCGACGATTGGTGGATAAAATCTGCATGAATTTGACATGCGTGACATCTCCTTGCATAGTCAATGGCATCTGATACCATAGAGGGCCAGTAGTAGCCCATACGTCGGATATGATCCTGTAATTTAGGACCGAGCTAATGTACTCCACAAACGCCGTCATGAGCTTCGCGTAATATTTGTTTTGCTTCATCACCAGCAAGACATCTTAAAAGTAATCCATCAAAAGTTCATCGAAAGAGAGTTTTGGTAGTATAATTATAATAAAATCGAAGCAATCATCGACGAATACTTGTAGCTTCTTTAGGATCTTCAGGTAGTATATCATGTACTGCAAAGTCGATGAAAGGTGCTCTCCAGTCTTTGCTGATGACATTGACTTCAGTTGAATTACTGAATTCAATGTTATGATTGTTTTTAATACAAAATAGTTCTCTATTGGAGATAACAACCATTTGTTGTCTTTTGACCGGAATTGCTAAGACCGCTGCTAGGTTAGCTAAGGCATCAGCTTCTGTGTTGCATGCTCGACGTACATGTTCAATGAAGAATCCTTTGAACGAAGAAGCTATTCTGATTTTCGCTTCGTGGTATGGTACCAGATCTTGATGTCGAACTTCGTATGTACCTCTAACCTGATTAACAATCAGCTTAGAATCACCATATAACAATCAGCTTAGAATCACCATATACTTCGAAATATTCAATATCCAGTTGTTTGGCTAATTGGAGTCCGATGAGCAAAGCATTGTATTCTGCCACGTTATTGGAGCACGAATCATCTAAGGAATAAGCTCTCTGAATAGCTAATCCATCTGGTGAAATGAGAACAATTCCCACTCCAGCGACAAGGGCACCTCCAGGTCCAATTCTAGATGCTCCGTCGAAGAATAAACGCCAAGTAGAAATTTTTTTTGAGACCATATTTGATTCCAATGTCTCGTCTGGAATCTCATCATAGTGTTTAGATGTCTCAGAGACAGGATGAGCTGCTAAGAAATCAGCGAGTGGTTGGCCTTTCACAGACTTTTGTGGAACATACACCATGTCATATTGTGCTAATAATATGGCCCATATAGCAAGCCTAGAATTGAGTGTACTGGGCTTCTTCATTAAGACCCGAAGAGGATTGACTCGAAAAATAACATGAATGGTTTGGCCGATGATGTAATGTCTTGTCTTTTGAACTGTCACGACCCGCACCCGCTTTTCGGATACGAGGCGTATCCAAGCCCAGCCTACACCGCAGTGTCGGCGCTAAAATGCTGTCTAATACATAACAAGTCACAGAGTCTATAGGACAAACATGGTAATCTAGATCTCATCCACAGGAAAATATGATACAATCAACTAACTCAAATGAGACTGAATCATATAAAATAGAATATCAAATTTATCCAGAATCCATGTTACGTCTGGTGGACACAAATCTACTATAAATAGACAAAATAAAGTAGAACCTGAAATGGAAATAACTGAGTCAAAACTGCTAAATCATCAAGATACCCTCGACCGCGGTGGTATCATGGTCCAATGCTGGCTCAAACCTACTCGCATGCACCTGGCTCAATACTCGGCTAAACCTGAAGAGATCATCAGGTCCTCAGAGGACTAGCAAGATACATAATACACAAGTCTTTCTAACAGTTTATCATACATGAAGGAAATCCAGGATATAAACAGGAAAAGACTAAACGATCATAAGACATGAATGTATGAACAACTACGTATAAATAAACTGCAGGAAGATAAGTAAACAAGAGATCAATGGAATACCAAACCCTCACCCCGAGTGTGGATGTGAAACCCAGAATTTTAGAATTATTTAATTATTGGTTTGTAGTGTAATTTTTGTTTTATTATTATTATTATTATTATTATTATTATTATTATTATTATTATTATTATTATTATTATTATTATTTATTTATTTAGTCGGTTTTAGAGAAAAATATATTATTTTTCAAAAAAAAAAATATTGCTGATTTTTTATTGCGGCCCTGCCCCGATCCCGAGTCCGGACTCCGAACCCGAGTTCGAATTCGTCTTCCATTTACTGAACCCATTTTCGTTCCAGTCCTGAATCCACCTTTTAACCTTTTAATAAAATATTAATATTTAGCTTTAGGTATTTTTGAATTAGTTATCTTTAAAATATATATATATATATATATATATATATATATATATATATATATATATATATATATATATATATATATATATATATATATATATATATAACAAAATCTTTGGCCTGGTCCCCACGACCAGGCCATACACCCACCCCTTCTTATTCTACAGCCTCTCCCCTTTCTCTTTCCTACAAATACTCCACTCCTTTCTTTTCCTACAAATTCTCCCACTATCCTCCTTATATTAACACTCCACCACCACCACTACTCCGAACCAACATCTCCCTTTCATAAATTCTTCTTCTCCACCCTCTCACATTAAACCCACCACCAACACTTCTCAAGCACAGCACTCCCTCACTTTCTTTCCATCCCATTCTCAAACCCTTCCCCCTAACTCCTCCAGACCCAATCTTTTCGATATTTAAAATACGGGATATTAGTCAGAGCTAACTAATTTTCTCTTATTTTAATTTATGTAAAGTTTGTAAGGGCATGAGCCCAATTTTCTACTTTATTTCGCTGTGGACTTATATTGTGTAGATTAGAATTTTTCCTTTATTTTCTGGATGGTTTATCTTCTTCGTAATTAGGCGTTTAGTTATATAAATGGCTATTAAATATTTCGTATAAATTAATAAGAATTTTTCACGATAAAATAACTTGATTAAAATATTGATAATTAACAAAACCCACGTTTTCTCATTTGAAAGAAAAACAGTAGTTTTATATATAATATTACAAAATACAAGTTTTTGCCAAATTAACCGGTAACGATAATTTTTCCAAGTAAAACCAGAAACTGGCTATCTAACTAAATGAGAACCAACGTAGTACGCGTCGTAAACCGTTAGCAGTAGAATAAACAAACTTAAAATCTGACTAGGACCTGCTACTAGAGATTATAACTAGCACACCTAGCTTGGTTTCACAATGGTTCTAAGTCAGATTCTCCAACTGTAGGATCTCGGAGACGAACCTAGCATCTTCCCGGAACCAACACCGTTTCCAGTCGTAAACAAAGGCAAGTACATTTTGTGTTAGTTTACAATTATTTAATAATCGTCTTATTGCAAGTTTAAACCACGATGCAACACGAAACTCTCTCTGAGAGCACTGAATGATTGACTATTAGGTACTGGAGGAGTAGTGTAATGAGTATGACCACATCCAAAGTAACAATTTAGAACTGTATTAGCTTACCCCTCATACACACGGGGATAAGCCATATCATTCACTGTACAACCCAATCCGGTCATATTCATTGCCTATTCACATCACAATATTTTAACTGCTGGAGAACTGTTTATTTTAAATTATTTAAAAGTGCATAACTCTATTATTATTTTAATTGTTGGATTATCATGAATTGTACTTTACTCCCTCCTGACTGGAGATAATATTTTTAGGGGATTTTGAGGATACTGAGCTGTTATACAACAGTTATTATGACCCAGTTCTGTACCCTGTGGTATTGCCAAAGTCCCCATTGGAGGACGCAGGACCTGAGGCCGACGAGCCGAACGCTTAGCTAGATATTTTTCCTGTTTCCAGTTTTGTTGTTTGGAATTTTGTTTATTTGATTTCAGCATTCATTTCAGTTCTTTTACTTTCTAGTTATATTCATTCAAATGTTGAATAAAGTTTTTAAATTCCCGAATATTCAGTTGTGACAAATGTATAGATGTTGTTGTGATTACCTGCAATAAAATAGCTTACTGCCGCCGTCTCAACAACGGTGCAGGCTGGGCATGATCCGATTCGACCCAAAAAATTGGGATCGGGTCGTGACATGTTTTTAGGGGTGGCCCATGCAGGTCCGTAACAACAACTTAGGAAAACATACCTAAAAACAATTAGAACACTAGAACATCAATTTGTCATGACATAGGACCGAAATATATATTATAAGTAAATATTTTTGTTTGCTATAGACTGGTAGGCTACCTTGCTTGTGTTTGCAACCAAAACTTTCTAGAGTACGGCCAAAGGAAAGACCACTCGTTCCGGTCCTGCTGGCGAAGAGGTCCATCATCGGTCATACTTAGACCCATACCCATCTTTGAGACTATAACTGCCCTATTACTATCTCAGGCCACAAATTCTTAACACCCTTACTTGTGATGCCCTTACCCAACTATGATGTAGTCCTAGGGATGGACTGGTTAAGTGAGCAGCATGCGCTGTTAGATTGTCATAGAGGATGTGTAATCTTCAGCCCACCAGGAGAACCGGAGTTTGAAATCTCTCGAGCTCCGGAAGACATAACGAGTGTTACCTACTCCTCTATCACCGAAGAACCCGGGCCTCCTCACCCTATTGTAGCGGAATTCATGGACGTCTTTCCAGATAGTCTTCCAGGATTGCCACCAGATCGAGGTATGGAATTCACCATCGATCTAGTACCCGGCTCTTCCTCTATTTCTCGGGGATGCTACAGAGTCAACCCCAAGGAGGCAAAGAAGATAAAGGACCATATTGACGAACTGAAGGCACAAGGATTTATCAGAGACGGGGCTTCACCCTGGGGAGCACCAGTTTTGTTCGTGCCCAAGAAGGATGGAACTGTGCGGATGTGTATTGATTACCGGGCGCTGAACAACATCACCATCAAGAACAAGTACCCTTTGTCCCGGATCGACGACCTGTTTGATCAACTGAGTGGAGCCAAGGTATTTTCGAAGATAGATCTCAGGTCTGGCTACCATCAAATCAAGGTCAGGAAAGAGGATATTCCTAAGACGGCGTTTAACACCAAATATGGTCAGTATGAATTTTTGGTCATGCCGTTTGGACTGACGAATGCCCCTGCAGTATTCATGAACCTTATGAACAAGGTCTTCCATGAATATCTGGATCAGTTTGTTGTTATCTTCATCGACGACATTCTGATCTACTCGAAGAATGAAGAAGAGCATGAAGAGCACCTGAGGAAAGTTCTGAGCACCTTGAGAAAGGAGAAGCTCTATGGTAAGCTATCTAAATGTGAATTCTTTTTAGACAAAGTAGAATTTTTGGGCCATGTTGTCACAGGAAAAGGAATTTCAGTGGATCCAAAGAAGATAGCTGCTATTGAGAAGTGGACTGCACCAAGTTCGGTTGCGGAAATCAGAAGCTTTTTGGGTTTAGCTGGCTACTACCGGAAGTTTGTGAAAGATTTCTCCAGGATTGCTGAACCAATGACGAAGTTCACCAGGAAGAACGAAGAATTCATTTGGTCTGAAGTTTGCCAGTCAGCTTTTGAGGAACTGAAGAAGAGGCTTACAACGGCATCGATACTTGCGCTACCCGCAGGTACCGACGGTTTCTTAATTTATAGTGATGCTTTTGGTAAGGGATTGGGCTGTGTTCTTCAACAACACAGGAAAGTAATTGCTTACGCATCTAGGCAATTACGGACTCATGAGAAGAACTATCCCACACATGATTTGGAGCTTGCAGCGGTGATATTTGCATTGAAGCTATGGAAGCACTACCTTTATGGAGAGAGAGTGGAAATATTTACAGACCACAAAAGTATTAAATATGTTTTTACTCAGAAGGAGCTGAACATGCGACAGAGACGATGGCTGAAGCTGATGAAGGATTTCGACATCAACCTGCAGTATCATTCGGGTAAGGCTAATGTTGTGCAGATGCACTTAGTCGATACCCGATGGCAATGTTCTTGACCAAGGAGCATCATTTGCTGGAGGACATAGAAAAGCTTGGACTAGAGATTATACTGCCCGAGGAAGAAATAAAGAAACTGGAAAGAGAAGCCATTGTACCAGGAGCTGATTCAACAATGATGCAGTTGCAATTACGTTCAAGTCTGATAGACAGAGTCAAGGAGGCACAATTCCAAGACGAGACGCTTTGCAAACTCAGAGATCAAGTGCTAGCAGGAACACTTGAAGGATTCTCAATCGCCAGTGATGGAGCACTGAAGAATGGTACGAGGCTTTGCGTACCAACTAGCGAACTGAGGAACGAGCTGATGCAAGAAGCGCACCAGTCGCAGTATTCCATACATCCAGGAACCAACAAAATGTATCGGGATATGCGTACTATAGTGTGGTGGTACGGAATGAAGAAGGATGTATCCAGGTATGTGGCTAGATGTTTAATTTGTCAACAAGTAAAAGCTAGCAGACAGAGACCAGCAGGACTATTGCAGCCGCTAGACATCCCGGAGTGGAAATGGGAGCACATAACGATGGACTTCGTGTCGGGACTGCCTCGATCCCAAGGAGGAAAGGATGCCATTTGGGTTATCGTGGACCGACTGACGAAGTTAGCTCACTTTATCCCCTTCAAGGTTGGTCTATCTACCGAGAAGTTGGCAGCACTGTACATGCGGCACATCTACCGGATTCATAGAGTTCCGGTAAGTATTGTGTCTGACAGAGATACTAGATTTACCTCTCACTTTTGGAAGAGTTTTTATGACAGATTGGGAACACAACTGAAGTTCAGCACCGCCTACCATCCCCAGACTGACGGACAATCGGAGAGAACAATCCAGACACTAGAAGACATGCTGAGATCCTGCGTCTTGGAATTTGGAGGGTCTTGGAAAGACCATTTGCACTTGGTAGAGTTTTTTTACAACAACAGCTACCAAGCTAGCATCGGTATGACACCGTTCGAGACACTCTATGGACGTCGTTGCCGCACTCCACTTGCTTGGGACGACGTCGGAGAACGAGTATTGCTTGGACCTGAGATGGTGACCGATGCAGCAGAGAAGGTGAGAATGATCAGAGACAAGCTCAGGATTGCCCAGGACAGACAGAAGCATTGGGCCGATAGCAGCCGACGACCTTTGGAGTTTGAAGAAGGCGACAGTGTGTTCGTGAAGATCTCTCCTACCAGAGGAACCATCCGTTTCGGCAGAGCAGAAAAGTTAAACCCCAGGTATATTGGTCCTTTTGAAGTACTCAACAGGATTGGAGATGTGGCTTATCGGATGGCTCTACCCCCAAGTCTCGAAGGCGTCCACAACGTCTTCCACGTTTCGCAGCTGAGACGCTACAACCCGGATCCGAGCCACATCTTGGACCATTCAGAGATAGAGATTTGACCCAGCTTCACAGTGCCAGAGAAGCCAGTGGCAATTTTAGACAGAAGTGAGAAGAAAACCAGGAACCCTGTGCCGCCTCATAAAGTTCTATTTCTTGCAAATATTATCTTTCGTTCTAATATTTTGACTGATGCTGCTAAGTTAGCCTAGTTTTGCGAGCTTATTTCTTTATCGAGCTTGATCATAACAGTATTTTATTGGGTGCACTCACTAATATATTGTCTAATCAGAACCAGTGCATAATGGTCTGATCAACCACGTGTACTTTGGTTCGCATATATATATTCTTGTTCTGCGTGGATGGTGACATAGTTAAAACTTGTTCCTAAATGTCTCATCCACGACTGCCTTGACAATTCTTATTGTTGGACCTGAGTTACGGGCGTAGTACCCGTACCTGTTTGATTTGAGTTTACTCCTAACCCTGCCTTTAATTTCGAGGACGAAATTTTCTAAGGATGGAAGATTGTGAAACCCAGAATTTTAGAATTATTTAATTATTGGTTTGTAGTATAATTTTTGTTTAATTATTATTATTATTATTATTATTATTATTATTATTATTATTATTATTATTATTTAGTCGATTTTAGAGAAAAATATATTATTTTTCAAAAAAATATCGCTGATTTTTGATTGCGGCCCTGCCCCGATCCCGAGTCCGGACTTCGAACCTGAGTTCGAATCCGTCTTCCATTTACTGAACCCATTTTCGTTCCAGTCCCGAATCCACCTTTTAACCTTTTAATTAAATATTAATATTTAGCTTTAGGTATTTTTGAATTAGTTATCTTTAAATATATATATATATATATATATATATATATATATATATATATATATATATATATATATATATATATATATATATATATATATATAAATTTTTAACAAAACATTTGGCCTGGTCCCCACGACCAGGCCATACACCCACCCCTTCCTAGTCTACAGCCTCTCCCTTTTCTCTTTCCTACAAATACTCCAATCCTTTCTTTTCCTACAAATTCTCCCACTATCCTCCTTATATTAACACTCCACCACCACCACTACTCCGAACCAACATCTTCCTTTCACAAATTCTTCTTCTCTACCCTCTCACATTAAACCCACCACCAACACTTCTCAAGCACAGCACTCCCTCACTTTCTTTCCATCCCATTCTCAAACCCTTCCCCCTAACTCCTCCAGACCCGATCTTCCGAGCTCCCGCGACCCCGGCGGCCAACGCCGACCCCGATCTCTGCGAGCGCGCCGCCCGCGGCTCTGCCCACCTCCGACGCCGTCCCGCCGGACCCCCGTGGCCCCGCTGCCACGAGCCTCCGCTCCCCGCGCGGCCGTGCCCTTCCGTCGGCACCCAAGTCCGCCGGCCTCCGGCCGACCCAGATCTCTGTGCCCTAGCCGTTCCCCTCTGTCCCGGTTCCCGCGAGCTTTCCGCTGATCCGAACAGCGCTGTCCAGCGCTGTCCGCGGGTTTCCCGACCTGCAGTCCGTGCACTTTCGTGCTCGGATCCCGCTGTCCAGCGCAGCCGTACCCCGGCGAGGCGCTATCCTGAGCCGATCCACTGTCCGTGGATTTCTTTTCTTCTTTTTATCATCTGAGAGCTCTAGCCGAGCAACCCAAGGTATAATTTCGTGTTCCCGTTTCCAATACGTAGTCGATGATGAGAATTGGTCCCCGATTCCCTCCCAGGAATTCAGTTTTAGAGCGACGTAGTGACTTCGGATTTTCCGGAGACGTTTTGTGATGTTCTGTGGTTTTCAGATTTTTCCGAAAGGTGTTTTCTGGATTTTTGGGTGCGGTGGTTTCCGATCTCATTTCGGGATTTTCCGATTATAATTTCGGGTTTCCGATTAAGTTTCGGGAATTATTTCTGTGAATTTAAATTTTGTGTAAAATGGTTTGGAAGTTAATTTCTGGGTGTTTCCTGGTTTGGGACTTTTATTATGGGTGTTCGACGCATTTTCCCAGTTTTGGGTTATCCCGAAAATAGAGATAATGCTGTCCAAATTTTTATAAAATTTTAGAAATGAATTTCAAATCGGTTTTCAAAAATTATTTTATTTAATTAGATTTTTGGGCGACGACCACACCGGTCCGTGGGCCCTAGCGAAATGCAAACGAAACCGGTTTTACCCGGACGTTGAGGCATTAGCAACAAATAGTGACGATTGGACCAAATCTGAGACTCCTAAGATTCTATTTATTTTATTTTTAGTTTTGTTTTCGATATTTAAAATATGGGATATTAGTGAGAGCTAACTAATTTTCTCTTATTTTAATTTATGTAAAGTTTGTAAGGGCATAAGCCCAGTTTTCTACTTTATTTCGCTGTGGACTTGTATTGTGTAGATTAGGATTTTTTTCTTTATTTTCTGGATGGTTTATCTTCTTCGTAATTAGGCGTTTAGTTATATAAATGGCTATTAAATATTTTGTATAAATTAATAAGAATTTTTCACGATAAAATAACTTGATTAAAATATTGATAATTAACAAAACCCACGTTTTCTCATTTGAAAGAAAAACAGTAGTTTTATATATAATATTACAAAATACAAGTTTTTGCCAAATTAAACGGTAACGACAATTTTTCCAAGTAAAACCAGAAACTGGCTATCCAACTAAATGAGAACCAACGTAGTACGCGTCGTAAACCGTTAGCAGTAGAATAAACAAACTTAAAATCTGACTAGGACCTGCTACTAGAGATTGCAACTAGCACACCTAGCTTGGTTTCACAATGGTTCTAAGTTAAATTCTCCAACTGTAGGATCTCGGAGACGAACCTAGCATCTTCCCGGAACCAACACCATTTCCAGTCGTAAACAAAGGCAAGTATATTTTGTGTTAGTTTACAATTATTTAATAATCATTTTATTGCAAGTTTAAACCACAATGCAACATGGAACTCTCTCTGAGAGCACTAACTGATTGACTGTTGGGTACTGGGGGAGTAGTGTAATGAGTATGACCACATCCAAAGTAATAATTTAGAACTGTATTAGCTTATCCCTCATACACACGGGGATAAGCCATATCATTCACTGTACAACCCAATCCGGTCATATTCATTGCCTATTCACATCATAATATTTTAACTGCTGAAGAACTGTTTATTTTAAATTGTTTAAAAGTGCATAACTCTATTATTATTTTAATTGTTGGATTATCATAAATTGTACTTTGCTCTCTCCTGACTGAAGATAACATTTTTAGGGGATTTTGAGGATGCTGAGCTGTTATACAACAGTTATTATGACCCAGTTCTGTACCCTGTGGTATTGCCAGAGTCCCCATTGGAGGACGCATGACCTGAGGCCGACGAGCCGAACGCTTAGCTAGATATTTTTTCTGTTTCCAGTTTTGTTGTTTGGAATTTTGTTTATTTGATTTTAGCATTCATTTCAGTTCTTTTACTTTCCAGTTGTATTCATTCAAATGTTGAATAAAGTTTTTAAATTCCCGAATATTCAGTTGTGACAAATGTATAGATATTGTTGTGATTACCTACAATAAAACAGCTTACTACCGCCGTCTCAACAACGGTGCAGGCTGGGCATGATTCGATTCGACCCAAGAAATTGGGACCGGGTCGTGACAGTGGACTCGTAGATTTGAACTAATCACTAACCTTCGCCCCGAATGTGGACTCGCAAGTCAGTTTCAAGACAAGTCACCCTCGCCCCGTGTGTGGACTCGCAGGTGCAAACGATCAACCCTCGTCCCGTGTGTGGACTCGCAGGTTGTAAGAAATTAAAATAAGAAAATAGCAGTTCAGTTTATAACGTGATCGTCCTACTATAGAACTCAAACCAGTACAAGTGGAAAACATATTCAAATAAGGCTACAAGGCTAACTGTGAGCGATGATGAAGCACATGTCAGCAATCAACTAGATAATGAAAGCAGATAAGCATGTAAATAAAGCTGTAACGAAAGACAAGGTATACTTGTCTGCGGTCCTGAGCTGTTGGCACGGGCCAAATGTTGAGTCAAAAGTCCAATGAACCTGTTTATAAATTAATAGAATCAATTTACAATTTAGAGAGTACAAATGAGTCATTCTTTTTGGTGATTAAGACTCTAGGTCAATTCTAGGTCAAATATCAACTCAAGGTTGACTTTCAGTCAAATTAGTCAACCTTGGTCATTCTATGTCAAGTTTACCTATATCAAATCAGTAACTACCTAAATACCTAACTCAAAACTCCTCTATGATACTCTATCCAAATCTGATACAAATATCCCATATCTCCCCCTCTGAAATCCCAAGTCCTATTTTAGGATACCTCACAAATCCTGTACTCTAAACTAGAACCCATGGCCAATGGCCAAACAAACCTCTGCAACCCACTACTCTGCAGGGACATGGCCAAAAGAAAAGGGCCATACTGCTGCTGCTGCCAAGGCAGAATGCATGCTGCAAATGCAACAGCTAGGAAAACAAATGCAAATGCAATAATGGCCAAGTGGCCTCTAGTCATTTACAAGCCTATGCCTAAGCACACCTCACCTTAATTTCCCATGACACTTACTCCTAGGTAACTCACACACCAGGATACTGAACACGAGTTAGACACTAACTCAAGGACTTGCACATACATACCTGCAATGCCTTACCAATTGCACAGGCTACAATCTACCAGAAAAATATTCAGAATATTAAATCAAAGCTCTGAAAACACCTGCAGGCTCCTACTCAACAATTTATATACAATAGCATATACATCTACAATCTTATCCAGGTTCATTCAATTCAACAGAACCTGCACCAACAACATACCCAACCTAACCAGTCAACAGCAGGCTCATCCCTCACTTAAGTTGTATCTACACTTCAAATGCAACAACCATTTATTCCTTCCTGTTATATTTTAGAACTAGAAAAATACTTAGGACAAATAGCTTCTAAGGTAACTTAACAATTATAAACCAAAACAATGATGGAAAATTTAACATAGTACTTATACAATAGAGCTTAGCAAAATGTATACACTAACTAACTCAATCAACGGAGGATCAATTCATCAGTTTAACTAACATGCCCCTCTAACTGCTGTACAGTCCAGGTTATATGGTCATATGTTTCAGGGACTTGGCTCTAATTGAAACCCATCTCTACTGTTCTTCACCATGCCTGGATCAACTGACCTATATGGTGACTTCCCCTAAAATCTGGGTACTATATATCCAGCCTGCAAAACCCAGATCAGAGCTTATGTCTTCCACCCTACACTCCACTGGTGCCTGCAATTTCCCAATGGTACTTGAATCACATTCCTACCTGGTCACTAGGTGTAGGACACATACCCTGCCCTATGTGCATACCAGGTCCCCTACCTTTACCTGTTCTGTTTGTCATAGAGTACATCAGTTCAACTGGAGCATAGGTACATAACATGGGTCTTCACTTTACACTCTTGTCTCTAGACACTTTGTAATGTACAAAGTGTATTGTACATCCCCAATTCATATAATAACTTATACTCGACTTCCCATAGCTCATAAAATCCGATCTCATGTACCCTAAAATGGGACTGGCATCATATAACCTCTCACCCCTGGTACACTACAAGATGACCCCAAGCTCCACTGTTCTCCATGCTTTGTTTAGATCACCAGGTCAGATACCTGTATGTGTCTCAGATATATGTATATATCCCGGGGTATTCAGATACCCGTATGTATCTCAGCTGGTACTTCCCCTTTTCCTGTGTCCTTGGTGTGAGCTGAGATAATCTAAAGTACTCCCTACTGTCCATATGTTGACAGGTCATGAGGTTTGACAGTAGCCCTACTGGGTACATTGGTATCCTGGTTTCACATATCATATCCTACTATTCTAATAGGTTCACCTTTAACTCTCAACTTGGTTTCTCTTGTAGCTTGGTCTTTTAATTAACTAGATTTCTCAGGCCACCTATCTGTCCTGAGCAAAGACATTTCTATTTGTCTAATGGATATATCCATCCTGCAATAAGTAGGAACCTTGGCAAACATAATTTGGTACAAGGCCATGTGTCTAGGACAACTAGGTGCAGTCTCTACCTTATGACTGTAACAACCCTTTACCAACTGTTTGCTGCAATTTGCAAGCACTAAGATAGCATGTGTGCTGCCCCCCTGTGGACTGTTGTCCTCTGTTCTAGACGGAGTTACACCTCTGTACAATACCCCAACCTATCCTATTTCCTTCTATCACCTACCTACAGCCCCTCACTTGGTACATTCCCATCCTCATCTATGTCTCCTTTAGACATTACTACAAATACTTATATTGCAAGGTAATCCTAAACAATTAACAAGATTAAAGAGTCACATGATGGGATTATGAAGAGTAGGGGATTACCTGTTGGAGAAATAATTGTTCTGCTCTGGACTTCTTAACAACACACTTCGTAAATTGGAGGAGGCGCAGGAGAAAATCTTAGGGTTTGTAGATGGTGAGGGTTGGTTGTTACTACCCATATATATATAGGCAATCAATGGGGAGAGTAGATAAGAGCCGATCTTGGTTTGAAATTGTTTGGTTTGATCCTTTCGAACCACTCTATATTCGAGCAGAGGGAAGGATGTGGCTGGGTTTTGAATTTGAATTAGGTTTTTTGCACAAAACCCCCTAAGGAAGTTTCTATTTACAAAGCCCAATATACTCCTTTCACTATTTAATTACATTCATTACCAAAAAGGAATATTATAGGAGAGATTAAATTAAATTAAAACAAAATAGGAAAATTGCGCTAAGGGCTCACATGAACAGCAAACATTAATGCTAAGCATTCCTTCTCTACCGGACTATAACGATGTTCAGCTCCAATCATCGTCCAACTAAGGTAGTAGATGGCTTGTTCATGACCTTCTTTGTTCTTCTAAGCTAGCAAAGCTCCCAATGAATGATCCATCCCCCGGATATACATCAAAAAGGGTATTTCTGAGATCGGTGGTACTAGGACCGGTGGACTCATCAAATACCGCTTTATGTTATCAAATGCTCGTTGACATTCTTCTTTTCAAATGAAAGATACACATTTCTTCATTAACTGAGTAGATGGTCTGCAACGTCCAGATAAATTCGAAATAAACCTCCTAATGTAAGCAAGTCGACCCCGGAATCCTCGTAGCTCTTTTAGGTTGCGTGGAGGACGTATCTCTTGAATGGCTTTGATCTTCTCGGGATCAACGTGTATACCTTTAGAGGTAATGACGAATCTGAGAAATTTGCCACTAGAGACTCCCAAGAAAGACTTGGTGCGGTTCATTTTGAGTTGATGCTGGCGCATTAGATTGAAGATGGTTCTTAGATCTTGGATATGATCTTCCTTTAGACGACTTTTGACAACAATATCGTCAACATAGCATTCGACGGTCTTTCGCAAATGATCTCGAAAGATAGTACTCATAGCCCGCTGGTAAGTTGTACCCGCATTCTTAAGACCGAAAGGCATGACTGTATAGCAGTATATTCTGCAAAGAGTACGAAATAAAGTATGTTTTTCATCTTCAGGATTCATTCGGATTTGATTGTATCCAGAAAATCCATCCATAAAAGAGATTCATTCGAATCCACAAGTATTGTCGATCATGACATCAGTAATTGGGAGAGGGAATTCATCTTTAGGACAAGCGTCATTGAGATCTCGAAAGTCTATACACACTCGAACCTTCCCGGTCTTCTTTAAGACTGGTACAACGTTGGCTACCCAGTCATTAATGCTAAGCATTCCTTCTCTACCGGACTATAATGATGTTCAGCTCTAATCATCGTCCAACTAAGGTAGTAGATGGCTTGTTCATGACCTTCTTTGTTCTTCTAAGCTAGCAAATCTCCCAATGAATGATCCATCCCCCGGATATACATCAAGAAGGGTATTTCTGAGATCGGTGGTACTAGGACCGGTGGACTCATCAAATACCGCTTTATGTCATCAAATGCTCGTTGACATTCTTCTTTTCAAATGAAAGATACACATTTCTTTATTAACTGAGTAAATGGTCTGCAACGTCCAGATAAATTCGAAATAAACCTCATAATGTAAGCAAGTCGACCCTGGAATCCTCGTAGCTCTTTTAGGTTGCGTGGAGGACGTATCTCTTGAATGGCTTTGATCTTCTCGGGATCAACGTGTATACCTTTAGAGGTAATGACGAATCTGAGAAATTTGCCACTAGAGACTCCCATGAAAGACTTGGTGCGGTTCATTTTGAGTTGATGCTGGCGCATTAGATTGAAGATGGTTCTTAGATCTTGGATATGACCTTCCTTTAGACGACTTTTGACAACAATATCGTCAACATAGCATTCGACGGTCTTTCGCAAATGATCTCGAAAGATAGTACTCATAGCCCGCTGGTAAGTTGTACCCGCATTCTTAAGACCGAAAGGCATGACTGTATAGCAGTATATTCTGCAAAGAGTACGAAATGAAGTATGTTTTTTATCTTCAGGATTCATTCGGATTTGATTGTATCCAGAAAATCCATCCATAAAAGAGATTCATTCGAATCCACAAGTATTGTCGATCATGACATCAGTAATTGGGAGAGGGAATTCATCTTTAGGACAAGCGTCATTGAGATCTCGAAAGTCTATACACACTCGAACCTTCCCGGTCTTCTTCAAGACTGGTACAACGTTGGCTACCCAGTCATGATGTTGTTCTTCTCTGATAAAACCACAAGCGATAAGCTTTCTAACTTCATCATCTATCGCATCCATCATCTCAGGCTTGAATCGCCGTTGCTGTTGTTTGACTGGCTTGGCATTAGGCAAAATGTTAAGTTTGTGAGTTGTGACCTGAGGATCTAAACCCGACATATCTTCATAGCTCCAGGCAAAGACATCGATATATTCACGAATGAGATGAATCAGTTCTTGTTTATCCTCCTCTGGGAGATTTTTGCTAATGAAGATCGGTCGCGGTACATCTTTCTCTCCAACATTGATCTGAATTAGTTAATCTTCAGTAGGTGGTTCTCGTTGTCCAAAACGGAGTTCCCACTAGGTGTCCATCCTTTGTGCCCAAGGATTTGCTTCAGGAGCTTTTTTAATACCATCCTCGTTATTTTTTTGAGAACTCGGCAGACACCATATTATAAGATACTATCATCCAATGGACATGACCAATACTGGTATCAGAGTCCCATGAAATGGAATCTGAAGAATTAGAGCGTTCATCTTTATCAGATTCAGAAGCTTGTGGAGTCATAACTGGTGAAGTATATCCCAGCCCATATTTTGTTTTGCTATAGTATTGTTGTGATTTTTCTTTTGGAACAAGAATACGAATAGGAGTTCACCGTTCTTTGCCGCCATTGAGGCCGGTTTTGAAATCATAGCCCATTTTACGGATGATTGCCTTGGATTGTGGACTATAGCGATGCAGTTGTAGCCTTCCCGTATCATCCTTATTATCATTGTCAAGCATGATTTTTTGTTCTTTTCTTTTACTAAAAAGTATAGGAGTTTCGCCTTTCTTTCGAGAAGCCACTAGGAAGAACGATTCTTGTATTGATTCCAGTGATACCATATTTTGGAGAGATAGTACAACTCCTATTGTAAGTGGTTTGAAGCTATCTAGCATATCCAAATAACATTGAGTATGATAAGAGACATCAGTATACTGCAAAGGAGATGCTACTTTATTGATCTTTATATCATCATTTACAATAGGACTTTTAGCCTTAGAAGGCTTAGTCAGATTGATAACTAGAGGAGGAGTAGAAGAACGAGAAGTAGGGAGAGGTTTTTTACGACGAAGGTCGATTACAAGTGGCTCAGAGGAGGTGAGCTCCCTTTGTTCCAGTTTAACACCAGAAGGCTGCTTCTTGTGAGAAGGAAGGTAAATAGTCAATGTCTTGGAAGACCGAGGACAGGAAGTACGTCCTTTGACAGGGACCACCAGAGTATCATTTGGCACGCCTTTCTGTTCTTCGTCAGTGTCAATTGCCAATACCACCTTCATGAATTCCTCTTTGTACATGCGAGAATCATTGCAGTATGCTTCCACCCCCTTGAAAGGATTTAAGTCTACAACTTCTTTCTGTACTTCTACATTGCCATCCACATATTTAATACATTGATGGAGGGTAGAAGGTACAATGTTATGTTCGTGGAGGAATGGTCTTCCCAGCAAAGTATTGTATGAACCATGATTATCAATCACATAGAAAGTCACCTTCGTACGAAGATTGCCGATTTAAAGTTTCAGGCATATCTTCCCCAAAGGTTCACTTCTTCCTTGATTGAACCCCAAGATAGTAGTGATAGTTGTAGAAAGGTTGTACACCGGGATCTTCAAAGCGTCCAGCACAGTCTTCGGCATGATGCTAAGTGTAGACCCTGGGTCAATCAAAATACGATTGACTTTTATGGTGTCCACATATCCCGTGAAGTAGAGAGGACGATCATGACGATTGTCTTCTAACAACATGTCATCTTGTGTAAAAGTGATGTTGGGCATTGATTCAAATACACTATGACAATGTGTACAACTGACAGGTTCCTTTTCAGGCTTCTTGAGGAGAGATAGACAAGCATCAGCCTGCATCAAGACCTTACTCAGTGTTTCTCGAGTATCTTTTGAGAGACGTAAGAGTTCGAAGATTGACAATCTCGCTGGAGTGTTAGCCAGTTGAGCCAATATGTCAAAATTATATGGTTTCTCAAGTCCGAGAGATGAGAACTTCTTCAATGCTTTATCAAAGCGGACAGGTTGCTTTCCCTTGTCTGCTGATGTTGGTTTGGGAGGAATCGATTCCCTACTGGCGAAGATATGGATGGTATATTCTCAACGGGGGAAGATGATGCAGAAATAACATCGGGAGATGGAGTAGGATTCTCTTGAGTTTCGGGATACTCTCGGAGGTAAGGTTTTCCCGATCTGATGCCGATTAAAATTTCTTCTTCTGCTACAGGTTCAAAGGACACCATGTTGCAGCTCTTCGATTTAGTTTTAGAACGCTTCTTTTGATTGGAAGAAGAAGGTGCTTCAAAGTCTGCTACTAGATCTGGATGAATCTACATGATTTTTTCTTTATCCGTGGATAGTGGAACAAGACCTTCATTTTAGGGAGGTAGAAGATTCACAATTTCAAGAGTAGTCCTAGGAATGGGGACGACACCATCTTGCACTAGTTGCGGTGGAAAATCACCAAATTGCACAGAGATGACATTGGCCGTCACAGTCTTCTCGTCCTGTTGGAGAGTAACTGCACCAGAGTTGACCACTTCTTGGATTTTACCCTTGAGCACGTAGCATGCTCGAGTTGGATGCCCTATAAACCTGTGATAAACACAATATTTAGGATGGTCAGTCTTACCAACTTCCTCTGGCCGTTTTGCCTCTGGCAGTTAAAGCTTATTGCTTTTGATCAAGCAATTGAAGATGCTCATGATATCATCTTCATCGATAGAGTACTCTTCTTTTGGACGAGGTACTTTTTGTGGTGGTACTGATGGAGTGGGTGCAGGCTGAGCAACATTGACAGCCAATGACTTCTTACCCTTGAGATTGATGGCCAACGTTTCCTTGCCCTTACGATTGTTCTGGCGATTATTATTGCCGGATGTAGGATGTTTATCTTGGTTAGGATTAGCCATTTGCACTCCTAACTGTTTGAACTTTTCAGCACTAACGTTCGCAGCTTTGGCATTTACAATAAAAGAAGGCCAGTCTTGAAATTGTGTTGATCCTGTCCACATGCTGATAATAGGCAACAAGTTTGATTTGCAGGTGTCTATTGTCACAGAAGATGGAGTTCCTAGGGGCATTTTAAGTGTCTCATGGTGGAATCTTTTAATAAAATTCTCAGTGGTTTTATTGTGTTTTTGCTTAATTTTAATGAGGGCAGACATAGTCATATCGTTGACCCCCTCATAAAATCATTTCAAGAATATTTGCTTGAAACCAGCAAAGGAGGTTATGCAGCCATCAGGTAAACTACGGTACCAGTCATAAGCAGCACCGACTAAACAACCGACGAACACCCTGGTAAGAAGAGCATCATTTGCCTGTAATTGATCAGTCATCACTTAAAAGTGATTGATATACTGACTTAGAGAAGTGCTACCATCAAACAGCATAATGGTAGGAATCTTGTATTTAGAAAAAAATTGAACCTCCTTCCATTTTGTAGGATAAGGTTATTTTATTCCAAGTCTTTGTAGACCATCCTTCTGCTTGTAGGCCTCGAACTAGGTGCGTAACAATTTTATAGCTATATTAGCATCCCCTGATGATTGTGAATTGGTGGATTGATTCGAAGTATTAGGAGGAAGAACAACATAATAATTACCACCTTCAGCACCAGATTGACTAGGAGCGACTTGAATCGGTACAGAAGCAACCTGGGGAGATGGTACCCCCAGACCAACATTAACAGGCACAGAAGATTCTATGAGCTCAGGATTTATAGCATGATTCATAACCGGTGGTACTGCATGTTGAGCCACGATTATGGTGTGCATACTTGCGACCATTTCAGCCATGGTCTTCAGTTTATCCTCCAGTATAGCAATTCGTTGTTCTTGACTGACTGAACTAGAAGCATCTTGGTCTTCTGTAATGGCGTATGATGTTACCTCTCTTGCTACTATTGACGAGATAGTTTGTTCAGAGCTTTCACTATTTGCGTCAAAGTCAGATAAAGAATCCTCTCCCAGATGAGTGATGGGGAGATCTTCCTGATTAAAGACATCCTGGTCCAAATTCTGATTTTTCGATCTGGTATGTTGAAAGACCCCTTCACGGAGTTGACCCAAGTACTGTTGACTAGGATTGCGAGACGTGCCACGCTTTGAAGATTTTCTACCCCTAGTGTTCCGGGAAGTCATATTGATAGAAGCATATAATAGCTCATCTTCATCTACCATCATGGGTTCAGGAGTTGAAGCATAGTTCAGACAATCGAAGACAGATCATTTAGCTGATTGACAACAACACTTGATAACCACTTCATGAATGCAGTGGCGTTCTGATGGGTGGTTTAGAGGTGAGTGAGATGTCTCCGTGATCTCCCGTTTTTGTGTAAGACGTTCCCGGAGATCAGTTACCACCACAAGACGAGAAGAAGTCGGAGGAACGTATTCCTTAATGATGTTAGGAACATGACTCCGGTTCTTAAGATGCTTAGTTCCGTGGGTGTATAGAGAAGTACTTAACTCATTAGCATAAGTGATTGGATCTTTCTCTTCAAGGCTGTGTTTCTGGCGCAAGTTAGCCCTTGGCATAGGATGCTTGCATTTTACCGAGGTTGATACTGATTGACGCCTGTTGAGATAGGCACGCAAATCAGATAATTCTGCTCCCGGTGCATCAGTCTGAGATACCAGCAATTTTTCTTGCTTGGATCTTGAGATATACAAGGTTGGAAGATCTTGAGAAGTTACCATAGGGGTAGACAGAATGCCTCTTTGATCAACATTCTTCCCTCTAGTAGAGATTTGAAGACCTCTGTTGAGAATAGAGGAATCTCTATTCACGAGAATTCTTGTTTTGACTGGTGCAAATGTACAGTCTAAGATATTTTCCTCCGAGTCATAGATCGGAGAATATTGAGAAAAAACCAAAGGGTGCTTTCTTTTATTTTGTGAAGGGTTAGCTAAAAAGTATTTTTCTCTGTTTTGTTGTTGAACCCCAGTGAGCGCAGGTTGCGCAAGTTGAGGAAGTGCCAAAGGGCCCTTCCCTTTGTGCTATCTAGTACTAGCACTAGAACATTGCTTCTTCAAGTTCAGAACTGGAGAAGAAGAGGGAATAGCCAAAAGGCTATTTCCCTTGGGTTGTGCCAGGGAAACAGAGTGAGTGGATTGCGCTCGGGTAATAGAATGAATAGGTTGTGCTCGGGCAACAGTAGTAGACTGCGCCTTGGTCACAGAAGCAGTTTGTGCCGTGTCAGCAGAGTGAATAGGTTGCGCTCGGGCAACAGAGTGAGTGGGTTGCGCGCGGGCAACAGAAGCGGGGTGCGCCTTGGCCACAGAGGCAGATTGTGCCTTGGCCACTGAGCGAATGGATTACGCGCAGGCAACAGAAGCATGCTGTGCCTGGGCCACAGAGCGAATGGGTTACATGCCGGCAACAGAAGCAGGCTGCGCCTGGGCCACAGAGGCAGTTTGTGCCTTGGCCACTGAGCGCTCAGGTTGTGCCTGGACAACAGCAACTATGGAAGGCTTAGGAGTCCACACAGTTCTGCTCTTGGCAATAGCCACAGTGTGCTTGGTGTCTTGGTGTTGATCATATCCTCATAGGCTATCTGGTTGACTTGAACAACCAGGGTCTTCTGCGTCTTACCGATTGACGCGGTATCACATTGAGTTGTCACCTTCTCATCGGAGGAGAAAGTCGTCCCAAGTAGAGTCGCCATTTTGTTTGCAAAAACAAAAAGTTTATTCCAAACTTAAAAAGAATCGTACAAAGTACAATGAATTCTGGGAAAGTATAACTTTAGAAATCCGATCAGAAGACGATCGCTTTATCCCTTGGACTATGTGAACTTGAAGACTAAAACCTCTGGAGAATGCAGCAGCACTTTTGCAAGAACTTTTGATCTCTGATGCCTTGATAATGATTGGAAACTCTATTTATAGAGTTCTGAAAATAACTATTTTAGTAGTTATTCTGATGTGCGCGAGGTTGAACTGCGCGACTTTAGGTTGCACCAACTTCAGGTTGCGCCAACTTTCATTCAGTTACTCGAACATGTACTAACTGTATTTAGACGCATGGCATCATATGATTGAGATGTGCATGGTCGTGTATAGATTAGTGGACATGTTTTGAGAGATTAGTGGCATGTGCGCCACGTCATCCTGCTTTAGAACGTAAGTTGCCTCAACTTTGTCAGGTTGTGCGAACTTCAGTCAACGAGTCAAACTGCGCTTGATTAGGTTGTGCCTAGGTGCAACTCAGTGCATAGGCACATGGCATGCTTTGGGTACGTGTCAGCTTGTGAAGAGAGTTTGTTCAGGTTGTGCCTAGGTGCAACTTGCAGAGTGCGCGAAACAACTGTCATCAAATGCTAACAAATCGTCTCGAACGCCATGCTTTACGAAATTTGAAGAGATTTTCTTCGTTTAACGTGTTGTCAGTTGTCAGCGCTGTCAGTTAATGATGACAATTATTGTCAGGCGCCACGTAGGCTTAGGCGCAAGGTGATTGGGTACAATCTGATATGTGGCGCAGCTTGAGCAGTGGCGCAACTTGATCTCTGGGCTTCATAATAGTGGCACAACTTGATTTTTTGGGCGCAACTTGATTGCTGAATAGTACAAACATAGCGCAACTTAATTTTTAGGCTCTACACTTCTAAGCAGACCGTGGGACCGTTTTCCATGTTCTAACATATTTCGACCCGTCGGGATTATTCCCTTAGCTATGTGGATGCGTCTCTTTTATTATCAACCCTAACTTGTGCAAGTTGAAAATATGCGAGTTATTATGTGAAGGCTAAGACGAGGCAAGTTCATCGAAACTACCCCACCTGAGCGAGTCTTCGAGCAAGCCATTGCGAGGCTAAGTCCGAACGCCGTTGGCATTTTAATTCTTCCGATTGACTGAGCGGGACGGGGAACTACAATGGTGGTCTCCCTCTGCCGCGGCCGCACCAACCTCCTCGCCGACGCCATCCGCCACTGCTACGCCCTCCTCCCTCCGCCGCCTTATCCTCTAAGAAGGCCCCTCCTTTTCCTCTCATCTCCTCCCCCTCGACAAACATTATCATCTCCACTAATACCTGATGAGCCGGAGTCGGTCGTCCGTCTCCCCCTACATGCGTAACATGTCCCCTCCCAACTCCGTCACCTACTCCCACCGCCCTCCGACCGTGGCCGTCCACTTCGTCGATTACCCCTACGACGATCTCTACAGCTACTAATACTTCACCTTCAATGGCGGAGGAGGGTTCTTCGGCTCTTTTTCGCTTAATTTGGCTCCGCATGCGAGCTCCTTCTCTTTGGCCCTTTCGTTCGGGGGTCTTGGAGTCGAGTATTATGATCTTCTTTATGTCGGTGTGCTTGCCACCGCTAAAGATGGATTTGACGACGGGAGTGTGGGGATTCGAATCAGATAACTTACTGTCGAGCAACGAATGGAGGTGGAGTGGTGGTGATGGTGGTGACGACTGGGAAGGAGGGAGAGGCTGCGCTAGTAAAGAAGGAGAGGCGGTGAGCGGATCCCATCAGTGGAGTTCCTCATAACTTCAACTTTAAAAACGAAGAAGTAGAAATGAAAAAACAAAGGAGAAATAAACTATTGTAGCGGTCCCATCGGTGGAGTTCTTGTCTCCCTTGTTTGTGCAACCAAACACTGGAAGTGTTTGAAATTGGCTTCCATGTGCAAATGGTCCACTTCAGCAACAAAATAGCCCGTTAGACTCCATTTGACATATCAAATGATTTTTATTGACCATTTATGTCAAGGTCCAAATGGACATTTTTATGCATGGGACTCTTTGGTTAGGTAAAAACCTTTCGTTTGGGTGCTTTGAAGAAGTGGATGTTAAAAGTAAAAATTCTAAAGTTTGGTGTTTGAATGATTATTGAAGTGAGTTGGAAAGTGTAATTTCTTGTAGTTATTATGATTTGGAAAATGTTAGAGTAGAGAGGAAGTGAGAAATCCAACAAAACATGCAACGGTCCACTTCGGAAAAAAAATAATTCGATTTTTAAACTCTGATTTGTGATGGACAAAATTGACTGTTCATGTCAGGAAATTTTATCTTTAAATTTTTCAACCAAACACGAAAAAGATCCTAAATCCACAAACTAATAAACATCCCATCCAAACATACCAAATGGAGAGAGCTTTCTCCAAATGAGAGATTTTGAGCAAGAAAATGCTAAGTTTACTACCAAAAATTTATAATTTTTTTACAACCCATATCCATCCCATGCTAACATGGTCCCATCCGGTCTTCTCTCTCTCCCAATCAAAGGATGCCACGTAGGCGATTGTATAGTTTACAAACAAAATTGATTGTAAGCGTAGCATTTTGAGCAAAGGGACAGGAACAACTACTGCTCTCTAAGGCTTTTTCTAAGGGCACTACCAAAATTGCTAGGGGGCATCACTTACTTGGGGGCAGCCCAAGAAGGTGGAGAATTTGCTAGGGGGCATTCAAAATTTGCTAGGGGGCAGCCCAACCCTCCAAACCCTTCTTTTTACTTTCATTTACATTCTACACTCTCTCTCCTCAAGAAGAAAAAAAGAGCTATCCCTCTCCCTCTCCTAAAACCCTAATTTCTTCTTCTCCACCACTCCACTCCCAATTCCTCCACCAAGATTTCTTTCACAATCTTTTCGAAGAGATGACACGCAAGTCAAAGCAACCGGAATCCAGGTACGTTCTTCCCTATTTTATTCGAGAATTTTGTACATTCTATTCGAAACCCTAGAATATTTTTAATTCTTGATTTTTTTTTGATAAAATAGGTTTAGAATCTCTTTTACGTTCTCTTCCCTAATTTTCGAACACAAGAAACCCACATTTTATGTTGAAACCCTAACCCTAGAACACGACAAACTAGCATATCGTTGTGGCAGTTCGGGTCTCATAACAGTAGGACTGTCAGGCCTGTGGCAGTCCTACTGAAAATCAGGACTGCCAGAGTCCTGGCAGTCCTCTTGTGAAAGAGGACTGCCAGGACTGTGGCAGTCCTCTTGTGAAAAAGGACTGCCAGGACTGTGGCAGTCCTGATTTTCAGTAGGACTGCCACAGGCCTGGCAGTCCTACTGTTATGACATATGGGGGTGGATAATACATGTTGTTTCTATTATTTAATAACTGTATGTTGTCATTCAGTCCACCGACCGCTAACAAAAGAATACGGCCCACCGCGTCAAAGCGGAAGGAACGTGCGGGACGTCCTCTCGAGCGTCCGATAACAATTTCTGAACCGGCGTCCCAAGCTCGGTCTCGGACGCCGCCACTGGCACGTCAAGCTCGATCGAAGCAATGAGCTCCTACTCCTACACGATCTTCCGATGACGACGACGATGGCGTGCCAATTGGCCGACTCCTATCACGTCAAGGCAGTTCTGCTCCATTTGATGAGGTCGGTCCTTCTAAGGAGGCCGATCCTTCTGTGGAGGCCGGTCCTTCTGAGCCGCCTGTCCGTCCGCCCGGTTGCTCAATGTTGGTTTCTTTTGAGAACCACATTGCGTATGAAATATGGAAGAACCCGGTATATACATGACGTTTGTAAGCTACCAGTTTTTAGTATACTATATATATATGTATTTCATAATTGATATATTTTTCTGTTGTTCGATATACAGAGGACATATCGTATCCTTAGGGCTGTGAGTCACGAAAAGAAAACTGTGTCCTGGCAGTTTGCAAGCTTATCGGAGGCCGTCCAGAGCAAAATTATACCGAACGACTTGCACAATTTGGCACAAAACGCCTATCGGATAATTAATAGTGCCCTCATATCTGCCATTGTGGAGAGATGGCACCCGGAGACCAACAGATTTCATCTCCCAGCAGGGGAGATGACCATTACACTTGACGACGTCTACCAGATACTGGAGCTGCCAATGACCGGGCGCGTCATGACCAAAGAATATTACACCAATGAGAAATCCGTGAAATGGTACGAGAAGATCGTCAACTTCGTCTCAAGTCACCTTGGACTTCAGGCTACGAGTTTTACAACTCTGCCAGGCTTCAAGAAGTCATATGGAATTCCTCTGTCATTTCTGGTGGACCACTTCATGGATATGGAGGTGGATGACGATGACGATGATATGGTCGACGCGGTGGCCCGTGCGTACATGTTGTTCGTCCTAGGAACGGTCGACATTCCGGACAAGTTCGGAACGTCAATACATGCTAGGTACATGCTCAATTTATCTGAAGTGGATGACTTCATTGATATATCCTGGGGAAGCGGTATCCTAGCCAATCTTTATCGCGAGCTCGGTATCGCATCCCGTGTCGGGACTAAGACAATAGCCGGCTGTCAGACTCTACTACATGTAAGAAAACTTCTAACAATTTAATCTTGTATACTTCATTTTGTTGTTTATTTTTTGATTATTCATTTATAAATTGAATAGGCATGGATATACGAGCATTTTTCGATGCTCATACGGGCTGACCTGAACCCAGAGTATGTTGAACACCTTCCTAGAGTGTGTCGATGGAGGCTATCCCAGCTAGAAACCAAAAATTGGCAAATACTGGCTTCCATTCGTGAAGTACTAGACAATTTGGTGCCAGAAGAGGTACTAAATTTTGACTTACTTTGTCATGTTAATTTTGCTTTGTTGTTAACTATTTTCCTACAGATTTTTTGGAATCCATACCGGGATTTACGTGAGCAGAATCGTGAGGTCCAACCAGTTTCTTTATTTCATGGCATGATCACATGCTAAGATATTACAGAGCCGTACATGCCCGATAGAGTACTTCGTCAGTTTGGCTTCGTACAAACTGTGCCGAAGCGCACACTACGACTGTTGAAGCCTCCGCGCGGAACACAACCTTTAAATTACAAACCGACAGATTTCGACTGGGTGACCGACTTTTACTCCGAGTGGCAACGACATGTACTTCGAGAATCTGAAAGACGACCGGTCACCCTGATGGCCGACTGCAGCGAGGACTACATGTCGTACTTCCTGGGGGTCGGACATCCTAAGTTGTCAAACCCTACAAACCCGGGTCCCGTGGCCATCGGAGCAATTGGAGCTCTTCCTTCCAAAAATATCTTGTATGCTGGGTTGGTGAGGATGGTGAGTTCCGTATTTGTAATTAGACTGAGATTTTCATGTTTGTAGACTTAATTCACTTATACTTTCATTTATAGTCTCAAAAGGTGAAAGAATTGGCCCAGACACTCCGGAGAGGTTGCCAAAGTGACACTAGTGTCGCGGTCGCCAACGAGCTTGATCGCATCGACGACGTGGTCGAGTTCCCTTTCATGAATAATAGGGAGTCTCGTTCAAAGGCCCGACATGATATGTAGTTGGATGTGGAATGATCATTAGTTGGATGTAATCTGGATATTTTTGTAAAGATGTTTTTGTTGTTTGAAACTTGAAGAATATATTTGTTGTTTGGAAACTTAAGTTGTTGGGCAGACTTTTGTTGTTTATAACTCTCTATGATGAGAGTTTGAAAGTGAAATTCTCTGTCACAGAGAGTTTCAATTAGGACTGCCACCCCCCTGGCAGTCCTATACAAAAGGAGGACTGCTAGGGTGTTGGCAGTCCTAATTAAAACTTGCTGTTACAGCAAGTTTCAATTAGGATTGCCAGCACTCTGGCAGTTCTTCATAAGTGTAGGACTGCCAGGGGGTTGGCAGTCCTATTTGTAAGTCATTGAATTAATATTTGTTTACGATTCTAAAATTTTGGCAAAAGTGCTAAAACGGAGGTCCAAACATCATTTTTTTGCGATTCTAAAATTTTGGAAGGCCGTCAACTATGAAGCAGTTAATCTCAGGCTCTTCGAAAATATGCTCATTTTGCGACAAACCGGGCCTCGTTTCGACCTTCCAGTCAAAAGTTATGGCCCTCCAAAGTTTCAACTGACCATAAAATGCAGGAGAATGACCATTCTCCGTGTAAATTAACACGGAGAATGGCATTCTCCGTGTTTCTAACACGGAGAATGGACATTCTCCGTCTTAATTTACACGGATAATGGTCATTCCAGTATTAAAATGCAGGAGAATGACAATTCTCCGTCTTAATTTACACGGAGAATGGCCATGAATGACCATTCTCCGTGCTAAATTACACGGAGAATGACCATTCTCCGTGCTAAATTAGACGGAGAATGGCCATTCTCCGTGTAAATTAAGACGGAGAATGGCCATTTTCCGTGAAAATTACACGGAGAATGACCATTCTCCGTGCTAAATTAGACGGAGAATGGCCAGTCTCCGTGTAAATTAAGACGGAGAATGGCCATTCTCCGTGAAAATTACACGGAGAATGACCATTCTCCGTGCTAAATTAGACGGAGAATGGCCATTCTCCGTGTAAATTTACACAGAGAATGGTCATTCTCCGTGTTAATTTACACGGAGAATGCCATTCTCCGTGTTAGAAATACGGAGAATGTCATTCTCCGTGTTAATTTACACGGAGAATGGTTATTCTCCTGCATTTTAACACTGGAATGACCATTCTCCGTGCTAAATTATACGGAGAATGGCCATTCTCCGTGCTAAAACACAGGAGAATGGTCATTTATATAACAGCAAGTTTCAATTAGGACTGCCAGCACCCTGACAGTCCTCCTCTTGTGTAGGACTGCCAGGGGTGTGACAGTCCTAATTGAAACTCTCTGTGATAGAGAGTTTCAAAACTCTCATCACAGAGACTTACAAATAGGACTGCCACCCTCCTGGCAGTCCTACTCTCTGTCGATTTTCCTTTCATGATTATGATTTGAGTAAATTGTGGATATTATGATGTTTAACTTGTTGGATATTATGATGTTTAACTTGTTGGATATTGTGATGTTTAACTGATTTGATTATGATATTTAATTGTCATGTACATTCATAATTGTGATGTTGTGAATGAGGACTGCCAGACCACTGGCAGTCCTAGTGTGAATGAGGACTGCCAGTGGTCTGGCAGTCCTGATGAAAACTCACTGTGTGAGTTCAAAACTCTCACACAGTGATTTTTGATTAGGACTGCCAGACCACTGGCAGTCCTAATGTGAATGAGGACTACCAATGGTCTGGCAGTCCTGATCAAACTCACACAGTGAGTTTTGATCAGGACTGCCAGACCACTGGCAGTCCTAGTGTGAATGAGGACTGCCAGTGGTCTGTCAGTCCTGATGAAAACTCACTGTGTGTGAGTTCAAAACTCTCACACAGTGAGTTTTGATTAGGCTAGTGTGAATGAGGACTGTCAGTGGTCTGGCAGTCCTGATCAAAACTCACTGTGTGTGAGTTCAAAACTCTCACACAGTGAGTTTTGATTAGGACTGCCAGACCACTGGCAGTCCTAGTGTGAATGAGGACTGCTATTGGTCTGGCAGTCCTCATCAAAACTCACTGTGTGAGTTCAAAACTCACACAAAGTGAGTTTTGCTTAGGACTGTCAGTCCACTGGCAGTCCTCATTCACATTAGGACTGCCAGTGGTCTGGCAGTCCTGATAAAACACACACACAGTAAGTTTTGATTAGGATATTTTACAGGACTTCACATATATTTGACTTCACATTTCACACAAGTACTTCACATATATTTGACACAAGTAGGATATTTCACACACACACGTATATCAGACAGGAAAAAGTAAAAAACAAAAAACATATATTTGGCTTCACATTTCAAAATGATATACTTTAATGTTTACAAAATGGGTCATCCATATACAAAATGTTTACAAAATGGGTCATCCATATACAAAATGTGAAAACTTCATTCAGTCGATTTCGACGTCGTAGTAGCCAACCGGTAAGTCTCTTGGCTCCTCCATCTGTAACAGTTTCCTACAATGATTGATTTGATGATCAAAAGGCCCGGTCCAGGACTTCTCTTCTGCCGGTGCTAGTTTGTACCAAACTGTTGTAGGTGGAGGAATCGGAGAATGACCGATCATCCTTAGCATGACAAAGTGATCTTTGATTTGACCTATAGTACATAGATTAGTTTGTCTGTGCTCCGCCGGAGGAGCGCACATCGGAAAAAAAGTATTGCGAATCCCCGCCGAAAAAAGTACAACAGGGATCCGATACCGATTAGCAAATCAATACAAGACAGACGGGATGGACATGTAGTGGTCTGGCCCGGTAACACTGTCAGTGCAAGGAATACTTGTCAACAAACTTGCAACTGTTTCTTCGCTTAGGATGCGGGAGTATAATGGAACACGACTCTCTAATTCCTCGTACAGCTCCTGTCTCACTTGCCTCCATCCGTCTTTGTCAGAATAACCGAGATGTATTGCAAGCACATAAAATCCGCAATGGCCATCCCCCGGGACATCAACATTAGACCAGATGTAACTGCGAATCTCAGGATGAAAATTATGGATATACAAACGCAACGTTTGACTTTCCACAGTATCTTCGTTTGCAATATCCGTTTTCTCTTTTTTCCGGCAAATGATAAGCTTGCTCTTCCGTGCAGGCGGAGCTTGCTCTAAGCTTCGTTCAATATGCTCAAAGGATGATGGATCTCTCTTGGTTGACTCAAGCCTTCTCTTCTGTGAACTACTCATTCTTGTTTGAGGCCTGCCCTTTGGATTGGAAATAACGGACGGCTCATGCATTCTAGTAGTCACCGGACATGCAAGTTCTTGGATTTTAACCTCAAGGCACTCCCGCTCTGCTCCTGCTGAGGCACACCACCGTGCATGGAGAAGTTTCACTTGTGGCAAAGAGAAGAAATCATCGTTTGTCTTCACCACGGGCATTATAGACAACTGACTCCAACGTTCATCGACAGCAAGAACTGGAATAGGAATGGACTGACGACGATATTCATTAATCTCATGGCCACAAGGGAGGTCCAGTATATGTCTATGTACACACCCGCAAACCTGAGGATCAAAGCCGACAAACTTTGACCTATCAATCTCTTCAAATATGAAATCCAACGCCTTGTGAGAAATGACACGCATTAAAGAATCCAAGAGGACTTCCTTTCTATACTCATGCTTGACAATATTTAAGCTCATCTCAAATGATGCCTTGATTTCGTTCACCGTCCGATCTATTGATATATGTATCGCTTGTCAAACCGAAACGAAGTTGCCTTGGGATGACTTTAAATGCCTCTTTAATACTGAGTGTGCTCCTTCGACACGGTTGGTAGTTGTCGTAACGTAATGCTTCACCACATTCGTCCATGCTAAGACGAATTGTTCTTTGTGCGGTTCAAGCCATGTCTCTTTGATGTAAGGAATGCATGCCGGCTCCCTTCCCTCCCACTTCTCCTTGAATAAGTACCATGCGATGGCGTAACTGTCTATCGTGCTGGCTCGCCATACACAATTCCAGTCATGGTTGAATTCGTCAAAAACTTGGATGTCAAGTTTACCATCCACTTTTTCGAACTTCAACTTACATTGGGATTGTATATTACGATTTACATGAAAAGTGCATAGCAATGTATCCGCTTGAGGAAACACAATTCGAATAGCATTCATTAGAGCATACTCTCTGTCGGTAACAAAAACCGAGGGCTCTCTCTGACCGGTGTAAAGGATTTTCAGTTTCTCCAACGCCCATGTGTAGTCTTCAACTTTCTCACTCTTCATGAAGCAAAAAGCAACTGGAAATATTTTCCATGTAGAGGTGTAGCCGACAATATGAAAGAGAGGCATCTTGAACTTATTGGTCTTGTACGTGCAATCAAGAACTAATACGTCGGCGAAAGACCGAGCCAAATGTGTGCAATCGGGATGAGCCCAAAAGAGTGAAATGACTTCATTGCTCTGGGGATGTCTTCTATGGTGCTCAACATAATGATTATCTCCAAGCAACTTCATCACTTCTTGCATCGCCATTCTCGATTTCGACCGAATGGCGTTAGAAGAAGATAGGGCGTTGTATATTGACTTCATTGTAGACTTGTTCTTCTCATCTTCATGTCGTATGACGGAATATATTTGTCTCGGTGCAACTCCGAAATTGGACAAGTCTTCCACTATCTTCTTCTCTGTAATGTTCAACCGTCCGACATACGGATGACCCAATAGTGTTTCGGCAATCTCGTGGTTGTGGATTCCATTCATGACTTGGACTGTCCACTTCGCTTCTTCATCCTTTCTAATATAGATTTTGAACGGACAACCACATTTTCTCGTTCCAACATTTCTCTTTGAAACTTTACTTTGGATAACTTTATCTTTCTTATGGCTTCTAAACACACCACCTCGTTCACATGAAACCACAGTGGTTTATTGTCCCGGACAGTTTCGGGCCGATCTTGATATCACAAGAACTATGTTGTTTACCCGTCCAACTTCTCGGCACCAATTTAGCGCACCTTCGTATGATTCAAAACACATATCGGTCCTGAATAAATGGCCTACATCGACGCCAATTGGAGCAGCTACCTCGATACCGGAAGATGATAAGTCCTACAATATAACTTAAAGTTAATAAAAGAAAATAACACAACTCCAAAAATGTGCAAACTGCTGCCAAAATGTAGGAGTGCAGAAGGCAAGGCAGTCCTTGCAATAATCAGGACTGCCAATTCACTGGCAGTCCTTTCAATAATCAGGACTGCCACAACTCTGGCAGTCCTTATGTTTTAAAGGACTGCCGCGGTTTGGGCAGTACTGTATGTAGAGGTGGACTGCCAGAGTATTGGCAGTCCTGTCCGTAACAGCCCCGAATTTCACCCGACATGAATGTTACAATTGGCTTACCAAGAGTGCATCCAAAGCAAGAATGTGTTCTTCGGACATATCGGGACGAGAGTCTGCTACATTCGATGACCCGGGTTCTTCCATGTTCCTTTTTTCTAAATTAAACACATATAAATCATTATTTATATGTGAAATTATTGTGAGATAGTCTACAAATATATTAATTAGATGACATACCCATTAACGGATGAAGTCGATGACACTGTAACAAAAATTTGGACCCTAAATCTTCAGAATATCTTGGTTGGGAGACAATTTGGGTTAGGATTTACAAATTTATGACCTAGAAATTCTTAGGGTTGGAGAAAAAAGTGGAGGAGAAGGAAAGAGTAGAGAGAAAAGAAGGGAAATAAAATTAGGTTGGTATTTATATGATATCTTGGGCTAGCCCCAAGCAAATTTTTTTGATGGCAAACTTGTAATTTTTTAAAAAAAAATTGGAATAGCTCCAAGTAATTGTTGTGGTGCCCATAGAAAAAGCCCTCTCTAATTGGCTAAACAGTTGGCCCTAGTGCCACTAGATCTCTTGCTTGACCAGCAACTCGAGGCCGATATCTACAAATCACTGGAGTGATACCGATAATATCGGCCATCTCGGAATAATATCAGAATATTCCTTTTACTGCGTTATATAACTCGAAGACGGAAAAATGCTTTCCTTTGTGAAGAAAGCCGACTCCTTTCTGAAGGTTCCACGAAACATCAATCATCATCAGCCTTCATTCTTCAGTTTCCAATTGCCAATTCGTTTAGTTCATCTTCTACTTGTAGCTGTGGATTGAAGTCAGTTCGGTCGAGTGAAGTTGGTCAACTGATTTCTTTAGTGGGTTTGATTAGTTTTCATGATTCCACTAATGGGTTGTTGTCAAAATTTAATCTTGGAAAGTTCCCATTTTTATATATTTTTTTGGGGTCTTTGCAGGAGGGGTACGTTTTGGGCACCATGGTGAATCATCTTGGGCTGATTCCACTTCTGGTTATTTTTAGCTTTTGTGGAAGTTCTGGAAATGGTGTCCTTGCTGGGGAGCAGCCACTTTCAAGAATTGCCATCCATAGGACTGTGCTTGCACTTCATGATTCTGCTACTGTGAAAGCTTCTCCACTGGTCCTTGGTTTGAAGGTATATTTCAATATAAATGGTTTGCTAATTTAAGAGAAATTAATGTGTGTATTTGTGTGATGCATATGTAGTTTTGATTCAAGGTCCCATCTTTCTGCTCTCAATATTAGTATGGTTTATGTAGTTTAAATTTGTTGGGTAAATATGATTGAAGAGAAAGTGATGCTCTCCTTTTCTTGAGAAATGAGAACATCTGACAATGGAATGGGGTGGAAAGAAATAGGATGGAGGAGGAAGAGTGGAGGCCTCCCAGCAGTGAAGTAAGAGACAGTAGGTATTGGACTAGTATGAAAATATAACTCTCAACCATCGTAATAACTCTAGTTTGTTGACGCAGTGGCAGCACTTTAACAATTGAGATGCATAAGAGAAACCCATGGTCAAATCTCCTATTGCAGGTGTTTTAAGCAGATTCTATTAAAAAATTATACTTTTGCGTGAATCCAGTTGTCAACCTTTAAAATGGGAATTCGACCTGCGGGTGTGCATTTGGACACTACGAATATATAAAGTCAACTCGCATCATAACTCCTAGAATTTGGTGTTGTGTCCCGGACTTTATGTAGGTAGGATTGGAGTCTTGGAGACTAGCCGATAGCGATAGGGAGGCGGCACTGAAGAATACTAATTACTAAGTCTAAGTCAGAACAGATAGAGACTGACCAAGAAGATAATTTTGTGGCTGAAGCAGACATTTGTGGAGGTCAGTAGTGGAGGGGATTTGGAGTAGTTGGTGGGTATAGAGGCTAGTGGAAGAGGGATGAAAGAGGTGAAGTAGTGGCGAAGTGGTCTTGGTATTTGGTGAAGCAGGGGGAGTGTGATTGGATGCCTAAAGCATGTGTAGGATTGGGACTAGGGGTAGACTACAAAAATGGAGGATAGTCTGTTCATTTGGTCACTACCATTAATGTCAGAAATTTATGACCTCTGATCCAACTGAAGTTTAGGGCTTGTGATGCCTAGTTTTGCACCTTCGAGGAATGTTTAGTCTCGAACCCAAACTTTAGGGGCTCTAGTGAATATTATCTAATTTGTCTTCTATAGGTAATCAAAACCATGTTTTAAGGAACTTCTCACACATTGATCGATAAGTAGATGACTAAGACATGGTTTAGATGATATCGAGTCAACCGAGAGTTGTTCCTTTGTATTCATCTGAGGCACTTCCCCTAAGATTTGTTGACTATAAATTATATTCGTCAATATTAGTACTCACCAAATTGTGGAGATTAAGAATTTGTATACAGGTGCCTCAATTTTTATTTATCTGATAGTGTAATTTGTGTTGAAAATAATACCAGAACTAGGATGTGAATTGATTAAAAGTAAGAAAAAAGAACATGGAATAGCTTCTTGTGCTTTTATACATGTCGTAATCTGTGCTTTCAAGTTATAGTTCTCTATATGTTTGTCAATTAAGGGGAACTGGAATCAGTTTATAAATTGCTAATGTTGTGGTGTTTAAGAGATGCATGAATGTCTGTAATTATTGCAAAATGTGGATTTTGCATTTGATGGAACTATTACAATGATTATTGGTAAATGACACCAGTATGCACAATGAATAAGTTATGTGTATATGTTGTCTGAGATCTTGCGAACTTGTGGCACTAAATATTTTTTAACTAATAGAAGCATAAAGTTCAGTTAGATGCCATTGGAAACTGGAACTAGGATGATTTAGCTGCTAGCGTTTTGTTCCGCAGCTACTGATTGACTGGTTCTAGATTTCAACAATATGATTGAACAGTCGAACCAAGCTGAAGGAGATTTTCTTTTCCTGCAGCAGATCCCTAAAAGTTGGGATGAGGGCTTTTTTTTCTTCTTGTTTATGATTGAATGGTTGATTGGTACATAATGTGTCTTAACCAACTGCAGAAAGTGTGTTCAACTGCATCTTGAAATTGTTTGTTTTATTACAGGGACAAAGTAGTGAATGGGTCACTTTAGAATATAGTCACCCAAATCCTTCACCAGATGACTGGATTGCTGTTTTTTCTCCAGCAAATTTTAGGTATGACTAATTTGTTAATTAATTGTCTACTTCCATCTCATCTTTGATAAGATCAAAAGATTTTTATTTTCATGTCATAGTTCATACTAGATCTTTTAGTTCATCATGAGTTCTGTTCTGACCACAGAACATGCTTCTACGGCTCTAGCTGAGCTTCTTAATCTGAAGGAAAGAGTGCCTAATCATTATTTTAGTTTTTCGGATTCGTGTAAGGGTTTGTTTGGCTGCAAGGAATTAAAATTCCATGTCTTTCCAGCTTTAGAATCTGAGCTAAATCATTCTCTTGCTTTCTAGAAATGGTAGAGTTGCAAGTCCATGAAGAATTCCTGTTCTCATTCCCAGTGACAAGTAGATAGTTGGTATTTTCTCATGTAACATAGGAAACCCAATATATGGACTCTTAACAGATATGATGAGCTCTCATGGGGCCCATATGAATATCCACCAACCTTCCAAGAAAGAAAACGAAACAATTGGTTCTGTCAAACAGCATGGATTAGAATTGTGATTTCATGGTTCTCAACCCCATGGATTGTCATTCCGCGTGATATTTCAGTACCGTACAACAATACAGGGCCTACTGTTCCGATTATCCTTAAAGACTATATAATCTAGTACGAGGAGTTCTAATTTGTTTAGCTGATCTATCTACCCCCACATCCTACAAAGTAAAAGGAGGAGCTGACGCAATATCATTCTTGATTTACAGTGCTTCTATCTGTGAACCACAAAACGAGAGAGAATATCCACCAGTTTTGTGTACTGCTCCTATTAAGGTTATTACTTGCTTTATTCTTTGGGTATTGACTGTTGTTTTAAAGTATGTAATTACTGTACAAGGTAAAGTGACGGATCATATATTGTCTCTTTTTGCAGTATCAATTTGCAAGTTACCAAAATGGTAACTATAACAAAACTGGCAAGGGAACTTTGAAGCTTCAACTGATAAATCAGAGGGCAGATTTCTCTTTTGCTTTGTTTAGTGGCGGTCTCTCAGAAGTATGCCTCCAACAAAAATCTTGATGTTCCAAATTAGATTCTGCTTTTATGACAAAATAGATATATCATTTGATTTAAATTAACTTTGAATTCAGAAGATTAGTTTGTTAAGCATGGATAATCTTCATGAATTCAGATTTTCTAACAAAGTAATGTAGTTCCAAAAGTAATCTGGTCTAACAAGTGATATAGAGCACACATTTTGTTGGTATGTATGCTATTCTTCTTTTTCGAAATATTGAATCTTCTATTTCTAACTATGGAGTATACACACACTATATTTTGTACGAAAAGGAAAAGTATCTTTCGCCACCTATACTTTTTGCGATATTTAAGCTAGGAATGTGTACCTAGTCAAAATAGAGGGGTAGGGGTAGGATGGGTGGATATTTGAAGATCAGTTGATTGAATGTTGATATGGTATTGAATATGTCAAACTCTTCTCAAATATCTGCATGAGTTTGTTATTACAATGGGGAAATTGTGGAGCAGAACTATCTTCGAAGGTCCAAATAATTTGCAGAATTGCTGATTGAATGTTGATATGGTATTGAATATGTCAATTTGATTCAAATTTGTGACTGAGCAGTGGTTACACACACACGTCACTTGTTGGGCATGGAGACCTATATATGTAGTTGTATGCTTATGTATGTCAATTACTAAAAGCATATATAGACTGGTCTCACTGGTTAATATAGAAGCGTCTACGGCAATGACATGTAACTTCTAGGTTGTGAATATTCTTACAAGTCAAGCACTTACCTTTGTATTATTTTTTTTCCCGATCAAGAACATCGAGACCAAGACTAAGACTGTGCTCCATGTTTCATTTACTGAGTTTTTGTTGAAGCACTAATCCCATTTACTTTTTCAAGAGTACGTCTGAATACCAAAACAATTTACATAACCACAAAGAATAAGTTTCAAAATTTACCCAGATGAATAAAGACTAGCTTGCTCTTAATGTCACCCTCATCCTTAGCCTCCGAAGAGACATGTCCAACAGTTTATTGTTCGGTTATTATTGTGCTTTGTTATTCTCGTCATTATAGGGTATTGTCGTGTTCTCGCTTCCGCGTGTTGCACAACAGCATCCCATCCTTCTACTGCCCCAGTTTCTGTCTCGTCTCTGGCTCACCGCATGTTAGTTTCTTATCGAATCCTGCCCAGTTAGTCTGTTATTTGCTTAGCTGCTCGCTATTGGTCACATTAGCTCTTAAGAGCCTCTTGTGTCTCTCCATGCAAATCTCCCAATAGATGGCCATTGCATTGTTTCACAAAGTTCCCAATTCTTATGTCTTAATTCATCTCTTCTCTCCATAAATTGTGGTTTTAACATCCTGAAAGTGCATTTAACCCGAAGTGGTCTTAGAATACCTTCCATACTTGTCTGTTTCATAATATCTATCATAGCAAATAGCAGGTGCTTGACCTAATCTGCCAATGGGCATACAATACCTATCATAAGCTTGTAATATAACTATTTAGCATTTGTTTTACGATACCTTGATCTACCTTCTTTACATTATCTAAGACAGGCATACTCATGGATATATATCTCAATTGCTTTTACAGCCAAAACTGATTGCTGTCTCAAATAAAATATCATTTGCAAATCCAAAGGCACCACTTTACCCACGATTGGCCCAAGGGAAATCATGGAATGAAGTAAGATTTCTTATTTCCTTTTGCTGTAACATATAATATTAACATGATCTTTTCTTTGTTTCTAGTTATTTTTCTTCCTTGATTGCCCTTGATTCTAAAGCTACAGAATTTTTTTTTTTTTTTTTTCTGTAGGAGAATATATTGTGACATCATTTCAAATGCATCTTTGATGGTTAATCAATAGTTTTAATACTTTCCCATTATGCTAGTTTATGCAGGAAGGGACTATAGGACATGAAAAAGTCTTACTCGTGATAACTCGAAAATATTAAGCGGAACCAATATTATGAAAATTGACTATCGATACTCTTAAGACAGAATATTCTAACAAGTATGATATGCACAAAATGAAAACAAGAAGTTTTGAGTTTATACTTGTATCTCAAAGATTCCACACGTTCCAGAAAGATGGAATCATAACCCTGAAATTAATAGCTTTCAACCCGTCTCTATCAAGAGATAATCCATCATCTTGGCAAAGATTTGGGACGTTCACAGAGAATGGTGCATACTGAATCAACAGATGGCGGCTGTTTGACTGTTGACTAGAAGCGGCCAGTTGTTGTTGAGTGGACAACTTGTTGTTTACTTCAATTAATGATCTCTTGCAATCTCCATGAGGTCCTTTTGATGATGAATGGTCTTGAAGCTTTAGGTGAAGGAAAAAGTCCCTTTGACTGTTCTTTTCTAACAAAGCAATAGGGTCTCCTGTAGGAAAATGATGGCGATTATGTATGACATCAGGAAGAGGGAGAGAATTATAGTGTGTACTGGTGTGAAGATGCAACAATAAAGAACTTGGTTATGAAAACCTCGTTGGCCTGTGAAGAACTTCTAGAGCATAATAATAGTTTATGAAGAATAAGGAGAAAGATAGAATGAGAAAACAAATTAGGGTTTACAAACTGTAGATCACTGATCAATAATGGCATCGAAAGATTTGAGTGGAAGCAAGTTAGATATTATACCTTGGACGCACAATTGAACCGGTTCCTTCTACTAGCTTCTTGATCACGGACGTAAAACCTCTCATGAGGATGCTCCTTAGTTTCCATCCTGCAACGGATCTCCCATAGGAGGTGGAGAAGAGATAAATAAGACAAATGGATTTGGAGGCAATTTATGTGACAGATGAATTATGGTTCTCCATATGAGAGCACCTCTCCTTAGGGACTGTTTGGTAAACCGTAAGTAGAGAAAGATTTCAATTTGCACAGAAAGTAAGGAAATGGAAAGTGAGAGAGAATATTATAATAACAAATAATAAATAATAAATAATAAGATAAGTGGTTTAACAAATAAAGATGAATAGTAATTTCAACTAGGGTGTGCACAAACCGACCAAACCGACCAAGTCGAACCGAACCAAACCAAAACGGTCGGTTTTGAACCGAACCGAAGATCCAATTGATTTGGTTCGGTTGGAAATTTAGAAAAACCGACCGGTTCGGTTCGGTCAACGGTTTCGCTATTCAAAAAACCGAATAAACCGAACCGAACCAACCCTACAAGTAACAGTGGTATTTTAGGATTTTGAGCATTTAGGTTTAGGGTCTTTAGGCGGTTCATTCATTTTTTTACATATGAATACTGAAAGAGGAGGCGGCTGCTCCTATTCCACCTCATCTCTCTCTCTCTCCATTTTTCTCTCCAAGTCTCCCTAACTCCTCCTCCTCCTCTTCCTCACAATTTCAATCTCCGTCAGCTAGCCTCCGTAGTCCTCACCTCACCGGGATACCCTCGAATCTCCAATCTCCTTCGAATCGACTCCAAACTCCCTAACTGGTATGTACCAAGCATAGATCTAGTATATATGATGTAGGGTTAGGGTTTATTTTCTTCTTCTATTGATGATGTATTGTAGGGTTAGGGTTTATTTTCTTCTTCTATAGATGATGTAGGGTTAGGATTAGGATACTTCAAATTCAGTGACATGCTAGTATGCTACATTATGTGCTATATGCTAGTATGCTACATTATGTGCTATATTCTTCTAGTAGAGTCTACAGACTATTTGCTTGCAATCTTGAATGCTTGATTTTTTTTTAATTTTATTTGAATTTGTCACTGAATGTTAGTTCATTTATGTGTGTTTGTTACTGGATATCCTTATTTGATTCTCAAAGGTGGTTGTCACTTGATAGTGGATGTATTTGTTCCTGTGTTTGGATTCTTGGAATGTGGCTCTGTAGTCTTCTCACTCTCACTCTGTGCTGAGTTGCTTTGTGAAATATGTAATATGCAATTGTGCATTACTATTTACTACTATATTGTCAGTAGTTTTTGAGTTTGCTACATATATTATTTTAGCAATATGCAACTGTAGACTGTACGTGGCTCTCTGTGTGCAATATGTAATTGTGCATTACTACATTTTTTTATTGTGATCAAAACCGATCAGTCGAGCCGAGCCAAACCGAACCAAGTTGGTCGGTTTCAAAACCAAACCGACTAGTTGGTTGGTTCGGTTCGGCTGTGATTATTTCCAAACCGATTAAGTTCAGTTCGACTTCGGTTGTGATCAAATAGGTCGACCACCGACCGATGCACACCCCTAATTTCAACTACTATATAACAGAAAAAGTTGGGCTTTAATGTGAAAGTTTTTGTTTCAAATATTCCATTGCTTAAGATTTACTAAATTAAAATGGTTATTAAAATTAAAAGGGACGACTAGGTAATTTCACCTCAACATTTAGATCCCATACTCTTAAGATCTATGACATCCAAGACGTGCAAAGAACAAGCTCTTGCAAAGGACTCTTCGAATTTTGGTTCATCCCTTAGACCAAAATGACTAGAGAATACTTTTTTTTCTCTTTTTTTTTTAATTCCAGCACGTGCGGGCTCAGTTAAATCGTGTGTCCAGCACACGATTTTTAGCCGGTCGTCATATCATTTCGGACTCTTTGTGCGAATCTTATCCGCACTGGCTTTGTCATCATCGTCCCACATGTACACCCCGCGCACTCCGTGTACTCCAGATCTCCACGAAACGGCCATGGCGTCTTTCTATGCCCGCAACTCAATGCCTCACTTCGACTAGAGAATACACATAATAGGTAAAGAATATTCCAGATATAACTTTTAGGTTCTCAAGGTAATACTAAGAAACATTCTTGTATGCTTTGGAAATTTCAAATTACTTCTTAATACCCCGTCTTACTTATTAACATTCATGCATGTTTTTCTAGTTAATTTTAATTAAAAACTTTTGGTTATGTAAATAATTATCATAATTATATAATAAAATAAATATATTATCTCAAATAGTAATCAATTATCTTGTTTACTAATTAATTACTAATAATTAGATACCGTAAATTAAATCCAAACAAACTCAGTCCAAAGCTAGGAAGTACGAACACTCAAAAAATCTGATCTTGTTGTGTCAGACACGTATCAAAAACTCAACAAATAGATATGTGACACTCTATGGACACACCAAAATATACATTATGTCCATCGTATCTTTATTTACCGTGTCGTATTATATTCATGTTCTAAGTCCAAAGTTAATATAAATAAAATTTATTATACTAACACTAATTAAGAATAAATATTCATATTTAAAATGTTAAGTAAATATTAATTAATTGTTGTTTAGTTACTTTAAATATTAATTAATTATTAGTATTAACAAGAAAATTCATATTAATTATTATTATACCAAAACATGTTAATTAATTATTATACTAAAAATTCATGTTTAAAATCAAGGTTGTGAAAAGCGATAGACGCTAGTCGGACGGGTATCTACCGCCTAGCACCTTGTCCGTCTAGGCGGCCACCTAAATCTAGCCAATTCAAAAAAAATAAAATAATCCAAGAACCTACTGAAAATTGCAAAAAATGTCAATAAAATCTCAAAACATGCATAGTCGGACGTTAAAGGGGACTAGATAGGCGCCTAGACGGCCATCGGGCAGGTACCAAGCGTCGCTTAGACGGTCGCCTAGGCCGCCTTTTACAATAGTGTTTAAAATATTAACTAAATATTATACTAACAGGTATACTAATTAATTGTGGATTGGTGTTAACTAAATATTTAATAGAAGAATGAATAAAAAATCCAAATCCTTCTTTTCCCTCCTACATCAGGTTGCATGAAGAGGATGTGGGAGAGGACCCAAATCTAGGGAACAAAAACTATCCTTATTTCCTATTTTCCAAATCCATCCTCTTTTCAAATCTCAACCGAACACAAAATTCGCTGAAGTTCGGCTCAAACCTAGTGTGAAGTGAGAATCCAAGCGCATTTCACACTTACCAAACAACCCTAATGGGTGGGCCCACATATGGACGGACAACACATATTGGACCCTATCCACATGGTCGGCCATCAAAGGGTGAACCATACCCGGTCTGGACCGGACTAGACCAGTCCGGTTCGGTCTAATGCCAACACGAACAAAAACACCAATTTCTTTCTTTCTCATTGTCAACTCTCTACCACATGGCATCTGTCACATAATGTTAAATAGGAAATAGAAAAGAACCCTAGCCTACACGGGCCGGGTCTGAGGGCATAATGTTAGAGATTTGTAGAAAATAATAGTTGGGATGAATTTTATTGATGGACTACTTCACTACTTATAGGGAGTCTAGCTCCTCTACATACTACAAATTCCGATGTGGGACTAAAAGTCCCTTATTGATTCTCAACACTCCCCTTCAAGATGGGCGATAGATATTAATCATCCCCATCTTGTTACATAGCTTTGACAGACTCAATGAACTAAGACCCTTAGTCAGACAGTCTGCCACTTGTTCTTCTGAGCGAACATAGTCAATCTTCAGTATCCCTTGTTCCAGCTTTTCCTTGATGAAGAATCGATCGATCTCGATGTGCTTCGTTCTGTCGTGCTGAACCGGATTGTTCGCTATACTTATCGCAGCTTGACTATCGCTCCGAAGGTGCAATGGTGTCCCCTTGTCTAGCTTCAACTCTGTCAGCAGCGCCTTTACCCATAGCAATTCTGATACTCCTAGAGCCATTGCTCTGTATTCTGCTTCAGCTGTCGACCGTGCTACCACTGACTGTTTCTTGCTTCTCCATGAAACCAGGTTTCCTCCTACAAAAACACAGTACCCTGTGGTAGACCTTCTGTCGTCTATGCAGCTTGTCCAGTCTGCATCGCAGTATCCCTCAACATCTGTGCATCCATTCTTCTTGAACCACAGTCCTTTTTCCGGCGTCCCTTTCAGATATCTTAGGATCTGAAATACTGCATCCATATGACCCGTTCTTGGATCATGCATATAGCGGCTTACAACACTTACTGCAAATGAGATATCAGGGCGAGTATGCCCTAGATAAATCAGTCTGCCTACTAGCCTTTGATACCTTTCGCGATCAACAGGCTCTCCTGCTTCTGCTCCCATCTTGCACTTCTGGTCAATTGGAGTGACTGCTGCTCGGCATCCCAGCATTCCTGTCTCCTTCATCAGATCTAGTGCATATTTCCTTTGTGAGAGAACAATTCCTTGTTCACCATTACACACCTCGATACCCAAAAAGTATCTCATCTCCCCCAGGTCCTTCACCTCAAACTCTTTGGCTAGTTTCGTCTTCAGCTTAGTGATCTCATCAGCATCATCACCTGTGATTACTATATCATCCACATATACAGCAAGTATAGTTATGTGGCCTCTTGCATGCTGGAGGAAGACCGTGTGATCTGCATTTGTCTGATGGTACCCCATGCCAGTGACAGCCTTTCTGAATCTGTCAAACCAGGCTCGAGGAGATTGCTTCAGCCCGTACAGCGACTTCTTCAGTTTGCACACTTTTCCATGTGACGTTCCTTCACCTGAATCTGACACAGAGTAGCACCCCGGAGGAGTCTCCATGTAAACTTCTTCTTGTAGGTCTCCATGAAGAAATGCGTTCTTTACGTCTAACTGGTGTAGCTTCCACCCATAGTTTGCTGCAATGGAGACTAGTGTTCTTACGGTACTCATCTTCGCTACTGGGGCAAAAGTCTCATCATAATCGATACCATATGTCTGGATATAGCCTTTTGCAACCAGTCTCGCCTTGTATCGTTCAACTTTTCCTTCTGGTGTCTCCTTCACTGTGTAAACCCATTTGCATCCCACAGTTTTCTTCCCTTCAGGTAATGGCACCAGCTCCCATGTCTTATTTTTCTCTAGTGCCCCAAGTTCTTCCATTATTGCGGCTTTCCATCTTGGGTCCTTCTTTGCTTCCTGCCAATTCTTAGGTAAAGAAGTGGAGTCTAACGAAGTGAGGAATGTTTGATAAGTCGGAGAAATATTAGAATAAGATAGGTAGTTGGCGATATCATGTTCATAATCTTTATAACGAATAGGAGCCTTTCCCGCATTAATGCGAGAAGACCTCCTTAAGGGAGCAATGGGTGGTGGAGAAAGCATACCATCCGAATCGGAGAGATCCGCTTCCGAATCCGAGCGATCCGGTGCGGGAGTAACATCTTCAGGAGTCGGGACAGGAGTAGACGAGGGACTTGGCACTATAGGCACAGGGTACGGCACAGTACTGGACCTCTGCTGTCTTCTTCTGTAAACTTGGAGCTCTTTTTCCCTTGTCTGCTTCTCCCCCTGCGTAATGTACGTATTGTCTTCTTCATCCTCCGTATCAGTATCAGTGATGTTGTCTCCCCCTTTCTGCCAGTCTGTCACGACAGGATAAGGTACCGATCCGACAACGACGTTTGGGCGTACTACCTCCCCCTCACGTCTAACACCCGCTGTGTGAGGCGTGTTCCCAAACGCAGAACCTTCGTCCGAACCATAATAAGGTTCCAGCTCTCTGAATGTAACGTCCATGCTTATAAACAGCTTTCGTTCAACCGGGCTCCAGCATACGTAACCCTTCTGTGTCCCGGTGTACCCAACAAAGATACACTTAAGTGCTCGAGGATCCAGCTTACCAACACCAGGCCTGTTATCGTGGACGAAGCATACACAACCAAATACTTTCGGAGGAACGGTGTACGCAGTTGTCCCCGTGAGCATTTCCAAAGGCGTCTTCCAGTCCAGTAATTGAGAGGGCATCCTGTTGATGAGATAAGAGGCTATCAAGACAGCCTGCCCCCACAAAAATTTAGGGACATTCATAGCCAGCATCATTGTCCGAGCCACCTCCAGCAGGTGCCTATTCTTTCGCTCGGCAACACCATTTTGAGCCGGTGTATAAGCACAAGAGGTTTGATGCAGTATACCATGAGAGGATAAATACGCAGCAAACCTCTTATGGGTATATTCCGTCCCATTATCCGACCAGAAACACTTAACACGAGTATTATACTGTGTCCGCACCCGTTGATGGAAGCTTTGAAATGCCTCGAAAACATCACTTTTATTCTTCAGCAGGTAGACCCACGTTACGCGGGTAGAGCAGTCAATAAAAGTAACAAACCATCTATAACCGTTAACACCGTTTGTAGGACAAGGGCCCCACACATCGGAATGAATCATATCAAAAGCAGCAGAACATCGATGCCCAGAATGCACATAGGAGCTTCTGGTATGTTTCTCCAACTCACAAGAATCACAAACTAACAACTCTTTATTTGCATTTTGATATAATGACGGATACAGTCGACCAATAACGGAAAAAGAAGAATGTCCTACACGCTGATGTTGGAGGAGCAGCTCGGCTTCGACACTTCGACTTCGGACTTCCGGTTGGGCGTCTGCAACCAAAGATGCCAGTGCTCTATCCAGACCGTTCCTGTCCAAGTACCATAGACCCTTATGCCATGTGCCAGTGTCTAGTCGTCTTCCCGTTCCCTTCTCCTGAAAAGTTACCTTAGGAATATCAAAGGAAACAATACAGTTTAGATCAAGGATAATGGCGCTAATGGAAATAAGATTGACAGGAAAGGAAGGAGCATGTAAGACATTAGATAGAGTGATGGAAGGAGTGCAATCAACAGTGCCTTTACCCGTAACCGGCCTGTAGGTACCATCAGCAGTCTGAATGCTTTCTGGCGGCGTTAGAGGAGAGTATTCCCGGAACTCTCCTCGGAACCCCGTGACATGGCAAGATGTCCCAGAGTCCATAATCCAAGCTGGCTGAGAGACAGATGCAAGAGCACGCGGAGGTATACCGGCACTGGTTTGGAAGAAGTAAGTGCAGTAATCTCCTGTAGCGGACGGCGTCCCAGGAATGACTTGTCGTTCACCAGAACCAAGCTTTGAGCCGCGCATCTTCTCGAGAACTTCCCTCTCAAATGGAGTGATGTCCGCCAGCTGATTGTTCCCACCTTCATCCGCCAGATGCACCTTATTGCCTCCAGAGTAAGTGCCCCTTCCACCATCGTAGCTGCCTCGACCACCTCGTCGTCCACCGCGACCACGACCCCGACCATTCGAGGGAGTCCGTGTCGGTTTTGGGCAAAAGCGGATGTAATGCCCTGTGTCACCACAGTTGTGGCAAACGCCTCCCGTAGAAGGAGGCTGTGTGAAAGTGGCAAGAGCAGATGTGTCAACTCCGGCCTGCTCCCCCTGGGAGATACCCTTGGTAGGCATCAGCTTCAACCGTGCTTCTTCTTGTGCCATGGCAGCTATGGCGTCCTCTAATGTCGGCAGCGTCGGTTGTGCGAGAAGGACATTCTGCCGTTGCTCAAACGCTGGGTTGAGCCCCTTCAAAAACTTCATCATCCGTTGCCGCGTAATATAATCCAGAAATTTCTGGAAATAGTTGGCAAAAGTCGGTTCAACCTGAGCATCCTCCATGCCAAGAGGATCATAATGGTCAAGATCAGACCAGTACTTCTTCAACAAGGCAGCGTACTCAGAGATGGTACGATCGTCTTGGATTACCCTATCGAGCTCATCCTGCAGTTGGAAGACTCGCATGGGGTTACCCGAACCGGAGTACATGTCCTTCAACGTTCTCCAGATATCAGCAGCTCCCTCCATTGCTTCAACGTTACCCGACACTTGGTCGGTCAAAGAGGCTGTCAACCAACCAGCCACGACATTGTTGACAATGTCCCATACAGCAAACTCCTTCGAGGAGTGATCGACAGGGGCCGTAGTGTGGCCATCAACATAACCAACCAAGCCACGTCCCTTCAGCGTCCGCATCGCCTGCCGCGACCATTTCAAGTAGTTGGTCGTGCCTTCCAACTTCGTCTCCAGCTTGTCCAACTTCCCCATTTTGTACGGTGACGGATCCATATCAGTATGGGTCACGCGTGGGGTCGCCTCCGGTAATCTCTTGGTCAGGAGATCCTCGACCAGGGCCTTCATTTCTTCTGCTGTCAACTTCTCATAGATGGAATCCATGACTTCTGCAACTGCAATCAGTGAGGTGTTGTTGTTTCCGGAGTCGTCTTCTTTGGAGTCGTCTTCGTCTTAGTCAGCTACCGGGGGGAAACAACAAAACGAGATCCCTCACTGATATGTCGTAGTTTATACGACCAACTAGAACCGCGTCATGATAACGCGTTCGGACGGCTCAAGGATAACCAACGTAGTTGTGCCTCCTTGCATGAGACAAACCAGAGGTATACCAGCCGTGCAGAAACGATTGTAAAGACAACGTTTCTGAGATACGAAGATCTAAAGAGATTTCGTATTCGTAGCAGAGCTTCTAAAAAGAAGGTACTAATTCTCGAAGGCAACTACAAAGATCTTCTAAAGAGAAGGAACTCTGATTCTCGAGGCAACTACAGAGATCTTCTAAAGAGAAGAAATCTGTTTTTTTTTTCTTTTTTTTTTTCTTTTTTTTTTTTTTTTGGGAAACAGCAAAAAGAAAACCCTAAAAAGGGTGCTGTAGCAGCAGTAAAGGGGCGGGGGGGGGGGGGGGGGGGGGGCGGGTCAGCGGGGTGGGGGGGGGGGGGGGAAGGGGGGTCGGGGTGGGGGGAAAGGGGGGCTGCTCCGGGAGGGGGGGGGGAAAGGGGGGTCGGGGGGGGGGGGGGCTGCTCCGGGAGGGGGCTAAAAAATTTTTTTTTTTTTTTTTTTTTTTTTTTGTGTGGAGAGAAAGAGAGAGTTATGGCTCTGATACCATGTAGAAAATAATAGTTGGGATGAATTTTATTGATGGACTACTTCACTACTTATAGGGAGTCTAGCTCCTCTACATACTACAAATTCCGATGTGGGACTAAAAGTCCCTTATTGATTCTCAACAAGATTTACGATGGTAACATGTATCATTTAGGATAGATCTATTTACTCCTTGAACAATGCTCTATAATTGTGAAAATCGATCCCCTAGCTCTTACTTAGGTATAGCACCTCACTTTTGTCTTATATAATATATTTTTTGGTAAAAAAAATCTGGGATCATCAAATATTCATTGCATTAGAATTGCAACAAATATAAGAGGAAGTAGAAATTACAAAATCTTACAAATTTGCAAGATTCCAAAAGGTGATTCAAAATTATGTGTGCCTTGTGACCAGTCAGTGCAATTTTCTTTTTTAGAGTATTGAAAAGATTCAAAATTGTGGGGAAAATCATTCCATGCATAACCTCTTGTTTTCTTTCTCTTCTTCCTTCTGTTCTTCTTTTCTTCTTCCATTATTTCCTTCTCATCTAAGCTTTCTGTCATCATCTTTGCTTCTTCATATCTTTATTGCTTCTTCCACTATTACCCTTCTGATCATCATCATTGATCATTTTCATCATCTAAGCTTTCTCTCATCAGAATTAGAAAGCTCCAATAAAAAATTGACAATTTTTTCACGACTGCCTGTCACCATGACATAGCCCTGTATGTTGCTGTCAAATTCGTAGCTGATGTAGATAGTTTCCAGTCATAAGACCTAAAAGGCTAGTTCTGTTGGTAGACCTACCTTTTGGTCATGGGATCTACTTTAAGCTTGTGCAACAAGGAGCACCCTCCCTTCAAGCATCCCATGTATAACAGAAGAGTCTAGACTGAGAGATGGGATGATACGATTTTCTACAGGAATTCTATTCATCTCTATGAGACAAGACAGAGTGAAGAGGAATTGTGTTCTCATCTTTCCTTTGCTTCTCTGTTCTGCTTTTATGTATTTATTTTCTCCCTTCCTTTTTTTTATTAGATGATACAACTAATAAACATTCATGATAATTGTATTGAAGTTTTTCTTGGCTGCATGCTGCTTTGTATATTCAGTATTGTAACCGTGTGGATGTTGTACCAGATGACCGTGACTTGGACAAGTGGATATAGTATTGAAGAGGCAGTACCTTTTGTTGAATGGAGTGTTCAAGGAGGTGCTGAAATGCGTTCTCCTGCTGGAACACTAACTTTCAGCCGAAGCAGCATGTGTGGTATGTAATTTCTTTCTTTTCTTTGTAAATAATCTACTCGGGGTTTTACCACAGAATTTAACAATCGTCCGGGCAAACAACTTCTTATGAAATGAGATAAAGTTTTTCTCTAGGTGAGAATGTATAACTTGTTACTCAAAATGACTTGTTACCACAGAATTTTCTTGTTCTCTGAGATATTTTTACTTTTGATCCAGGTGAACCTGCATATGTTATGAGAAAGTTGAATAATATGCAAAACAGAATCTGTGATTTAGAATTTAGGATGTATAACAAAATGCAATTATCTGGTCATAGTTAGGTTGCAGGTTCTCCGGGGTTCAATGTCCAAGACTCCAAATCTACATTGTCTTTTCCAATGAAAATGAGTTCGCTTCCGTACCACATCTTGAAATTGAGAAGGCACTGAAAAGTTTGACCAAACTATAGCACCCACAAAACCTATCTTATTGATCATACAATTTAAGCTCATGCAACCAATATCAGCTTCCAAATCTTCCAAATACTAAGAAGAATCAAGAGAGGGGCAAATGAAAAGATAGGCTATAGATCATTGCTTTCATCCCTGACACAGTGTATAACTTGCAACCGATAGTGCCATAAGTTGTTCAGAGAAGAAGGTTTTTGATAAAGTTCACAGTTATCTCAAAGAAAAAAGGAAAAAAGAAAAGAAGAAAGAAAAAGAAAAAGAATGTGTCCCTTCTAAATGTCATGTTGCCATAGTTCTACGACTTTGTTTCTTCTTATAAGATAAAAGGTTCATATAACATGTACCTCATACCAATTCGCTGACTGTGATATATTGTAGTGACAACCTTATAGTGTGGTATCAGTATCGGGTTCTTAAAAGAGGTCTGGCGGCTAGTGTTGGGACCAGAATTCTTGTTGTACAAAACCGGAATTTCGGTCAAGTCAGGATTTTGAGTCCATGAATTTTTGTATGCTTCAGGGTTGGTATCCTAGGATTTCTATTTTGAGTCTTTCTTTGAGATATAGTCAATGATTCAGTCTAAATCTTTATAGATTAGTCAATAGTATAATTTTTCCATATTGATTTTTCTTTGCTTTCTCAACTTAATAGACACTTCTGTATCGAGTCTATGCTATACTCTTGACTTAATGTAGCTAATAAAGAAGCTATAGCAGGGAGAGAGTGTTGGTTTTCTCTAAAGAAATATTCTCTCTGCAGAAATAGGAGTACACACCACCTCTCTAAAGAATAATTTCCATCTCCCGTGCATACCAACATATAAAAAACATAGCATCAGAGGCATGAGAAACATGTAGGAATGCCGACTTCATATGCGATGTTCTCTCATGACCCCTACTCTAACAAAATAAAGGCCCCTACTGAATAGGACAAGTGAGCAATGAAATGAGAAAGAAACGAGTCACACAATACAAACTCTCTATAAGGTTTTAATTATTGGCCAAAACCGATACAAAAACTGCTGCAACCGACGAAACTACTGAAACTGAATACAGGAACCCTCCAGACCCCCCCCCCCCCCCCCCCCCACACACACACACACACACACACACACACGCACACAACCCTCACCCCCCCCAAAAAAAAAGAACGAAACTATAGTCATAGTTAAGGTCTGAAACTTATACTGAAACCGAGTTTTTGAACGTGTTTGAGTATTAGTATCTACCAAAGTCTCGGGTTTTTGTTTTTCAGACTTATTTAAAATTATTAAGGTTTATTAAAATATCAATAACTCAAGGTTGAAGTTTCAACTTAATCTGCAATTTATGTAGTCTTATACTGGTTTTCATGGAAAAATTGCATTCCTTTTTTCCCCTGAATTTATAGCACGATAACTATTTAACTTAATAGGCATGTTACGTTAAAGTCTACTGAAAACTGGAATCCAGTTACCTTACTAAGATAAATCAGGTTTCAGGTTTTCATTTTTTTGGTGTTATACCATACATTACCACACTGTGTTTCTTAATTGTTCCTTATGCCTGACAACATCAATATTTTCTTATAAATAAATATAATAGTCCAATCTTCTTCTTTGACTATTTACAGGTGCACCTGCACGAACAGTTGGCTGGCGGGATCCTGGTTACATACACACAAGTTTCTTAAAGGACTTGTGGCCTAATTTGATGTATACATTTCTTACTCTCCTTCGTCTTTTTTACTTTTGTCAGGCTTATCTGCAAGTTCGGCAAGATGACTGCATTATGCAATTTCATTATGTTGGACCATCCAAAGCTTTTCAATATGTAGTCTTGCAAGACATAATGTGCTTATTTTGTTATGTGGCAGGTATACTTACAAGATTGGACATAAGTTATTCAATGGTTCTTATGTTTGGACTCCGTCATACAGCTTTAAAGCATCTCCATACCCAGGTCAAGATTCTCTACAACGTGTTGTCATATTTGGTGATATGGGAAAGGTATAACAATGTTAATGCCCTATAATTAACCATTTTCATGATTTGTTTAGCATTGTTTTTATTCTCATTAGTTATCCCACTATAGACCTATTTTTTCTAGCAATGTCGATAGATAATCTTAACATAAAGTTGAGTATCCATGTTACATACTTGTTCCTAAAATCAAAAGGGTATGTAAATTAAATTTTGGGAATACGTTTTTTCCAATTGCTCATTTTTTTTTTCTCTAAATGGTCACTAAAAATGAGTAGTGATAAAATTCGTAAAACAAACTAAGTTTACTTAGTTTAATGCTTGCATTTATATAACAATAAGTTCATCATAAAAAGTTGTTATTTCAAATTTTCTGATACATTTCTTACAGGCAGAGGCAGATGGTTCAAATGAGTATAATGATTTTCAGCCTGGTTCTCTTAACACGACCAGCCAACTTATCAAGGATTTAAACAATATTGATATGGTTCTCCACATTGGAGACATATGCTATGCAAATGGATACCTTTCACAGTGGGATCAGTTCACTGCACAAATCGAACCCATTGCTTCAAGTGTTCCATATATGGTTGGAAGGTTAGTATTGTGGCTAAGCATTCCTATATCTCATCAGCATAGTTGACTATGTTCTCATCAGTGTAGTTAACTATGTTCTTGCAGCGGTAACCATGAGCGTGATTGGCCGGGAACAGGATCTTTCTATAAGAACTTGGATTCTGGAGGAGAATGTGGTGTCTTAGTTGAAACCATGTTCTATGTTCCTACAGAGAACAGGCAAAAGTTCTGGTATGATGATATCTTAAAATAAAGCATATGAGTTCATTTTGTGAATGACTGTCTATCTTCTAAGATGTAGGGAGTGTAATTTATTACAATCTATTTTTATGTTGAAAGCTATAAAAACAGAAGCAAAGATGTTAGATTGTCTAGCTTCGCAAAAACAAATATTAAAATCTACTGAAGTGCTTTCTTGAGTCTATCATGGATGGAATATTGTAATTACAAATTGTGTGTTCTGTTGGTTTACTATTTTTTGTTTATCTTATTCCCTTTTGCAAAATGGAGTTGCTTTAGTTAACGTAATCTGGTTATAGTTGCTGCACTACCATTCAACTGGTGGGCATCTTCTAAAATTTCTCTTTATTTATGCTTAAGATCACTCATTTCAAAAATTCTCATCTTTAAGGTATGTTCCAAGTAACTCCGTGGAATAGTTGTTGGTTATTTAAATATTTTGTTATGTTGCACTTCATTGCTGTTTATTCTATCCTACTTTTGTGTCTTCGATAGCTATACGCTCTATAAATATACTTGCTAGACTGTTCTTTCAAGAAGTCTTGCATTTATTGCTATATTCAGATATCCAGGCTCTTAGGTTGTGTTTGTCCCCTAGTAGCAATGGTTGCATTTTCCTTCATTTCTATGTGAAGGAAATCTTGAAGAACCTAGAAGAAAATTCTATTCTTAAAAAGTGTATTCTAATGTATTTTTTTCCCCTCCTCAAACCCGCTAACGCGCACACTTTCACCAACACGAACGGTTCCCAAATAGACTATTACCTTCTCATTCTTTTAATATCCAAGAAACTAAACGCAACATGAACCTCACCAAAACCATTCTTGTGTCTTCTAGTCAAGATATTTGGAAAAGTTAATCAAAATTATGTTACTATGACAATTTCAGGTATTCAACAGATTATGGTATGTTCCGCTTCTGTATAGCTGATACCGAGCATGATTGGAGACCTGGGACCGAGCAATACAGTTTCATTGAGCACTGTCTATCTACAGCCGATAGACAAAAGCAGCCATGGTTAATCTTCCTTGCTCATCGGGTGCTTGGTTATTCATCGGATTTATACTATGGTTTGGAAGGAACCTTTGCGGAACCAATGGGAAGAGAGAGCCTACAAGAACTCTGGCAGAAGTACAAGGTTGACATTGCTTTCTTTGGTCATGTTCACAACTACGAAAGAACATGTCCAGTCTACCAGGTAACAGTATCTTTGAACACTTGCTGCCACTGCATTCACTATTACTCGTTAAAACTTTGAATAAAAATGACTATCGTACTGATTTCTTTTGTCACATATGGTACACAAGCCTTGAGATACGGGGCTTTAGGGTTTTTCCTTGTACAACAAAACATTTGATTCCTTTGGGTATCAGAAAAGTGTGACAAATTGTCAAACTAACATGAGCTAACTTTATGATATTGGTTCACATTGAACGTCCATTTTCTTAGCAGATGTCATCTAGGTTCACTCAAAACCTTCTTCAGTTTCTATACCATTGGTCATAAACCAGTTATTCATTTGATTCCTGCTTCAGTAATCTGCTTTCATAGGTTGTCTTTTCATTCACTTGCGACCAACGCCTATGTTTCTCACATGACGTGCTGAATATTCTCGACCCTCTATTATTTTCTGCAGAATTCATGCGTTCGTAATGCATCGCACCATTATAGTGGCCCCTTCGCGGCAACCACCCATGTAGTTGTTGGTGGTGGAGGTGCCAGCCTCTCCACCTACTCCCCTATCAAAACCAAATGGAGTTACTTCAAGGATTTGGACTTCGGATTTGCAAAGCTTACAGCCTTCAACCACTCCAGTTTGTTGTTCGAGTACAAGAAGAGTAGGGACGGGGAGGTATATGATCACTTCACAATCGCTCGAGATTACCAAGATATCTTGGGCTGTGTCGTGGACAGTTGCTCAAGGACGACACTAGCTACATGAGCAGGCAGATGGCTTCGGGATCATCATCGGGTGACCCCCGTTATTCTGATATGCTAGATTACACAAAGCCGTTACGTGTCATGTATCCGGATTGAGATGATAAATAAAATGATTGTAAAATTCCTGCTTATTTTGTCGAAAGCGTTTTGATATTGTTAATATTATAAATCTTTCGAGATCAGATGATACAACATTGCAGCTGGAATAGGCCACTTGCCTGAGTATGATTACTCTGCAACCAGAACACTCCCATGGAAGCGTTTTGTTTCCATAGATGCCATGAGAAGAGAATGGAGTTTGGAATGTGCTTCTCCTTGCCAGGGCACTGAAGTAAATGAATGACAATCAGTAGTTTTTATGCCACTGACTCAAATCTGTGCAGCAGTTACACACATGCCCATAGTCCAACTCCTGATTACTGTTGGATGAGCCAATCATCCCCTTATTCTTCTTCCTAAACTTACTAAATGGCATTGGACAACCTCTTCTCTTGGCCTTGTAGCTTTGAACTCTGTTCATTCTGTCTTCTAATGAGTTCCTTGGAGCTTAGGGCACTGTTCATTTTGTCTTTCATTCTTGACAGTTGTACCAAGAAAATATATTTTTTCGAAAATGATATTTGTCTGCGGTTGTGCGTTTTAGTATGAAACTTCCAACTCTGAATTTTAGACTATGAAATTAAAATATAAAATAACGATCTAATCGATACCGAGACTTGAACTTGGTTCAATGTCCTTAAGACAATATTCGTTCCGTACTGGTGCTTACGGTTTAATGACGATTAGTTTTTCAGGATATAACGGTTCTTCTCCTTTGGTAGCAGCACTTCGCACTGCAGGAACTGGATGAAACAATGTTGGTAGTCCTTCTCTCACTTAGACTTGATACTAGATGGATGAATTGAATGATTGAATTATTCAAACATTTATACTTTTATAGATGATAAAGAGACACAATGGAAAGAATATACATTTTCACTAGATTCGTTGAATAGATTCGTAGACATTTCCAATAGATTCGTTGCATATATTGGTTGTAAGAAAACAATTATTATTATTATAATATTTCAAATATACATTCACTTTCTCCAGTGCGTGTTGTCACTCGACCACGCCTACATGGCAGCGGCCTATTGGCTTCCTGCTAGCACCGGATCCACTCCTTTGAAATCCAGGTCGGAGGCGTGGCCACCATGTGGCATATTTTAGCATTCTGTTCAATACTTATTTTCTCTCTCTTTCAGCTTCATCTATTTGCATGAGCGCAGGAGTCATGTAAGGTTGGATCAAATGCTTGGTTCCTGTTTTATGCGTGGGAATCTACTGAAACTTTGTTGGTTTGAATTCTCTCCCCTTCTTACAGGTTCTGCAAACTTCGGACATTTTCAGAACTTTCATAATTTTCAGAAATTTTGTGAAGTGTTTTGTATCCGAATTTTTTTTCCAATTTTCGGTAATTGAAGTTGCATCCGCACTGGATTATGAATGCAACTTCAATTTCTTATGATATGATATTCTTAGTACCTATTTTATTATTTGGATTCTCATTTTCGAATTAATTTAAGTCATAAACAATTTATTTTTCTAATATAAAAATTAAACCACTTAGTCAATTACATTTCTACCCCTTCCTTAGTAAAAACCAAAACGTGCTCCATCTAACATGCCACCTCACACGGAGATGTGTCTCCTCCATAATTCTCATTCTCCCTATCATGACACATAGGTACCTATGTGGCATAATATGATGGATTGATCCATGCAATAAAACCATTCTCTCTCTCGCTCTCTCTATTCTTCACTCTCTCTCTCTCTCTCCTACAAACAAGGACTAAAAGAGAAGATAAAATCTGGAGTAGAAGAAGAAGATGAATGGAAAAGCTCATCCTTCACCATTTCTAGGCAAGTGCTACTTGCCATTTCAAATGTCATCTATCATTTTATTTCTTGCATATAATATACTGTTTTACCCTGATTTTCGTGTACTTAACACTCTTAATTTAGAAGTTAAATTTCATATTCAAAAACTAGGCTTCATGACCATGCCATTGATATGTGATATGCTAGATTTCGATAGCCGGAGGCGTCCGAATCAACGAGTTTAAAAGTATATCCTTGAGTAGTTTTCTGTACGTGTTCATTCTGTGTAGTTCTGTTCTGTTCCGAGCCTATTTTCAAGTAGTAACCATTATAGTTTAGCAAATCTGCCATTATATTCATGTAGAGCACTCGACGCCGTTTTCGAAAACATATAACATAATGATAATTACATCTCTGAGCTAGGAGTTACACTCTGTTAAACATGTGTCATGCTGGAATTTTATGAAATTTTCCGTCAGAACAGTTCTGTTCCTAGCCATTTCCTGTATAATGAACAGCAGAGTTATGGTAATCTGGCAGTATATTTCAGGTAGAAAATTCGTTGCCGTTTCCGAAAACATATTATATGCCATGTTGAACCCACATGTCATGTGTTGACTTCTGTTTCATTCCAGAATAGTCGCAGTTTGGAAGAATTGTCGTGTATGTCCGACCATAAATCCGATGGACCTAAAATTTTGCATTCCTACATTTAACAAAAATATTAAGGATGTCAAATTGGTAAAATTTTAGAATAATATCCAGTATTGAAGTTATGAATCTCCAAAGTTAGAACATTAAAATTGTCCTTGTGCAGTCCGAATTGTGAGACAATTTAGTCCAAGTCGTGTTACAATTTTGAATGACCCAAAACTTATTGAAAATTCTTGTTAAACTAACCTAATATCAATAACATGCTTAAACTCAGTGATACACTTGGAGAATTCACTTTGACAAGTACAACAATATCAAAGTTAACATTGATAATATTATTATTACATAGAGGCTCTCTTCGGAAGTACGCCGGACTCTCATGCCACCATGTTAAGGTTCTCTTCGGAGATAACGGACCCTTATGCTACCATGTTGAGTCTCTCTTTGGAGGTACGGACTCTCATGCCACCATGTTGAGGCTCTCTTCGGAGGTATGCCAGATTTTTAAGCCCTCGTGAAAACTTTACATGAATTAATTAACATGTCCTAAAACTTTAATGAAGTAATTATCTTATCCATGAACTTGACTTGAATAATCATGAAACTTTACATGAATCAATTATCATATCCTACGACTTGACTTGAATAACCATGTTGTCCTGATACTTTACACCTTCTTAGTAAGGTACAACCTGTAATTAAAAACATACGTAAGCCTAGAATAAGACTTCCAATTTTTTATTACACCGGATCACTTGTATACGAGATGGTTGTTGATGTAGCATAGAATCCGTATCCTTCTGGGATTCCTATTTCCTTTTCTTTTCTTTACTTTTTTAATAATCATATTTCTTTTAGGACTCTGATTTTGACTCTTTTTTATTAGAAAGGTTTCCATATTTAGTTTTTATAATATTTGATTTGAATTAGAATTTGTGTTTGATTAAGATTAGGTTATTATAAAAGTCCTATAAATAGGCACCTTCTGTATACAGTTGGATATAATTTTTTTATCAATATTTTTTTTTTTTGAGTTGTGAGATTCGTTCTCCCCCTTTTTTTTAGGCAAATATTAAAGGCCACCATCAAATTACTAAGGGCCACCAACTTAAAACTTCCAAAAAATTACAAGTTTGCCATTGTGAAAACACTAAGGGCCACCCGCTTCTGTCAATCGTGTGGACTGCAGGCCTTGCCTACAGTCCAAAGTGAAGACATGACTGCAGTGCTTGCCTGCAGTCCTCGATTGACAGAAACTTTTTTTTTATCTACAGTGACTGCAGGCCTTGCCTGCAGTCCAAATTGAAGACAGGACTGCAGGCAAGGCCTGCAGTCCGTCTGCTGCTGATGATGCTTCTGTGAGTTCTTCTTCTGTTCTCCTCTTCTTCAACACTCGTCTTCAACACTTCTGTTCTCCTCTTCTTCTGTTCTCCTGCTTCTGTGAATGGTACAAAATCACGCCTTGCCTTCGTCCGGCGGTCCTCCGGCAGGAGGAGCGGCGAGCGGCAGAGCGGGCAGCTGAGCCGGCTCCGGCGGGAGGAGCGGCGAGCGGCAGAGCGGTCGTCGCCGGAGCCGGCGGGGGCTTCGTAGGGGAAGGGGCGGTTGGAGGAGAGGTGGTCGGCAAGGAGGAAAATGGAGTGGAGGCGGGATCCGACGGCGGAGGGGGGAGGGGGAGGGAGATCGGAGGGCTGCGGGGAGTTGGGGGAGAGGCGGGGGAGAGGGTGCTGCGCGGGGGCTTCGGGTCGACGGCGGCGGGGAGAGGGAAGCTGTCAGCTTCCTCCTCTTGGTGGCCTTTAGTAAATCACTTAACATTAGGTTGCCCTTAGTAAAAATTAGAAATGGTCATGGTTGCCCTTAGTATGATGGTTGTCCTTAGTAATTTGGGGGTGGCCTTTAACATTTGCTTTTTTTTATCCGTAGATACTGTTCTGTGGATTAGGAAATTCTTTACTTGAGGTTTTCAAGCAACATTCGTGCGGAGCCCTCACCAGGCCATCCGTCGGAGTTTTTGCGGCACCGTTGTTCTATCACCAAGGAACGCTGGTCCATTTATTGTCATCATCGACAAAATTGGCCATTGCCAAGCAGGAAGATAAGTTCGTTCCGTTATCACGCTACGTCAAGTGGTATTAGAGCAAAGCAGATCCAGGATTCCAATTTTTTAGAAAAATTTGGAAACCCTTGTTTCGCAAACAACAATGGTGAAATCCATCACGCGTGAGGGGTTTGATGCCCTATATGGTAACGTAGAAGCCTTGTCAAGCAAGATTGATGCCTTATCTGGCAACGTAGAAGCCTTGTCAAGCAAGATTGATGCCCTATCTGGCAACATAGAAGCCTTGTAAAGCAAAGTTGATGCCATGTCTGACAAACTGGACAGAGTACTAGATTTTTTTGGTACCAAATACACTATTGTGGTTGATTTCATGGGGATACCGTCAACAGAGACGAGAGGAACGCTCGTCCTACTACCAGCCATCCACAAAAGGAACTCAAGCGTGTCCACAACAGTTGACCCCTCAGAGCACTACTTGTCGTTGTTGACTGTAAAGGCGATGAGATTGAGAAGAATGTATCAAAGTCGGATGCATCCATTGCAGATGAGCTGAAATCTTTAACCCCTCAAGAAGAGACTATCCGTCGACGGAGCATTAAAGAATTCACCAATATCGAAAGCTCCCAATGCCAATGGCCGAAACCAACCCCCGTCTAACGGACACCCAAGCACAAGATGAAGACAAATATATGGTGGTGACGTACGTCACCTGGACAAATTCCAACCTTTAATAACTCAGATAAAATTACAAGATTGACAGAACTCACGTTAAACCCTTTGCTCTAATAGGTTCAACCCCCTCACCACTCTCAAGAAGAAAAACAGAAGATTGCAATTGAGATCACTCACCAACCCGTAGCAATCTCCCTAACCGAAGTTGACGACTTCTCGATTAGATCTTCTTCTTCCTTCCGTCTTGGATGACGAAGTCCTAAGAGCAAAGTACGGACTTTCTCTTAGATTTTCTTGTGGACAAGCACCCCGAATCTCCACTTTTGTGCTTTGTGTTTATTCTTTGTGCCTCCACCCTCACCCCATATATATAGGATGAGAAAATCCTATTTTAGGTCATAATATGATTTCTTAATTAGGAAGCCCTCAAATAAGAGCCTTTTACACCTAAAATAGCTCATCAATTATCCTATTTTAGATCATAATTGAATTTTCTAAAATAAGAATCCTATTATATCTAAAATAGCACAACACCAATTATGGACATCCAAATCTAATCAAATCAAATATTTAATAAGATTTGGATTCCACAAGTATGTTGTTACCAAATCCAGACTGGACTCCAACAAGTGATGGGTGCAATTGAATGTTTCTTTATGAATAGTTGTAGGTCTACCCGCAAAGGACGGCAGTGCCAAGACTCGTTTGGAAATTTGTATGACAATATTTAATTCAAGTATTCTTCGATGACTTTGGTTAGATTGATCAAGCGCAGACTCGTATCAATGAATAATACGTCGGACGAGAATTCAGAAAGTATAAGTTGGACGATTGGCTGAGAATATCGGAAGGATTATACTTCAAGTAAATGATTGAATCAATCGGATTTAAATTTGACTAAGTGTGAAGACTCGGTAGTGTGATATGAAAGTTTATTTGGAGAATTTGAGAATGGCTATAAGGAATTGGAATTTGTATTGCTCGATGACAAGAGATAGCTACAGTTGGTTTGATCTCGTGTGTGAGAGAGTTGATTTGTATATTTTATTCGGATGATAACATTGGTTGAACGAATTTGAATTTTTGCGAAAGGAGAATTTTTTGGTTATGTATATCATCGATGGTATTGAGGCATATCAAAGATCGATAAACGATAACCAGGAGATATCCTGATTGAGCAAACATAGTTGTGTTGAATGTTGTTGTTTGGATGGATTCTAGCTTATTGACTGTTGATGAATTGAATGAGTGTCAAAATATCTTGCGACTTAAAAGGATATGATCGTTATTACTTGAGGATTTCGATATTGAACTGCCAGTAACTCGGTTACGCGATCGAGGTATAGTGAGATGCAGCTAATTGTTAAATGGTGTAACGGGTATGGAAAAGTTTTTTATGAAACGTGGATGAATGCGATGCGAGTCAAGTTGATGTTAAGACAGATTCAAAGTTGACTTGCGGTATCGAAATGGACATAGCGTATCGAAACGGATGTGCAGGAAAACTTAAGCGTGATGTAAGGAAAACTTAAGCGTGATGTAAGGATATGCCATAAAATTGGAAAATGATTTACTAAGAACTTATAACAAATAAATTACAAATACACATTATCATGAAGATATAAACATGTATGTTATTGTAGAAGAATAAAATGGAAAATTGCCCAAATTATAATTCATTTCATCAAAAATCCTCAAAAAAGTTCAACTTTTGATAGGATACAAAGAATTGCTAACTGTGAGTAAAGTTTAGAGAGATCATTTATGAATATTTACATCAATTCACATAAAACTGAAACATTCCTTCAAATGACCTTAAATAATCAAGTTTCCAAAATTATACTTACACTTCAATTGTTGTTTCTTTGTAATTTTGAAATTGAATGGATTAATAGTTATCTTTGCTTATTGGTTTACCAGCGATAATAAATTTTTTCTATTTACATATTTTTACAATTTTTATGCTTTTTACACCCTTGATGATTGTTCTTTTTTTTTTCTTTTTTTTTTTTTTCAATTTTCTCTGGTGAATAGACTGGCAAAGAGATCCACAACATCGGTATTGCATTTAAACATGTCACACCGTATCCGTTCAGCTGTATCGTACATATATTGGCTGATTGCGAGACACGAGACATTTTTCAGGCAACATTAAATAAATAATATTACCATATAAAAGTCAATTGTTTCACATATTTTTTTCTTCTTCTAAATATGGATCCAATAGCTAGTATGAATCTCATAAATTTGCGTATGATCTTGATTCCATTTAGGATGGGCTGTGTTTGATGAGAGAGAAAGAGCGGAGAGGAAAATAGTTATTATTTGTTTTTGTTTTTATGGGGCAAAAAATGACCATTTTTAACTCTTTCATTTAGTCTCACTTTCAACTGACAATGGACTTAACTATAATCCTTTCTGCTCATTTTGAAGGACAACATAAAAATTTCATTTTACAAATTCGATTGACAGTGCTAGGTGTGCAAAGTATGCAAAAATAGTTTGAGGTATATTTGTGCTAAAGGGGAAGTTATTTGTGTGACAAAAAGTGAAAATTTGATATATTTATTTATTTTTCCTACAATTTAATCTGCAATAGATATCGACTTGTGGTTCTAATTATAAATCTTCAACTACAAGGCCTTCTTTAATTATGACCTTCTGGTAGCTTCCAATTAGTGTTTCACATCCATTTATTATTATTTTGTTTTTATTTGGCTGCTCTTTCTTTACAACTTTTACATCTAATAGGTTTCAGTTCTTAAACTGACCAGTTACGTTCATGTGCGTTCCACGTGCAGAAAAATCTATAATATTCTTGAAAAATTAGCTAAAAATTTAAATTATATTAAATATTTTAAATATTATTTGGATGTATTTTAATTAGGATTTGTTACAAATATATTCTTAGAATTTTGGTTATGTGTTTAGTTAAATAAGGCTAATTATAAGGGCACAGCCTTTTTTACTCGGGGCTAGCCAGGATTAGGGCTAGCCAGGTTGGGAGGAACTTTTACTAGGGCTATCCAAATATTCCACTCAGGGGGCTGTCCAAAGCCCACAGCCCCCCAAACCCAAAAAACCACTCTCATTTCTAAATTTCACTCTCTCTCTCTTCACAAACCATTTTCTTCTTCTTCTATCCATCTTCTTCTTCTCCACCATTTCCATTCTAACATCTTCATCAAAACCCTAATTTTTTTCTCATCATCATCATCATCTTCTTCTCCACCATTTCCATCATCACCATCTCCATCAAAACCTAGTTTCTTCTCTTTCCCAATTTCGATGGCACCCAAAAAATTAAATAAACCCTAAAATGTATAAAAATAAAGGTTAAATACTTCTTTCCTCACAAAGAATGCATGGAAATAAATCCTAAAATGCATATTTCACTCTATTATCAAGATTAAAATAAACTCTAACATGTTTTTTTCATTCGAGAATGTCGACTTTAGGACTGCCAGAAATTGTGGCAGTCCTGAAAGGAACTTGCTGTACAGCAAGTATCTTTCAGGACTGCCACAATTTCTGGCAGTCCTCAATATGTCTAGGACTGCCAGAAATTGTGGCAGTCCTGTTGTAGAGCATGTCCCTTTCAGGACGGCCACAATTCATGGCAGTTCTTATTACTTCTAGGACTGCCAGAAATTGTGACAGTCCTGTTATACATCGAGTCTATTTCCAGACTGCCACAATTCCTGGCAGTCCTCATTACTTCTAGGACTGCCAGAAATTGTGGCAGTCCTGTTGTACATCGAGTCTATTTCAAGACTGCCACAATTTCTGGCAGGCCTCAATACTTTTAGGACTGTCAGAAATTGTGGCAATCCTGATATGAATCCAATTATTCTACAACTAGGATTTCTTCCATAGTTTTCTTCTAAAACTAGGATTTCATGCATAATTCTTCTATTAATAAAGAAAAATTGGTTAATAGACTAATAGATTAATATATTTGATAGATTTGATAACCCAATTTCTTCTACAACTAGGGTTTCATCCATAATGCCCAAACAAGAAGAAAATAAAATAAAATAGGGTTTGGAGAAAGAGATCTGAGAAATTAGAAGAGAGCAAAAAATTAAAATAAACTAGGTTTGCAAAAATTGATGTTCTTGTTTTCTTTTTTTCTTCTTGTTCTTCTTCTTCTTTTCTTCTTGTGAGGAATGGAGAGAGAGAGGAAGAAAACAAAAATTATAACACTTATCTTTTATACCTACTACTTGGATAGTCCAGAGTAATTTTTTTAGTGGCAAACTTGTAAATAATGGGAAACAGTCACTTGGACAGCCCCGAGTAAAAAAGGCTGTGCCCTTATAATTTGCCTTAAATAATATCACGTACTTAGTTTAAATATAATTTGAATATTGAATATATTTTAGTATTTATTATATTTAGAATAATTTTAGAATTTTTTATTTTTGTCTTAACTACGTGATGATACATACAGAAAGTTTTTTAACTTTTTTGAATTTATTATTATTTAATGGAGGATATACATACGACTTGGACGGCTCATTTTTGAGCCGTTTCCAAGCCCCATTATAATAATAGGGATGCGTCTGTTGCATTGTTTCAACTCTTGCATTTTGTGTCCAAACAAACGGAAATGAATTCTAGATGGCTGAAAAGTTTAAGCTTACACTTTTAAGTTAAGGAACGACGCCTGAAAAAAAGTAGGAATGACATTACTCCTAGAAACCTCATTATATTAGGAAATGTTTATTAAGCGGTACATGTGCCCTAAGGACACATGATAACACATTGATAACAACGATATAATGATTTTCATCCTGGTCACTTTACTCCACTAAATAGCCTATCGAGGACCTTAGTAACATTGTAGTTTTCCAAATTGGTCGGTATACATAGAGAGGAGCAGACGATGATAAACTCGAGGAAGGAAAATCTTTATCCATGCGTGAGGGAGAGCAGAAACATCAAAGGCTCGACTTATAACATAGAGGCACGTTTGGTCGAAGTGGACAAAATAAGTACTGACGAGTTAATAAGGTCATCAGGACATGAAGCTTTATAACCAGTGATGATCAGCATAATCTAGATCTATTCCTTCCATTGATCGAAGAGAACAAGAAGTAGCGACACTAGCGGCTCTAATAACCAAATCGAATGGAAGGATATGAATTTGAGTTTAAATTTGTTGAATTATATTATCCCGATAAAACACAATAACTAAGAATGTTTTACCAAATATTGCATGTAATTCTATTTAAAACCAACAAAATATGATCCTCTTAACTACTAACGAAAATAAATAAATAAAATTATTTAAGTAGGCAAGGTTGGAAAGGTACCTATAAGAGAATCATATCGCGAGCAGTTGTATCTTCTATAGTACTAGTACAGATCTACTTGAAAGGTAACTAAGCTTATAGTATGAGTCCATTTTTGTTCATTAACCAAAAATAGGGTGTTTGTTCACCCTCCAATAAAGAATTGACATGTGTCAAATCCATTCAACACAAACCACTTTGAGAGTGGTTTTGTAAATATTCAAAGTGGTTTTGACTAAAGGTTTGACACTTGTCAATTCTTTATTGGAGGGTGAACAAACACCCTAGTTTTTGGTGAATGAACAAAAATGGACTCCTTATAGTATATACTTTGACAAGTGAAACCTCCAAAGAAGAAGAATAAATAATGATGGGAGAGGGAGAAGAAGTGATTATCATGTCCAAACACATCATTCGACCAACCTTAAGAGCAAACCAAGGAAGAGCAGAGAGTGGTATAACTATTCATCTCACTGCATGGGACCCAAGGTTTTTTATGCATGAGCTACATCCAAAAGGGAATCCTCTTCCAAAACCCTAACCCTACTACTACTAGCAGTAGTCCTCATGATCAATAGCCCATGAAACTTGTTGGGTTTTGGCCTTTGTATCAGAAACTTTAGTCCCACATCGGCTAGGCCAAAGGAGTTGTATCTCTATATATTAGCTATGCTATTTTTTAGATGCACATGTGGTGTGGAGGTGCACATGGGTGTGTCATGTGGGATTATTTTTCTAATGAAAAAAAGGCTAAATAAATAATTGAAAGCATTCATGCTTTTTGCTCTTAGAAAATTTATTTTCATGGGAGCCAAGTCCCGTAGGGGCTTAGCGACTCGGACTCGGACTCGGGCTCGGGCTCATGAGGCGTAATGTGGCGTTTTGTTGGCACACTTTGTACTTAGCACATCAGCATCCACTACCAGAATAAGTCGTTTTAGCGACGCATAAAGACGTCGCTAAAACGACAAATTTCGTCGCTAAAGAGATTTAGCGACGGAATTACCGACATTTCGTAATAGTCGCTGAAATGTAAGTCGCTAATCTTCTAAACGTCGCCAAACGTCGCAATTATCGACGTTTGTCGACGTATATATACGTCGGTATATTACCGACGTCTACCGTCGTGACGTCGGTGGATTAGCGACGTATTAATGCGTATCGCTATGCGTCGGTCAATTACCGACGTATTACCGACGAATCGTCGGTGATTTAGTGACATGTACAAAGTCGCAAAGCGTCGATAAATCCTGGGAATTCCTGGAGATAATTACCGACGTGCACCGACGTTTACCGACGTCCTCCGACATATATTGACGTCGCTAAACGTCGGTAGCCTGGATAATATTAATTATCTACCGACGTTTATCGACGCAAAATTACGTCGGAAGGCGTCGGTAAACGTCGGTAAACATCGCTAAATCTGCAAAAATAAAATACAGAATGTCCATTTCTCCCTGCAGTTTAAAAAGCCCATTTCTCACTGTAGAATAGGATCCAAACAATCACATAATGTCCATTTCTCACTGTACACAGGTTTCAGTCCCTATAACCAAGTCTACAACAATCACACAATGTCCAGTTCTCAGAATGGCTCAGAACACAACCCAAAATTCACACAATGTCCAAGTCTACAACAATCATTCTAGCAATGTCCAAATCTGTATCGTAAGACAAACTAAACATAATCAGTTCTATTTCACATGCTTAATTGCCAAGTATGGGAACGAATGGCTCAGAACACAACCCAAAATTTATTCTAGCATACATTAGTGTGAATCATCTATGTTCTGTACATATGGTGTAGTATATGTTCTTATCGTATCTAGAGGATATAACAGAATCAAGATGAACTCACATAATGTAATACTAAGACATCATCTACTACTATATAAGATATAGTGATAGGTTGTCGTATCATCATTGCCGAGGGATGAGGGTCGGAGGACAGTCAACTTTATCTACGGATACATAGTTTCTGACTCGCCAGTCGAATGGCTTAATTGCCAAGTATGGGAACGAATGGCTCAGAACACAACCCAAAATTCATTCTAGCATACATTAGTGTGAATCATCTATGTTCTATACATATGGTGTAGTATATGTTCTTATCGTATCTAGTATCTGAAGGATATAACAGAATCAAGATGAACTCACATAATGTAATACTAAGACATCATCATACTACTATATAAGATATAGTGATAGGTTGTCGTATCATCATTGCCGAGGGATGAGAGTCGGAGGACAGTCAACTTTATCTACGGATACATAGTTTCTGCCTCGCCAGTCGAATGGCTTAATTGCCAAGTATGGGAACGAATGGCTCAGAACACAACCCAAAATTCATTCTAGCATACATTAGTGTGAATTATCTATGTTCTGTACATATGGTGTAGTATATGTTCTTATCGTATCTAGTATCTGAAGAATGTAACAGAATCAAGATGAACTCACATAATGTAATACTAAGACATCATCTACTACTATATAAGATATAGTGATAGGTGCTCGCCGGAGGGAGGAAAAGGGGTCGGGCTGTCGTCGAGGTCGGGGAAGAGGGCCGGAAACAAAAAATTTGGGGAGAGGGAGAAATGAAAAGTCGAACCGAGGAAACCCTTTTTATCAGAAATTAGCGACGTCCGTAAATACGTCGCAAAGCGTCGGTATTCGTTTAATATTCGGCGACGTAATAATCTTTACGACGCTAAACGTCGCTGAACTAATAAAACTAGCGACGTTTTCCGACAAATCAACGACGTTGGCTTTTATTACACTAAAGGTAGTCGCAATATGTCGCTGTTTGTCGCTATCAGCGACGTATTGTGACGTATACTTTCGGAGTCGCTATCAACGAATGGCTCAGAACACAACCCAAATTCATTCTAGCATACATTAGTGTGAATCATCTATGTTCTATACATATGGTGTAGTATATGTTCTTGTCGTATCTAGTATCTGAAGAATGTAACAGAATCAAGATGAACTCACATAATGTAATACTAAGACATCATCTACTACTATATAAGATATAGTGATAGGTTGTCGTATCATTATTGCCGAAGGATGAGGGTCGGAGGACGTCGGTAAACGTTGCTAAATCTGCAAAAAAAAATAAAAAAATAAAATACAGAATATCCATTTCTCCCTGCAATTTAAAAAGATAACCATTTCTCACTGTAGAATAGGATCCAAACAATCACAGAATGTCCATTTCTCGCTGTACACAGGTTTCAGTCCCTATAACCAAGTCTACAACAATCACACAAAATATGGGAACGAATGGCTCAGAACACAACCCAAAATTTATTCTAGCATACATTAGTGTAAATCATCTATGTTCTGTACATATGGTGTAGTATATGTTCTTATCGTATCTAGTATCTGAAGAATGTAACAGAATCAAGATGGACTCACATAATGTAATACTAAGACATCATACTACTATATAAGATATAGTGATAGGTTATCGTATCATCATTGCCGAGGGATGAGAGTCGGAGGACAGTCAACTTTATCTACGGCTACATAGTTTCTGCCTCGCCAGTCGAATGGCTGCAGGGACTATGTCCCGATCACCATGTCGTACCGTAAATTAATGCAAATGGAGCTGGAGCCAAAATACAGAAACCAAAATATGATATCCACCTCAAGTGTAGAGTCGGAGGAGAAGATCTTTTCCACCCTCTCCCTCTCTCACGCTATCAACGTCACAACTTTTCCACCTCAAGTTCTGATCAAGCATTTTCCTTCTCCTCTCCTCCACCATAGCTCTGAACCTATCTGCTCCTCCCTACTTCCCTTCTTCTTATTTGACTCTCTCAGCCACATATGATATCCAGCTCAAGTGTAGAGTCGGGGGAGAAAAAGTAGACATGAAGAGGAGGGGGAAGCAGCACAGCCGACGGCATAACCCGGAGGAAGTACAAAGGTTTTCTTCAACATACGTAGGAGAACCATAAGGATATATCTTTTCACAACATATCACCTTGTCAAAGACCCTTAATGTGACAACCATGTTACCGTGGTGTCGGAAGACTAACATGTCATAATTTTATAAGCCGTGTGTTTTGACATAATCTTCCAACCGGATTTCAGTTCTATGTAATAATGCAAGATTACGACATAGGAGAAAAGAGTTGGGAGGATTATGTCAAAACACACAACTTAGAAAATTATGACATGTTAGTCTTCCGACACCGCGGTAACATGGTTGTCACATTAAGGGTCTTTGACAAGATGACATATTGTGAAAAGATATCCTTATAGTTCTCCGTATGTTGAAGAAAATCTCTGTACTTCCTCCGGGTCATGCCGCCGGCTGTGCTGCTTCCCCCTCCTCTTCCTGTCCACTTCTTCTCCCCCGACTCTATACTTGAGCTGGATATCATATGTGCCTGAGAGAGTCAAATAAGAAGAATGGAAGTAGGGAGGAGCAGATGGGTCCATAGCCATGGTGGAGGAGAGGAGAAGGCAAAACTGAATCAGCATTGTCTTCCGGATCGTCCTCATCAAGGCATAACGGGCTGCTCAGCGTGCCCAGCTTCTTCAACTTCTCGCTGGCTGCAGAGTCGAAATAGGAACGGGTCCTCTTTGCCGGCCCGGAGCTCTGACTCGCACTCGTCGCCGCGCTACCGGTTTCCTCTCCTCCTCTGACGCGGGTCATAAGAAAAGAAATTTCGTACCTTTTCTTCACATAAACATCATTGCCGCCTTGTACTCAAGCCTAGCCTCCTCGTCTGTGACGCTATCCAACTTCTCGGAGTCATCGGAGAAGGAGTCGAATGAGTCGGCGGTGATAACAGATGATTGCAAGACAGGGAGCGAAAAGACAGGCGAAGAAGGGGACGATACGAGTCGAACGGGAGATTCGAGTGACAATGTAGGCACCGAGAAGTCGGATAGTGTCACAGACGAGGAGGCTCGAGTACAAGGCGACAATGATGTTTATGTGAAGAAGAGGTACGAAATTTCTTTTCTTATGACCCGCGTCAGAGGAGGAGAGGAAACCAGTAGCGCGGCGACGAGTGCGAGTCAGAGCTCCGGGCCGGCAAAGAGGACCCATTCCCATTTCGACTCTGCAGCCAGCGAGAAGTTGAAGAAGCTGGGCACGCTGAGCAGCCCGTTATGCCTTGATGAGGACGATCCGAAAGACAATGCTGATTCAGTTTTGCCTTCCTTGGATGGTATTGATTTTGTAGATCCGTGTATAAAAGAGGAAGAGATTGGGAGTAGAGTGGACCCGGAGGGAAATGAGAGATTGGAAGCTGGGTCAATATCCAAGAAGCGAAAGAGAGTCGAGGATTCTGATAGGTTGTCGTATCATCATTGCCGAGGGATGAGGGTCGGAGGACAGTCAACTTTATCTACGGCTACATAGTTTCTGCCTCGCTAGTCGAATGGCTGCAGGGACTGTCCTGATCACCATGTCGTACCGTAGATTAATACTAATGGAGCTGGAGCCAAAATACAGAAACCAAAATACAAAATACAGAAACTAAAATACAAAATACAGAAACCAAAATACAAAATATAGAATCCAAAATAGGACCCTCTGTGAGAACGGATGGCTCAGAACACAACCCAACCGGAGGATATTCTGAGAGATCCATCTGAGAGGGACGTATACTCTGAGAGATCACCTTTACAAGAATTATATCAGTAGTGGGATCAAGTGTTGGAGGAGATATTATCAAAGTATACGTCCTACTCAGATGGGTCTCTCACTGTTACTATTTTTTCCTGACAGCATGGTGGATGTGCTCCGTCCACAGATTCTTGCTCCGAGCCAAAACTTTGTCTCGGAGCTCAAGTGGACATCCTTGGTGTAGAGCTCGAGTGAGAGGTTCCTGACAGCATGGTGGACTCCTTTGTTAAAGTATCCGTGCTCGTCCCACAACCAATGTGGGATGAGCACGGATACTTTGACAAAGGAGGCCACCATGCTGTCAGGAACCTCTCACTCGAACTCTACACCAAGGATGTCCACTTGATCTCCAGGACAGTTTTGGCTCGGAGCAAGAATCTGTGGACGGAGCACATCCACCATGCTGTCAGGAAAAAATAGTAACGGTGAGAGACCCATCTGAGTAGGACGTATACTTTGATAATATCTCCTCCAACACTCGATCCCACTACTGATATAATTCTTGTAAAGGTGATCTCTCAGAGTATACGTCCCTCTCAGATGGATCTCTCAGAGTATCCTCTCCGGTTGGGTTGTCGTATCATCATTGCCGAGGGATGAGGGTCGGAGGACAGTCGACTTTATCTACGGATACATAGTTTCTGCCTCGCCAGTCGAATGGCTGCAGGGACTATGTCCTGATCACCATGTCGTAGTCCAATATAATCCAGAGATTGACACAGTTCTAATTCATATATGTAGTGTCACTCCCCGATCCTGGAATACGTATTTTAATACGTAAACCGATAAAATTGTATTTACCTTATATTTATACGATATTTATTATGCAGTATTTCTTCATGCATTTCCCAAAAATATTTGACAAACTATTATTTCCTAATTTATTTTCTGCATTAGGGCCTACAGTTTTGGCTCATTTGGGTAACCTATTCTTGGTTCACCAATGGTTCATCTTGAACCCTTTGGTTCATCATGAACCCATGGGTCCAAGATCTTTATATATACTCATCTTATTCTCTCTCCTCTCATTTACTTCCTCCACCAACCAAGGCAAGTACCAACTTGCTCAAGAGATGGATCCATAATTTTGTCCATGATTTCTTACAAAACTATTTGTCAAAACATGTTCTTCTCCTCAATCTATACTAGTTTAGAACTTGGAAATTTTCATTTTGAAGCTTTGATTTTTGTAGATCTAGGTTTTAATCATTTTCGGATTTTGCATGGTTTGATCTACTTTAGTTGGATTTTATGGGTTTTTGATGCTTCCATGTGGAAGAGCATTCAGTTTCACCCAAGTTGAAACTTTGGAAATCTGGATTTGGAGTTCGGATGGCCAAGTTATGATGCTTTGAAGTTTGGGTTCAGCCATGGTGTTCTTGCTGTTTGGAGAAGACAGTGAACAGTGTGCTCCTGTTTGAGCACGCTTCCTGTTGGAAGCGTGTCTCTCCTTGAGCTTGCGTGACTTTTCATGCAGCTCTCTCATTGAGCCTGCGTGACTTTTCACGCAGCTCTCTCCTTGAGCCTGCGTGACTTTTCACGCAGCTCTCTCCTTGAGCCTGCGTGACTTTTCACGCAGCTCTCCCCTTGAGCCTGCGTGACTTTTCACGCACGCTGCCTTGAGTGAGCCTGCGTGACTTTTCACCCCTTGAGCGTGCGTGCTTTTGTGCGTACGCTTTTGATATTTTATTAGATATTATAAGCCCATTTTATATCCGTACGCCTTTTGTCCCGAGCATGATATGAGCACTAATGTGACCCCGGAGAACAGAGTGTTCCAACCTGATACATGTACCTGGATGTCCCAGTTCTTGTTCATGCTCGACAAAAGACTCGTAACTCCACGTGGCGTATTTGCAATGATACATTACACTAAGGAGGGTAGCACATGTTGACATACTGATTGACATGGATCCTCCCTGGGGTACTCGTACTAAAGTACGACTTTAGGAGGATAATCATGCAGGCCACAGCATGTGAGTCCAAGATTTCACCTAGGGTTAAATTAGGCAACTAAACATACTAGATGCATGGGGAGGGCAAAATCCCGAGATCGTGTTTCACCAGCCGCCTTGAGATATTGTCTTGACGCGCCGGCTGGTCTCCACGGATACTGTGTCATCTGCAACGAGTGGATGACTGTATCCGATTAATTCCTGCTATATAATATATATTTTGGCAAGGTGGCCTTACGAGGGACCTGTGCTCAATCATACCTGTCTACGCGAACCCCTGGGTTGGCTAGCCTTGCTGGAAAGATACGATCTGAGGATTTTCTAAATAACATGATGCGAGGATAACCTCGTCCCACTAGAAACTCATAGACTTGATTGGCCGCGAAAACGACTTGCTTGTATCCTATTACCTTCCGTGAATAACTGAGGAAAGCGGACTGTCATGGTACGTGATCCAACCCATGTTCTTGTTTGATTGTTGGGTTGGTTATCGTACTATGACAGGCTGTGGACCGAAGTTATGAACGAAAGACTTATTCTGGTTGTGAAGAGCTACTTCTGTGAATGACTGAGGAACATGGTCTATCATGGTACATGATCCAACCCATGTTCTTGTTTGATTGTTGGGTTGATTATTGTGCTGCGATAGGCTATCGATCGAAGTCACGATCAGGAGATTTTATTGTTTATACCTTTTAACTTATGTGAAAGTTATAGAGTACGACACGTCCCGACTCCATGCAGCACCTTTTGTCCTTGTTTGGTTGTAAGGGTGCCATATGGGTTCGAAGATGTTGCGCTACCCTATAATAGTAGCATAAGTATTACTATTATCATTCATTCTATTAACTGGGTTTTTAATCTTAACTCTTGTGCCCCTTTGGCGGTACTTGCTATTCGGGGCTGACCCCGCTGGTTTTGTTTGGCCAGATCTCGTAGCAGAGCCGGAGGACACGATCTTCCTCCCTGACATCCATGGTGCATACTAGGAGCATGGCGGTTCGGGGACTCGAGTGGGTTTCTTCTCCACCACTCCTGTTTATATTTTGTGCGGCATTTAGCCACCGGCACCTGTTAGCCGGATTACTTGATATTTTGTGTCAGTACATAATTGTAATTAAACAGACTGCAGCTGTGTATAATTTTGTACTTCTGACTCTCTGAGATAGCTAACTTATAAAGCTAGTCTCTCATGATCATTTTGATGAAGCGTCGGGGACGCCTTACTGCTTTATCTTTAATGTTCATTTAATTGCTGATGTGATTTGATTGATTGAGACATAGAACTCTGTGGGACCATAGGAGACTTGATTGTAGCATGTACCCCCTCGTCTCTCGACAGCCACGATCGCCGTATGACGTTACGTACCTCATATGGAGTAACTGGCCTAGTCCGTCTCCGTATTTCGGTACTGGGGCGTGACAAGGTTTTAGTGGTGGCCCATGCAGGTCTGATTTTCAGACTTGTGGGGTATTGCGAATTATTAGGAGTCTCAATCAAAACTTGTTCCCCTTGAAATTCGATTTCGAATTCTCTGTCCTTGCCTTGATCTCTAACCTGACTTGCATCCTCGAAATCTTCCTCGTCCGGACTTGATAATCTTATATTCTTCTCTATAGGGGTGCTTCATTCTCAGTAGCGGGAGAGGCCCATGAGGAAGAGCAGCAAGAGCATGTCTCGACTGGGCAGCAACAGGGGAGAGAACCTTCCCCAGGGCAGACACGAGCAGAAATGGAACCAGAGGCAGTGCAGCCGCAGGTTGTTGAAACTCCTACAGCACCAGCAACGACGGCAGTACCAGACGCCGTAGCACTCCTGGAGATCATCCGGAGGTTTCTTGTCACTAACCAACAACAACAGACTCGGCAGCAGGAGCAGAACGTGTTGCTGAACCAAGGGATTCAGTTAGCTCTTGAGAGGAGTGTCGGGGCTGACTCGGGAGCATCAGGAAGGTTTCGTCGCTTGAACCCGAGGTATTTTGATGGCACGGAGGATGCCATCACTGCGGATGCATGGATTCAAGACATTGAGGCCATTCTTGTGGCAGCCAAGGTTCCAGATGATGAGAAGGTTGATCAGGTCAAACTGGTACTTCAGGATCTTGCCCGCGACTGGTGGGCATCAGAAGAAGTTGGTATAAGACGCCCTGTTCGTTGGACCACCTTCAGTGACAGATTCAAGGCCAAGTATTTTGGCGTAGTAGCTCGATATGAGCTTCAGCAGAAGTTCATCAGTCTCAAGCAAGCAGACAAGACCGTAGATGGGTATGCAGCAGAGTTCTGCAGATTGTGCCGTTTCGCACCAGCAATGGTGGCAACGGAGCCAGAGAAAGCTATGAGGTTCCAGCAGGGACTTCATTTGGAACTATTACAGCTTGTGGAAGGACACGACTACCAGACGTTTGACGCTGTTTTGACGGCCGCTCGGAGGCACGAGCTTACCCAGCAGAGGTTGGCATCGAGGACAGGAGGTCAGAAGAGATCTCATTCCCAGGTTGGAGGAGGAGCAATGCAGCGAACATCGGCACTAGCACCCGATGTACGTATTCATGATACAGGAGCACCGCGGAGGACGGCCGTGTTAACTAATACAGCGCCAGTTCGGCATCAGCAGCCGAGGAACCAGCAACAGCGTCAGGGAGCACCCCAGGGCTGTACATTCTGTGGGAAGGCAGGGCACACGAGGGACGTGTGCGGGTCAGCGAATGGCTTATGCTTGAGGTGTGGTAGTTCAGACCACCGTATCTCCACTTGTCCTGTGATGCAGGGCCAGGAGGGCCAGCTCAGCAGTTTCTAGCATTGCCAGCTCCGGTGGCAACCCCGAGTGGAGGGCCAGTATTAGCAGTAAGGCCCCTAGCCCAGCGTCTACCAACGCAGGCTCAGATGTTCCGCCAAGCACAGGAAGCCGAAGGCCCTCAGAGGCAGCAACAGCATGGTCGAGGAAGGCCGCAACAAGGGGCTCCGAGGGGCCAGGCTCTCACATTGACCTTGGAAGAGGCTCTAGCGTCTAGTGACGTGGTGGCAGATAAAATTCTCGTCACCTCATTTCCCGCTGTAGCATTATTTGATTCAGGCGCTACTCATTCATTCATCTCTGCACAATATGCTACACGGATTGGATTAGAGTTTGAGGCGTTGCCGGAGAGGATGGATATACTCACCGACAATGGGCTCGTAGAAGTTAGCAGAGTGCGCTTTTCATGTCCGGTAGAGGTGTGTGGGCATTTATTGCCCGCATCATTGATTGAATTCCCTATGGTGAATTTTGATGTCGTTCTTGGCATGGACTGGTTGAGAGACAGTCATGCGACAATTGATTGTAGAGGAGGTAGGATCATATTCAGCGTCCCTGGGATGGAGCAGTTCATCTTTACTCAAACCTTGAAGAATCAGGCCGGAGGCGTCATCTCAGCAGCAGTGTCAGAGCCAGGACAGATTCTGAGAGTGGTCGGAGATTTTCTCGACGTCTTCCCTGATGAGCTCCCAGGGATATCCCCAGTCAGAGAGGTAGAATTTAGCATTGAGTTGAACCCTGGAACGAGGCCTATTGCAGACAGAGTTTACAGAATGTCGCCGTCAGAACAGAATAAGTTGTATCAACATGAAGAAGAGTTGAAGTCTAAGGGATTCATCCGAGACAGTAAATCGTCCTGGGCCGCGCCAGTGATTCTAGTTCCCAAGAAGGATGGGTCGACGAGGATGTGCATCGACTACCGCAAGCTGAATGCAGTAACAGTGAAGAATAAGTACCCACTACCAAGGATTGATGACCTGTTTGACCAGTTGAGCAAGGCCAGCATCTTTTCCAAGATCGATCTTCGGTCGAAATACTATCAAGTAAGAGTCCGGGAGCAAGACATACCGAAGACAGCATTCAGATCTAGATATGGGCATTATGAGTTTTTAGTAATGCCCTTTGGACTAACCAACGCCCCCGCAGTATTCATGGATTTAATGAACCGCATCTTTCTGCCGTATTTGGATAAATTTGTGGTGGTGTTCATAGATGACATTCTTGTCTACTCCAGCAGTGAAGAGGAGCATAAGAAACATCTTAGGACTGTCTTACAGACATTGAGGGAGCATCAACTTTATGCGAAGCTTGACAAGTGTGAATTCTGGTTAGATCACATTTCGTTCCTGGGGCATGTAATTTCTGGGGCAGGAGTGTCAGTGGATCCGAAGAAGATTGAGGCCATAGAGCATTGGCCAGTCCCGAGAACGATTGCAGAAGTGCGAAGTTTCTTAGGATTAGCTGGTTACTACAGAAGGTTCGTGGCGGACTTTGCCAAGATCTCTGCGCCCTTAACGCGTTTGACGCACAAGGACGTAGAGTTTGTTTGGTCAGGTAGCTGTCAGGCATCATTTGAAGAATTGAAGAAGAGATTGATCTCAGCCCCGATCTTGACGCTTCCAGTAGGAGCGGGAGGCTTTACAGTATATTGTGACGCATCTGGAAAGGGTCTTGGATGTGTATTGATGCAGCACGGAAAGGTGATAGCATATGCGTCTCGACAGCTTCGAGACCATGAGAAGAATTACCCGACTCACGATTTGGAGTTAGCAGCTGTGGTGTTTTCACTCAAGTTGTGGAGGCACTATTTATACGGAGATCGGGTAGAGATCTATACTGATCATAAGAGTTTGAAATACGTATTCACGCAGCGAGATTTGAACATGAGACAAAGAAGATGGTTAGAACTACTGAAGGATTTTTACTTAGATCTTCAGTATCATCCAGGCAAGGCGAATATAGTTACAGATGCACTGAGTAGGAGAGACAGTGCCTTTATCTTGACCTCGCAGAAGCATATTTTAGAAGACCTTCAGAGTATGGGAATCGAAGTAGTTTTGCCAAGGAATATAGGAAGAATGACCAGTATGCAGATTCAGTCAACCTTAGTAGAGAGGATAAGGGCAGCACAAGCAGGAGATCCACGGATTCAGAAGTTGCGATCGGAGTGTGAATCAGGCCGTAGGAAGGAGTTAGTGATTCATGAAGATGGTACGCTCAGGTTTGGAAACAGACTCTGTGTACCGAGTGGAGACCTTCGGCAAGAAGTTATGTCCGAAGCTCATAGTTCTATTTACTCCATTCATCCAGGAGGAACGAAGATGTATCGAGATATCAGGCAGTACTTTTGGTGGAATGACATGAAAAGAGAGAGAGCAAGATTTGTATCCAAGTGTCTGGTATGTCAGCAGGTGAAGGCCGAGCAGCAGAGACCAGCAGGGTTGCTACAGCCGCTTCCTATCCCAGAATGAAAATGGGAGCACATCATGATGGATTTTGTGACCGGTTTACCTAGATTCCCGACAGGTAAGAATGCAGTCTGGGTAATAGTAGATCGACTCACGAAGGTCGCTCATTTCCTTCCCTTCCGAGTTGGACAGACTACTGAGCAATTAGCAGAAATGTACATGAAGCAGATAGTAAGGCAGCACGGTGTTCCAGTTAGTATAGTATCAGATTGGGATACGCGGTTTATTTTCCATTTTTGGCGGAGCTTACACCAAAGTTTGGGAACCAAGTTAAGATTCAGTACTGCTTATCATCCACAAACCGACGGGCAATCAGAAAGAACCATTCAGACGTTAGAAGATATGCTACGGGCGTGTACCTTGGACTTTGGCGGATCTTGGAAGGATCACCTTCATCTAGTGGAGTTCTCCTATAACAACAGCTATCAGGCTAGCATTAAGATGGCCCCGTTCGAAGCATTGTACGGAAGGAAGTACAGGTCCCCTTTGGCATGGGACGACGTCGGAGAACGAAAGTTGTTGGGACCAGAGATGATCACGCAGACTGTAGAGATAGTTAAGTTGGTCAGAGAGCGCCTTCGAGTTGCACAGGACCGACATCGTCATTGGGCAGATCAGCATCGTAGGCCTCTAGAGTTCAGAGTTGGCGACCAAGTGTTTCTGCGGATTTTGCCTACTCGGGGTATCATCAGATTTGGAACCCGAGGAAAGCTTAGTCCAAGATATGTTGGTCCTTTTAAGATTCTCGCTCGGGTAGGCGATGTGGCTTATCGACTTGCCCTTCCGTCTTTGTTAACTGGCATACATGATGTGTTTCATGTGTCCCAATTACGTGGGTATGTCCCGGATCCGAGTCATGTCCTCGATCATTCTGAGTTAGTCGTTGGTACCGACCTAACTTACGAGGAACAACCCGTATCTATTTTAGACCGGCGAGAGAAGGTACTCAAGAATCGGACGATAAGCCTTGTCCGTGTTTCTTGGAACCATCACTCTCCGGGAGAGTCAACCTGGGAGCGCGAGGACGAGATCAGATCTCGGTATCCGCATTTGTTTGACTAATAAGGTATATTTTTGCACCTTATTGACACGATTCCATGTTTATCTGCACCTGATTGTTTTACACTTTGTAATGTATGATAATGACTGCTATGATAGTTAACTTATATATGATTGTGCCTTGCTTGCCCTGATTTCACTATCCTGTCTTGGCTGGAATTCCGAGGACAGAATTTTTCTAAGAAGGGTAGAGATGTCACTCCCCGATCTTGGAATACGTATTTTAATACGTAAACCGATAAAATTGTATTTACCTTGTATTTATACGATATTTATTATGCAGTATTTCTTCATGCATTTTCCAAAAATATTTGACAAACTATTATTTCCTAATTTATTTTCTGTATTAGGGCCTACAGTTTTGGCTCATTTGGGTAACCTATTCTTGGTTCACAAATGGTTTATCTTGAACCCTTTGGTTCATCATGAACCCATGGGTCCAAGATCTTTATATATACTCATCTTATTCTCTCTCCTCTCATTTACTTCCTCTCATTTACTTCCTCCACCAACCAAGGCAAGTACCAACTTGCTCAAGAGATGGATCCATAATTTTGTCCATGATTTCTTACAAAACTATTTGCCAAAACATGTTCTTCTCCTCAATCTATACTAGTTTAGAACTTGAAATTTTCCATTTTGAAGCTTTGATTTTTGTAGATCTAGGTTTTAATCATTTTCGGATTTTGCATGGTTTGATCTACTTTAGTTGGCTTTTATGGGTTTTTGATGCTTCCATGTGGAAGAGCATTCAGTTTCACCCAAGTTGGAACTTTGGAAATCTGGATTTGGAGTTCGGATGGCCAAGTTATGATGCTTTGAAGTTTGGGTTCAGCCATGGTGTTCTTGCTGTTTGGAGAAGACAGTGAACAGTGTGCTCCTGTTTGAGCATGCTTCCTGTTGGAAGCGTCTCTCTCCTTGAGCTTGCGTGACTTTTCACGCAGCTCTCTCCTTGAGCCTGCGTGACTTTTCACGCAGCTCTCTCCTTGAGCCTGCGTGACTTTTCACGCAGCTCTCTCCTTGAGCCTGCGTGACTTTTCACGCAGCTCTCCCCTTGAGCCTGCGTGACTTTTCACGCACGCTGCCTTGAGTGAGCCTGCGTGACTTTTCACCCCTTGAGCGTGCGTGCTTTTGTGCGTACGCTTTTGATATTTTATTAGATATTATAAGCCCATTTTATATCCTTACGCCTTTTGTCCCGAGCATGATATGAGCACTAATGTGACCCCGGAGAACAGAGTGTTCCAACCTGATACATGTACCTGGATGTCCCAGTTCTTGTTCATGCTCGACAAAAGACTCGTAACTCCACGTGGCGTATTTGCAATGATGCATTACACTAAGGAGGGTAGCATATGTTGACATACTGATTGACATGGATCCTCCCTGGGATACTCGTACTAAAGTACGACTTTAGGAGGATAATCATGCAGGCCACAGCATGTGAGTCCAAGATTTCACCTAGGGTTAAATTAGGCAACTAAACATACTAGATGCATGGGGAGGGCAAAATTCCGAGATCGTGTTACACCAGCCGCCTTGAGATATTGTCTTGACGCACCGGCTGGTCTCCACGGATACTGTGTCATCTGCAACGAGTGGATGACTGTATCCGATTAATTCCTGCTATATAATATATGTTTTGGCAAGGTGGCCTTACGAGGGACCTGTGCTCAATCATACCTGTCTACGCGAACCTCTGGGTTGGCTAACCTTGCTGGAAAGATACGATCTGAGGATTTTCTAAATAACATGATGCGAGGATAACCTCGTCCCACTAGAAACTCGTAGACTTGATTGGCCGTGAAAACGGCTTGCTTGTATCCTATTACCTTCCGTGAATAACTGAGGAAAGCGGACTGTCATGGTACGTGATCCAACCCATGTTCTTGTTTGATTGTTGGGTTGGTTATCGTACTATGACAGGCTGTGGACCGAAGTTATGAACGGAAGACTTATTCTGGTTGTGAAGAGCTACTTCTGTGAATGACTGAAGAACATGGTCTATCATGGTACATGATCCAACCCATGTTCTTGTTTGATTGTTGGATTGGTTATTGTGCTGCGATAGGCTATCGACCGAAGTCACGATCAGGAGATTTTATTGTTTATACCTTTTAACTTATGTGAAAGTTATAGAGTACGACACGTCCCGACTCCATACGGCACCTTTTGTCCTTGTTTGGTTGTAAGGGTGCCATATGGGTTCGAAGATGTTGCGCTACGCTATAATAGTAGCATAAGTATTACTATTATCATTCATTCTATTAACTGGGTTTTTAATCTTAACTCTTGTGCCCCTTCGGCGGTACTTGCTATTCGGGGCTGACCCCGCTGGTTTTGTTTGGCCAGATCTCGTAGCAGAGCCGGAGGACACGATCTTCCTCCCTAACATCCATGGTGCATACTAGGAGCATGGCGGTTCGGGGACTCGAGTGGGTTTCTTCTCCACCACTCATGTTTATATTTTGTGCGGCATTTTGCCACCGGCACCTGTTAGCCGGATTACTTGATATTTTGTGTCAGTACATAATTGTAATTAAACAGACTGCAGCTGTGTATAATTTTGTACTCCTGACTCTCTGAGATAGCTAACTTATAAAGCTAGTCTCTCATGATCATTTTGATGAAGCGTCGGGGACGCCTTACTGCTTTATCTTTAATGTTTATTTAATTGCTGATGTGATTTGATTGATTAGACAGAGAACTCTGTGGGACCATAGGAGACTTGATTGTAGCATGTACCCCCTCGTCTCTCGACAGCCACGATCGTCGTATGACGTTATGTACCTCATATGGAGTAGCTGGCCTAGTCCGTCTCCGTATTTCGGTACTGGGGCGTGACATGTAGTCTAATACAAATAGTCTAATACAAAAACAACCCAATACAAATAGTCCAATACAAATAAGTACTAATAGCTAATGAGAACCACGCTGCTCACGCAAACGCTCAGTGATACGTTCACGCAACCACCTCGAAAAAACGAGATTTTTGGCGCGAGGAGAGATGTCGTCCCTTGCAAGGACTGCATGAAGAGAACTCTCGGTCTCACTAGCTACCGGTGCTGGATGAATAGAACTCCCGGTCTCACTAGCAACCGGTGCTACTTCCTCCTCAACTGTAGGAGGAGCCACCTCAGCATTTACTGTTTTCTTCAAACGACGTGCCGCTCCCCGGGTCATGGGTGCCATCTGGTAAGATCGATAGTCACAAATAATATAATTGTAATACTAAGACATCATCTACTACTATATAAGATATAGTGATAGGTTGTCGTATCATCATTGCCGAGGGATGAGGGTCGGAGGACAGTCAACTTTATCTACGGCTACATAGTTTCTGCCTCGCCAGTCGAATGGCTGCAGGGACTATGTCCTTGAGACAGTGAACATATACACCATGAATCCAAACCCCATATTAACATTTACTAATCCAAATGGATGCAGGGACTATGTCCTTGCCTCTCCGGTTGGTTGTCGTATCATCATTGTCGAGGGATGAGGGTCGGATGACAGTCAACTTTATCTACGACTACATAGTTTCTGCCTCGCCAGTCGAATGGCTGCAGGGACTATAATAAGACACAATTCACCAAAGAGAACCATACTGTAACTCACATTTTAAGACAATAGATGAAGGAAGACTTGTATGGAGGATCGATAGGGTTGAGCGATGTCATTTTATTCTACAAAGAGAACCATACTGTAGAACTCATACTGTAGAACTCACACTTTAACACAATTCTACAAAGAGTTGTCATAGGGTGTTGAGCGATGTCATTTTATTCTTTTCTTCTTCTTCTTCTTAGAATTTTTGAGTATTGGATCTTGAGAGACATATATAGCTAGAACTTACGAAGAATGGAGTACCATACTTCAACAAATAGATGTTGACTAATTGGTTCATATACTTGTTGTCTAAAATGAGTGTAGGAATGTTGCAAGGTAAAATAATGTATCAAACACTATATCGAAATCCAAACCCAATATGCAAATCCAAATTAATACGAAAATACACAAGTGTATGTAGGGGATTAAGTGTACAGAGGTGAAATACATATATATGCAAGCTTGGGGGTGTCCACGTGTCCAACAAATGGACACAAAGTGTCCAAAACCTCACGAACACACTGTATCAGTGAACACATGGTCGTAACGTGTCTCCGTGTCCATTTTGGACACGAAAAACACCTCAATTAGGGTTAGGGTTTACCTTCAGTCTCCTCACGGTGGTGGAAGAGGAGGAGGAGGACAAGTTCGGTGGTGGAGGAGGAGGGGATTAAGTGTACAGAGGTGAAATACATATATATGCATGCTTGCGGGTGTCCACGTGTCCAACAAATGGACACAAAGTGTCCAAAACCTCACGAACACACTGTATCAGTGAACACATGGTCGTAATGTGTCTCTGTGTCCATTTTGGACACGAAAAACACCTCAATTAGGGTTAGGGTTTACCTTCAGTCTCCTCGCGGTGGTGGAGGAGGAGGATCTCGCGGTGGAGAAGGAGAAGGGGCTCGCGGTGGAGGAGGAGGAGGAGAACGGGCTCGCCGGAGGGAGGAGAAGGGGCTCGCAGTGGAGGAGGAGGATGAGCGGCGCCGGAGGGAAGGGGGGTGGCTGTCGTCGAGGTCGGGAAAGAGGGGCGGGAACAAAAAATTTGGGGAGAGGGAGAAATGAAAAGTCGAACCGAGGAAACCCTTTTTATCAGAAATTAGCGACGTCCGAAAATACGTCGCCAAGCGTCGGTAATCGTTTAATATTCGGCGACTTAATAATCGTTGCGACGCTAAACGTCGCTGAACTAATAAAACGAGCGACGTTTTCCGACAAATCAACGACGTTGGTTTTTATTACACTAAATGTAGTCGCAATATGTCGCTGTTTGTCGCTACCAGCGACGTATTGTGACGTATATTTTAGGAGTCGCTAAATCCAAAAATATTAGCGACGTTTTAAGTTGGCATCGCTAATTACGTCGCTGATATGACTTATTTTGGTAGTGATCGTCGCTAGGCGCATAGTGCGCTTAAGTTGCGCTCGTTGCGCAAGCCCAGGTGCGCGCTCAGTTGCGCGGGTGTCACCATCTATTCTCTTCTCTCCTTCTCCTCCGTCGCAATCGACCAATTCTTTCCCATCGCAGGCTGCCTCCGTCCTACTGCCCACGACTCCTCCTCTCTCTCCATCTCCCTCGAATGCAACGACCAAGATACACAGTAACATATCAAGTAGAAATCTAAATCACTAAAAAAGAAATGATCTTAACCGTTGGTTTAGTCTTCTTAAATTGAAGTAACATATCAAACTATACTATCAAGTTTCTTTTTTCTTTTACAATTTGTTCTTTTGTTTCTGCGATGGACTGAACTCAAACCAAGGATCTTCCTAATAACTCTCATTAATCCCAACAATCTACAAAATATAGTTATTTCATACTTCAAGTCTCTAATATAAACTACATAAAATAAGAATCCGGTCCCGAAAAACTTTAGGAATAGAATATTAACATATCAAGTAGAAATCTAAATCACTAAAAAGAAATGATCTTAACCGTTGGTTTAGTCTTCTTAAATTGAAGTAACATATCAAACTATACTATCAAGTTTCTTTTTTCTTTTACAATTTGTTCTTTTGTTTTTGCGATGGACTGAACTCAAACAAGGATCTTCCTAATAACTCTCATTAATCCCAACAATCTACAAAATATAGTTATTTTATACTTCAAGTCTCTAATAGAAACTACATAAAATATGAATCCGGTCCCGAAAAACTTTAGGAATAGGATATTAACATATCAAGTAGAAATCTAAATCACTAAAAGAAATTATCTTAACCGTTGGTTTAGTCTTCTTAAATTGAAGTAACATATCAAACTATACTATCAAGTTTTTTTTTCTTTTCTTTTACAATTTGTTCTTTTGTTTCTGCGATGGACTGAACTCGAACGAAGAATCTTTCTAATAATTCTCATTAATCCCAACAATTTACAAAATATAGTTATTTCATACTTCAAGTCTCCAATAGAAACTACATAAAATATGAATTCGGTCCCGAAAAACTTTAGGAATAGGATATTACATAAACATGATTCAAACCTGAATTGGACCATTGGAACATACAAGAAACACATCATGTATAAAAGACATATAATAATAATAATAATAATAATAATAATAATAATAATAATAATTTACTACTATGGGTCGGAACACACACACACACATCACGTGTGCAATTTTCAGTGAGGAAGAAGAGGGGAACAAAAAGAAAGAGAGGGGGTTGCGATTTTAGATTAATATTGAAGTTTTAGTTTGTGGGTGAGTAAGTGATATTTTTATCCATAAATAATGGCACTTTAGCCAAAATTGTGACATCAGAAAATTAGTGAAGAAAACCACTATCTAGATTAAATATCAGCATAATATAAATTATTATAAATATTACATAATGAAATTACTAAGGACAATTGTTAGGGAACATCACATTATTTGTTAGGGGACATCACCATTTCAAACACCCAAATTCATACTCTTCCTCTTCCTCTTCCTCTTCCTCTTCCTCTTCCTGTTGCAATATCTTTCTCTTGCAACCATAATCGAAGATGAGAAAAAAAAAATCTTCCTCTTCTTCTTCGTCTCTTCATTTCACTCTATATTTTATAGATTTTTTCAAATAAAATTGAACATAACAATTTTTAGAATTTGTCTTTTCTTGTTCCTTTTTATATTTCAATTAATGTATTGTTAGGGATTTATTTCTTTCGAACACCATTATTGGTGGTTTTGAACACCATTTTTAGGATTTAGAATCTTTAGAAATCTGCATAATCGGGTTGGGGACGACGAATGACTATTAGAATCCTGATAGACCTATTTACTGTTAGGACTGTCAGAATCCTGACAGTCCTAAGATACACTTTCTGTTCTAGAACTGTCAGAATTCTGGCAGTCCTAACTGTAGTCAGTGGCGGATCCAAGATTACAATTCACTGGAGGCAGAATCATAAGGGGGTTCGGGAGCAACGCACCTAATTTTTTTTCTCGACATAATAATATAATATTATATTAAATGGTACTTCTTTCATACAATAAAATATTACATTTCATAATTGTTTTCTACGAATTTTGTACTTTGAAAGTGTTTAACTACAACATCATTTCTAATACTACTTATAAGCAACTCTTTTTCTATGAAGTATATTTTCTAAAAAAAAACTAAGCGTTTGTAAATATTTAGTATTTGTTATGTACTAAAGTATGCTTCTAATTTGTAAGTTAATTTGAAGGAATTCAATTATTTGTTATATGTCCAGATAATTATTCTAATTTAGCATACTTTAGAAGCATAAGTTTAAAGTATGCACTAGTATGTATGCTTCTATGAATTTCTTCCAATCTAAAACCCCAACCAATTAATTTGTAGTGGACATAAAAAAATATTAAAATTTGGAAGATCCTTCATAAAAAAAAAATTGGAAGAAAAAAATTCACTGGCAGCCCCCAGTGAACTCCATGTGGATCCACCATTGACTGTAGTTAGGACGGTTAGAACCTGACATCTTAACATAAAAACTGTGATATCACACCTAATATTTTTAAAGCTGGAAATTGCTGAGAAACCTAATTTCGGAGTTAGTTTTTATGAAAAACCCACCCGCATGATGGGTTTTATGAAATGCCCAGAATTATATATTTTCACGTTAAGTATTCCAAGATTTCCTTTAAATGCTCTGTATTTACAAAATTAATGCCATAACTACCCCTCCGCACAAACTCAGATTTGGATTGTGATTCTCTTCTTCTTTTTCTTCTTCTTCTTCTTCTTCTTCTTCTTCTTCACGAGAGATCTGAATTCCATTTCTCTCATCTTCAGCAGAGATCGCAAAGATCGTTCGTAGTTCACTGTACTTTTTTTTTCAGTCGAACTCCGATCATCGCTCATCATCATCTTCTTCTTCTTCTTCTTCTTCTTCTTCTTCTTCTTTTCTGACAATTAGGTCAATTATGGAGAGAAGATCTTCTTCTTCTTTTCCATAAGAGTTAGCATCGTTTTAAAAGAAGAACGAAAGCTCTTGAATCTTTATTCATGTCAAATTTTTTTCCACAAAACAAAAATAAAATTAGGTTTCTGTCAACTGTTCTCCGTCGATATAACACGAAGAATAGCCATTCTCCTGCATTTTAACAAGGAGAATGCAATTCTCCGTGTAAATTAATATGGAGAATGGCATTCTCCGTGTTACTAACACGGAGAATGGCATTCTCCTGTGTTTTAACATTTGAATGACCATTCTCCGTATTTCTAACACGGAGAATGGCCATTCTCCGTGTAATTTAGTACGGAGAATGACATTCTCCGTACTAAATTACATGGGGAATGACCAATGCCATTCTCCGTGTTTCTAACACGGAGAATGGCCATTCTCCGTATTTCTAACACGGAGAATGGCCATTCTCCGACGTTTTAACACTAGAATGGCCATTCTCCGTGCTAAATTACACGGAGAATGACCATTCTTCATGTAAATTAAGACGGAGAATGGTCATTCTCTGTATAAATTAAGACGGAGAATACCATTCTTCGTGTTACTAACACAGTGAATGACCATTCTTCGTGTAGATTAAGACGAAGAATGCCATTCTCCGTCTTACTAACACGGAGAATGGCCACCCTCATGCGAAATTAACATTCTTCGTGTTCTAACGCGGAGAATGGTCATTCTTCTGCATTTTATGGTCAGTTGAAACTTTGGAGGACCATAACTTTTGACTGGGAGGTCGAAACGAGGTCTGGTTTGTCGCAAAATGAGCGTATCTTTGAGGAGCCTGGGTTAAATAGCTTTTTCGTTTGTCGGCCTTTCAAAATTTTAGAATCGCAAAAAAATAATGTTTGGACCTCCGTTTTAGCACTTTTGTCGTTTGTCTCGGTCTTTCCGAAATTTTTCGACGAATTTTTGAAGATTTTTGAGGAGAACCTAGATTCTAAAGTGAGCAGCGTATGGAAGAAGATGAAGTATCGAAACGTTTTTTTAAGAGTAGTTTCGTGGGTGTTTTCAATAAATTAGAAGAAAGGGCAAAAAGGTCATTCGGAACCCTCTTTATATATTTTTTTGCTAATTCTGGACACGCGATGAAATGTTATTGCGCGATGGATTTTTCATAAAATTTTTTTGTTTTTGGACATTTCATAAATTCTCTCTTTTTAAAGGGTATTGTGGGTATCAAAAAGTAATTTTAAAAAAAATACTGTAATAGCTCATGTCACTTTATGTGTTGCCCTTAGTAATTTCCTTGTATAATCACTCTCTTTTTGGAATTGGAAATCCTATGACAAATAATAATAATAATAATAATAATAATTGGAAAATGTAAGAAAACCCTTTTGTCTTATTTAGGTTTGGAGTCTCCTCGTAGCCCTCCAAAAGGAGATAAAGGAGAGGAGTGGAAATGGTATCCTTCTTCACATTGGTGAAAAAATCTGTTGGGTTTCTCCCTCTCCAATCTCCATAGAGAGACGAACCCAACTCTCCAAATACCTCCTCCTCCTCCTCTTCTCCTCCTCGGATCGATCCCGAGCTCAAAATTCCATCTTTCCCGTAACCTCCAACGCGAAAAAGATCGGACCTTTGCGCACTTTTCTTCGATTATTTGATTCCTAAAGCTCGATTCTTGATCGATTTTAGCTGCCAAGAATCGATGGGTCCTCCTTATTTGACCTAAAGATTCGATCTTTGCGAATTCTAGGGTTTAGGATTCATGGGTTGTTTCTAGAATCCTGTATTTGAGGAAATGCTCGAACTTTCGATGATTTTTGGAAGTGGCTAATGCGCATTGGAGAAATCTGGTGAAGAATTCCGAAGCGGGTCCTTAGATGGATGGGAAGGTTGATAAGAACAAGAAAGTGGAGTTTGTGAGTGACCATAGCTCTCTCTTGAGCTTGCAACCGTGGGTTTTCAGGAAGGAGAGCTGTCTGAACGGCGAGGAAAAGATGAGTGTAGATGGCGAGTTGGATAGGTTAACGAGTGCTTCGCAGTCCGAGGCGTCGCCTAGGAATGTCAGTCTCCGTTATGGGGGAGGCGGTGGCGGCAGAGGGAGGAATTGTCTTAGGAGCAAGCACTCTTGCAGATACTCTGTTAAACCTGTCGTATCGGCAGGGAACTGCCTTATACCTCAGCTCCATAATGAAGATTTCGAGTTTGGAGAACGTGGTTTCAATTTGTTTCCCTCTTCTTCTGGACCGGCTTTAAGGCCTCTCGTTATAACCGATGGCCGAAGAATAATCAGCAGGTCAACTTATGATCCTTCCTGCGTGGCATTCGGGAATGGGCTGCATAATGAAGTTGGTGAAGTGAGTCGAAGAATAATCAGCAGGTCAACTTATGATCCTTCCTGCGTGTCATTCAGAAATGGGCTGCATAATGAAGTTGGTGAAGCGAGTTTAGGACGAAGGGAAAGTGTAGTTGGAATTCCGCCTCTGCCACTATTACAGAGTCCGGAACGTAACATTAGGGAGGCGCAGCATTTGAAACGGGACACAGAATACTCGGAGAACTTGCAAAAGCTCAAGTTTACAAGGTAGTCGGTATCCTTTTTCTGAACCACTTTATTATATTAACAAGTTGATTCGCTGGCTCATTGGAGTTCAACTCTGGAACTACCAAGGGAAGAAGTTTAATCATGGAAAATTCATGACATTGACACATAAACGTACTACATTATAGATATTGAGATAGATTCATTTCATAATCGATAACCTGCCACTTTGAAAGTTTTATAGTACCTTGGTTAATCAACTGTGGGTAACCAAACCATTTGATCACAATCATTATATTCTCATAGGTTCTAATACGAGGATGTATTGCAATTTCTCTTCCACATTGACATTTTGATGTAATCTCATCTTTGATTTTGTAATACTCTTCCATGCAATTCGAGATGTGGATTTTTCTGGTTTCTATATTAGTTAATTGATCTTGTTAGGTCATCTAATGTTTTACTGCAACATCTTCAAATAGATAGGTTAGCTGCATATGTTATGTTTTACTTAATGGAAAGATCCAAGTGGTTTTCTTTCTTTTAGGAAATGGTAATACAGTTATTAGTTACTTCTAACTGGATCAAGATTTATATAAGACAGATGCTTGCTTGTTTAATAATTAAACCGACATTGTCTTAATTGCTACTTTTCTACCTTATAAGTGATTTTGGTCAGGAGGATCAAACAGGAGGGGAATTGGAGGTACGGATAAGTACTAAACTTGAAAATTATTAGTACTGTAAGTGACTGTGCAAGATCTAGTGGATGGAGAAATTATTTTTGGGAAAAGCAAGCCTTAACTACTTAATTGAAATGGTTTTTGGGTGGTCATCTTACAAACTTGGAACCCATTAACTTTTATCTTAATATTCGAATTTATATGCTCTATTGATGGATGTAGTAAGATCTAATATACTGGAGAGGCTGCAGAAAATTTTGACAAACTATCTTGTTTAGATAAGTTGATTTGGAGCATAATTTATGGGGAAAGTGAAACCATTAGAGTTGAAGTGAAGGAAATCAAAAATTGAGGCACTTGGAAGTAAGATAGAGGGAAAGAGAGGTCAAGAGTTCAGAAGATGAATATAGAGCGGGCAAGGGGCAACACTAACACATTTTTAGATGGTCGTCAAATATATTCAATTTTAAAATTTAAGCTCATTATTCTTGGCCCTATACTGAACAAAGTAAGAGTGATCCACTAAATATAACCAGAAATTTTCCATAGGATTCAACTTCCTGAAATGGGAGATACTTAGTAATACTGCATGTTTCACACAATGTGTATGGTTTACTGTCTAGACTTCCATAGTTGCTTTCCTCCATTTCTAATTCTCGTCTCCTTTCAATCTTGAATGTTCTATCAATCTCTCTCCATTTATACAACGAATAATTTATTGTAACTCCATAAGAAGTAAGAACTCTAAATTGCACAGAACCTTTAAACTTTCTCAAGACTCCAACTAAGTGTTAGAGCTCTAAATGAATAATAAAAAACTCAACACCTAATGACTAATTAATATGCCAATTATTTTGCAACTAGAGGCATATGAGATGTCTTGAGGGCGTCACTTGGCACGATGGTTAGGCTTGTTGCTTGCATCCTGTTGCGATTTGAAACGCAAAAACAGGGTCTGTAAATATTGGGGCAAGGCTGAGTACATCATCCTCCCTAGACCTTGCATAAGAAGGACTCTTTTTATGTGTATGTTATGCGTGTTTACAAAGTAAGATATTGTTTTTGTCAGCGACCCAAGTGTAAAGATGAGGAGAGGGAATTTGGTTGATTTATTATGAAGGAGAGAGGTGGTTGGTGTGATTGACAATCAATGTTTCATGGGGGAAGAAGTATCAAGGCTGATTGTCAGCCCATGTAGGAGGTTGGAAGTCGATTGCATTATGTATGCTGATAGAAAGAGAGAGCAGTGATCACCTGGAAAAAATGAGTTGGTACATTTTGTTAGTCAGAATCAAAATAAAAGTACTTCAAAGAGATCTAGAGCTTATCATGTGATCTAAATTTTGGACTAGACATGCTTCACATGCATTTGCACCCTAAAGCATATGATTTTCAATTACTGTTGTATAATCTCTTACATTACTAATATTTTAATTAGATTATATGTATACAGTGTTTGAAAGGCATCTGCCTCGGTGCCTTAGGTCCTGCCTAGGCATTTCGGATGCCATGACGTCTAGGAAACTAGTATTTAGACGGTGAGATCTTGACGCGTCCGCCTTGGAATAGGAGGCATCCGTCTTGAATCACCTCAGAGCGCCTTAACCCGTCTTTGGCGGTCTCAAGTACCTTGACCTGCTATGATTTAATGTAACACGATCTAAGCCATCTAAGCCATTTTTTTAATTTGAAATTAAACCTAGACAAAATAAAAGTTATAGATATTATTAATAATTTAATAGATATTAGAAAATTAGTGAGTAACAATACTCCTTGCAGTTTCTTCTCCTTATGTGTATATACTATTACTAACCCCCCACTATATCTGGTCTCCGTATCCAATTCCAACAAGTACTACCACCAACAAATATGTAAATCTCTCCCCCCCCCCCCCCCCCCCCCCCCCCCCTCTCTTTCTTTAGTGACTCTCTCTTTCTTTTTGTTTTTATCCTATGTCAAGGTCCAATGATCTTGACGTTGAGGATGACTTCTGGCAGATCTCTCTCTCTCTCTCTTCTATTGTGTTTTAACAACTTTTTGTTCTCTTTCTTGTAGGATATTCCCTCCTCCGCTCCTCATATGAAGTTTAGGAAGCACAAATACTCCAAAAACCTGTGTCGTATATGTGTCATGTTGGACACATACAAGACGCAACAAACACTCCAAAATACAAGGACACTAGATTATGTTTTGAATTTGTGTTTTCGTGTTCGAAAGTTTCAATGTCATATTCGCTGCCTATGTAGTGGATTTAGGTACTTCCCTAATTAATCTTTTCTTACTCGAGAGAGCTAGCTAGCTACTATGAGTTGGGGTAACATAAGTGTTAGCAACTACATGTTTTCCTTAACTGCACATCAAATTTTTAGTTTTGAGGCCCCGCCTCACCGCCTTGAGGCCCTGCCTAGGCCTTTCAGGACTTTGCCGCTTCACTCCGCCTTAAAAAGCTTGTATGTAGATATCTAGAGTTACAACTTACAAGTATGATTGAGGACTCATGTCGGAATCATTTTGTGTAGAAATATTTGTGACTCTCTATAGATACTTAACTATAAACAGATTGTTAGAATCCAAAGATTAACACCAGAATTGGTATGTCTTTGCCCTTTGGTTCTATGTAGGATCCCTCCCCCAGTTGGAAAAGATCTATAAACTTATATAGAACTCGGATGTCAGCAGAGTTTTTCCAAAGACGAAACAGTTTGCTACTATGTCCATCTTGATCATTGAAAAACAAACATAAATCTCCTTTCAGTCATTTCGATTGTGGTGCTTATATCCTTTCAATCATTTATTTATTGAAGAATTTCAAAACTTGACACATCTCATAATTCTATGAATTTCAAATTTTAAACTTTTTTAAAATTAATTATCATCTGAACTATTCTAACTCTGCTAACTCATTTGTGAACATAAAATGTAAATTGTATTGAATCATATAGCCCAATATGCGAGCATCATATTAATCAATTTATTTCTAAATAACTGCATAAATGTACAAAATCTGTTGCATCAGATATATAAATCATTTGTTCCTCTAGCACATGTGAATAGGTGTAGTGATGGCCTGATGGTAGGTGTGCTTGACATCTGTGCGTCTGGTCTGTTAAACTATCCGTATTGTATAGTTATGTAGGGAACCTAACCTACCTTACCCTTATTGCCTTACTGCTCATGTAGTTTGCCCTATATGGCAGTTGTCCTTCAAATTTGCCTTGAATTGGAAGGAGCTAGAAGGAAGATCACAAGATTTTGCTGCAGGTAGTTGCATTTTTCTCCAATACTCCCTTATGCCACTTGTCAAATGTCAAGGGTATCTTGTTTTAGTGGGTTCTGAGAATATTGCCGTGGGCTTCAAGTTGTGAATAATCACCATAAAAGCTAACCAAGGTAAGGTCTATTCAAGCTGAGACTGAAATGGAACCTTTCTTTCCAGCTCAGGTGTAAATTATTCCAGCCAGGTTAAGTCAATCATAACTTGTGGCCTGAATATTTATCTCATGTTTGGCTTAGTTGTCATTGAGATGATCACAGTACATTGTTGATCTTCCAAATGACGTATTTAGCTGAAACTTAAATTTGATCTTTCCTATTGGAAACCAATGAAGTCTTCAATGCTATAGGTCCTATTGGGCGACTATTAAACATGTAGCCAATAAAAAGTTTGCATTAGCATAGTATCATAGTATGTAGTGGATAGCATCAAGCAGAGTCTAGTTGAGCATGGTTGATCTCAGTTCATTTAAAGCAAGTTTCATTTACAGTTTCAAATTTCAATTCTAGATCCTATGCTCAAGTATGTTTAGTTTCTGTTGATCTAGTTTTTGCTCAGCTGAATCCAATCTTTCCACGAATCCCTACTTTAGGGTGGCATTGCACAACCATGTCAATATCATGCCCCCACTCCAAGGTGAAAGTCACACAACTTGATTGAGGTTATGTGAATGGTAAGAGAGGTTAGGCATGGAAAAATCTCAGATACTGCAGATGGATATGAACTTCAATGCTATAGACAACAACTAAGATCTAATTCATTGAATCCATGTTCTTCCGAATCAAGCATGCATTAAGTTTCTGCTCACTCTAGCATGAGTATAGCAAGTATCACTTATTTGGGATACTTGTCTTAAGCTCATAGATGTTTATGTGCTTCTGGAGATTACTATTTAAATCAATTTTGAAATTTGAATTTTCATGGCTTATATCTTACGAGATTAATTTAAGTGCAAGTACTTTTGGTTGCTGTCGATTCTTATATATTTTCTTTGGTCCAGATTCACCTGATAGGATACTTCTTTTGCGTCTTGGAATCAACATTGGTGTTATATCCACCATTCTATCTTATAGAAGAGAAGTAGAGAGATTGAATGACATGCTGAAACACAACGAAAACTTGGTTCAAGATTTGCAAGAAGAGTTGGAGATGAAAGAGTCACTGACTGTTAAAGAACTGCCTGATGAAGCTTGTGAAAGCAAAGAACTTAAAGGCAGTTATACCAACATGGTACACTCTCTTGACTCATTGAAGACTCATGATCCATCATCCTTTCCTTCACAGGAAAGAGATGGCCATGACTGCCTGTGTTTACCGGAGTCCAGAGGGAACACGGAGTTGAGTAAAATCGAAGCAGAGCTTGAATTTGAATTGGAGAGATTGGAGTTGAACATGAATGCGAGTAGTCTGGAGGGAAGAATATCTGCCCTTGGTGAGGTAAGCCCAAAATTGTTGATTGTCAAGTCCATATGGTGTAGCTAGCACGAGGTAGTTGTTCTTATAATATGTTATCTTAATTGTTCTTTCTTTGTATCATTTCTTGGAATATATTTTTACCTCATTAATTTTTAAGAGAGCTTCACACTGGTGATGGGGTTGTTTCTTCATAACGGAACCAGTTAAACGTATTATATATATATATATATATATATATATATATATATATTATATATATATATTCTTGTTATATTGAATATGATCAAGCACAAGAATATATATATATATATATATATATATATATATATATATATATATATATATATATATATTCTTGTTTTCCTTATAGAAAGGCCCTCAAGAGTTTCAAACTAGGACCTTAAGTTCCTCGTAGTTACTATATACTACTCTCACTTTTATCCCCTTCTATTTGTTGTTTGTCTCAGATCATATTCAATGTTTTCTTGTTTTCCTTATAGAAAGGCCCTAAGAGTTTCAAACTAGGACCTTAAGTTCCTCGTAGTTACTATATACTACTCTCACTTTTATCCCCTTCTATTTGTTGTTTGTCTCAGATTTCAAAGTCAAGAATTTTGATTTATGGCATGCGAAATTATACAAAAAAGTTGATCATGGAATTATACCATATGCAAATTTGAAGCTAAAAGGCATGGAAGATGATGGATGAGGAGATAGACAAGTCACAAAAATATGGACGTTATACTTCATAGAAGCATCCAGTTCCACGATTTTAGGGCTCTTTGGGTAGATCTATCAGATACTAAAGTATAAATTAATTGATCTCAATTATTGAAATTTACATCCAAATTTCAAGGTATCTGTCTTCTGCATCCTGGAAGTAACAGAACTGCCCAAATAAGTACCCTTTATGGAAAACTGTCCAATTTATGTAATCAATTCATCTCCTTCATTTATCTATTTTCAAATCCCTTTTTACTTTAGCGAACAGATGGATTTTCCTATGTTTGGATATTATACTATCAAACTATTTGTGAGTGTCTTTGAGGTGAATACAGTGAGTGTACGATTGTGGAAATTGCAGCATGTAGCCGAGATGTGAAATCTTTTATATCCCCTCCCCCCACCCCCCTCCTCCTCCTCCTGTCTCTCCCCGTTTTCATATATTTCATGGTGTTATATGGTTCTTTTGTAGTAATGCTCATAATCATCTCAGAAAGAAAAATGCTAGTCATGGGAAACTCTTGTCACTGTTTTAGTAGATATCATTATCATGCAGCTTTCGATATGTTATGGCTCGAATTTTCTTATTGCAGATGGACCCAGACCTCATAGGAGATGTAGTTCAAGGAGAACTAAGAGAAGATATGCTTAAGGGAGAAGCTCGAAGAGGTCAGGTTGATGTAAAGAGGGACAGCAATGGAACCTCCACGACTGAAACTCATGATGTAAACTATGCAGTCTCGCCTAGAGAACTCAGCTTACGCCTGCATGAGGTCATCCAATTCAGACTGGAGGAACGTGTTAAAGAGCTTGAAAATGCACTTTGGTGCAGCCAGAAGGAAATTGAATTCATGGAAGACGAGTGCGTTCTCTCCCAAAGTCAAAGATCCTTTTCAAACAGTGAAAATGGCCCTTCTCCTTGTAAAGAAAGTCCGACCCTTGTGAGGCAAGATAGTTCTTTGTCCCAAGCTTTGTGCGTAAACTTATCTGGGGATGCACTAAACGCCTATGACGAAGCTTATGAAGAGTTCATGAGGATTGCTGACACACCTGACTATGTACCATATATGACCGACACAAGTAATGAGGTCCAAGGGGACGAATTATCGCCATTAGATGGGAGTACAGTTCGTGACCCAGAAGACAGCAACGAAGGTAAGACATCCGTAGGTACTAATTGTTTTAGAACGGAGGTACAGTGGGAGCAGATGCTAAGTAGGAGCTTTAGTGATGGCGAGAGCGATAACACTGATGATGAGGAAGGGAAGCTATTGATCCAACAGATTATAGAGAGGACCAAGCAAGGTTCCCCTCTTGTAGTACATGCTCAAAGGATGTTATATTCGATGGAAGATTGACTTCCCATTGGCCTTTCAGACTTGGAACCCAAAATTTGGTTGTACCATAGTTAAGAAATAGTGAAAGGTAGTTTATGCCGCAGCTAGTCAGTGAAGCAACCTTAATCTGATTGCCAATCTCAACTGTTGTATTGGCAAATCCCTACAAAAATAGACTTAAAAGAAGACACCAGAAATTGCTGCCGAAACTATTGCCAGTGTTGGCAAGGATTTGATGTTCCTTGTTTTTCTTCTTTTTTGACAGGTTTATATTGTGGAGATTTGATTACTCTTGCTGATTTATTAAGAAGCATCATCAAGGAATTCAAAAGAGGGATTCAGAAAGGCAAATGATCATATAGGACTTGGGAGGAGCATATCTTGTATTTGTCTGCAGCCAAGCCATGTAAGGATTCTAAAGACAAATAAAGGATGTTCTTTATTTACATACAAGGTTATGAGAATTTAATTGACAGGGATAAAATGGTGGATGTAGCAAGTGGGTCAGTACTTAGCTAAGGTTAGGAGAATTTGGTTTCCATGGTTATAAGCTGTATGTAGCAAGTTAGGTCATCACTCATCTACGGTCTCTAAGGTCTCTGTAGGGATAGAAGTCAGCATTAGTGACATGTGAACACTCAGCTAAAGAATGAGAGTTCTAAATTTCAATCAAGAAGTAGCATCAGCTACACTATCCTTGTTTCTTTCTATTCTTGAAGTTGAACTGAATTTCTAAAGGCTAACTATTTTCTAACGTATGATGATTGTGAAGTTTTTTTAGTTGTATATTCTTTTTCTGGTAATCTTATCCAGACATGAAAATGTCCCCCAAATTTATTCCCCCCCTCCCCCCCCCCCCCCCCCCCCCCCCCCCCCCCCCCCCTTCCCCCAATTCTCAAAATTTAGGCAATTTTTTTGTGGGGGCAACTACAATTACAATTGATGGATTATGAGTGGAGATATGATTAGCACCCAACTTATTGCTTCGTATTGTCAAGATCCCAAGAAAAAGTCACTATATGACTGACATATAGTTGTAACAACAAAATAAAAAAAAAAATATAAATATTATATAAAAATATTATATATTAAGTATTATTCTCTATTTTTAGAAGCAAAAATAAAGGGATGCAGATAAATAGAAAGATGATAGAAAGAGAACCAAAATATCAATGATATATGATTGCAATATGTATGGTCTATGAATCATCTCATAAAAAGGCAGTGTGATAAAGCATTAATATCGATTTCATTAGAAATGAGGATTCAAAATATCACACATTGATCGATCAAACAGGGATTCCGCAACTAAAAGAAAGATCGATTCTTTGGGATTGGGATCCTTCCTTTCTTCAAACGAAACGAACAGAGATAGAATCAGATCGATTCCCGAAATGTTTTGGATCTTCCTCAATGTCCCGGCTATTCGCGGAACGTGCCATCCGACTGACTTTCGGTCGTTCTTTTTTTTTTATTTTTTTTTGTACTGATGCTAAGGATTAATAATGGGCTGTTTCGTTCTCTCTTAGCTCGTTCCTCCACTCAGAATGGCTACTGGATAAGAGTAGGCTGGCAACCCGAAACATGTATGCGTCAGCTTTTTTGAGACCATAGGTTTCGAGGTAAGATACTAACGAATGAGTCACATCATCAGTCTTTGGCCATCAATCACTATATTTGTTATTCCGGAGTCTGTTTACTAGCGGATGTTAGTAGCTTTCAGGACTCAGAAGCTAGCTCTCGTTCATAGTTCTGCTACAGATGATACACGAGGAAGATTTTTATGTCGGTTCTTGAGAAGAACTGGTCTAGGAGGGGCTACTCTGCCTAACTGCCGGGCTTCACGTGCCCTACTTGCCTTCTTTGTATATCGATCAGTTCCACTTTTTGTTTCTCAACTTTTCTTCTTGGCACAACGGCTCTTCCAGGTCTCTAGCTAGCGAACGGCTCAAGTTAGCTATAGGGGTCCTCTCCTCGATCTATGCTACTAACAGTGTGCTTTGCTTGTCAGGTAAGGGATCAGATCAAGAAGCTGGAGTGACCTTATAAGCCTACAAGTGCGGCCGTTTGCCAGAAGCAAGACGAGGAAGCGGAGCTGTCGTAGAAGCAGTAGCTTCCCCCGACCTACTACAATACAACAGTCACGACCATGAAAAAAAAAACGCCTAGCTTCTAGAGTTCGCTGCTTTTCTCAGGCCGGAGAAGGACAATGACTCACTTCGCTCGCCTTTGTTTTATATGTGTTCAATTTAGTACAATACAAACTACAACTTCACCAAAGCGTCACGACAGCTTCCAGACCCCTCATCTCCAGTAGGGTGGTCCAAGAAGTCGGAGCACGTAGGCGCCGTTAAGCCCACTACATAAGCCGCTGGCGGAGAAAGCTTGAAGAGCTTCCCTTCATTCGCTTCGCGAGAGTCGCACACAACACATAGCAGGAAGTCAGAGGGCCCGTACTACCTGCCTAACCCTTCGCTCCGAGGGACCGTAGAACGGAAAGCGCCTTCTAAACAACTCGGCAGAAGGGAAGGGCCCTATGTATTTGCATGACCCCTGCCGATTTGACCCTACCTACACCCGGAGCCAATCCCTTAGTGGTCCTGCCACCACGCCGCAGAACGAGAGCTCGTGTGGAACCTTGGATTTATGGCGTAACAGCGGTGGAACGTGACTTCTTATTACGGCCGCGTAACATAGCATATGGGCATTGAATAGATCGGCGGATAAGAATATTTGTCCATCCGTAATGGAAATTACATTAGTAGGAATATAAGCCGAAATGTCTCCAGATTGAGTCTCAACTATTGGTAAAGCAGTCATACTTCCTTCACCTAAACTAGAACTTGATTTAGCAGCTCTTTCCAAAAGATGTGAATGCAAATAAAAAACATCTCCTATTTTAAATATTGGCATTCTATGTCCAATAGAATATCTCGATCGAAGTATGAAGGTAAGAATAAATACAATAATGATGAATGGAAAAAAGAGAAAATCCTTTAGCTAGATAAGGGGCAGATGTAGCCAAGTGGATCAAGGCAGTGGGACGATAGAAGTTCCACAAGAATATGACCCGAGATATATGTTCTTCTTCGTGCATGCGGGTCTGGTTCATGAGAAAACAGATATCTATTAGCGAGTTTCACCGTACAATTTATAACCCGAGACTGGCTTCCAGGTCAATCCAGTGTCCTTTAGTTTGTCGCATCCGTCTTCAGGACGATATAGTCACAGGTTTTCACTTATCGGTGAGTGAAAGATTTGTCCCCGGGTGTACGTTGAAAGCTTCTATCGTAGAACTAATTCGAGAGGGCTTGGTAGTCTTAAGAAAGGTTCGGGTGGGGCGTTCTATTCTTTAGAATAAGGAAGAGAAATGGATGATAAGTCATCTCTTCATGCTAATAGAAGAGCGGATCCAATACACATCAGAATTCTCAGGAAATGCAGCAAGTACTTGAGGAATTTGGGATGTCATGCCCCACGATCACTTCGCTTGTTGGAATTTGAGGAATTCCAATAAGTATCTTATTGGGTTAGGTCTTAGGTCTCATGTCAATTGCGAAATAACTCCCTTGTTGAATTCCTAAAATAAAAGTAAACAAGTTTTCCATAGTAGATGGGAAGGAAGAAAGCGGACAAATCCACTAATTCCTCATCCTCAAATTAGGCCTTCCCGGGTATGGTATTGTCTCAACAAATACATAATTTATGAGTAAAGTGTTGATATAATTCGCAGAAGTGAACGACAACAAGTTAACAGAAAAAAATATGTAACGAACTTTTTGATTTGAATTCTAGGATTCAATTAAACAAAAGGATTCGCAAATAAAAATGCTAATGCCACGACCAGCCCATAAATTGTCAAAGCTTCCATAAAAGCTGGACTTAGCAATAAAGTACCTCGTATTTTCGATGGAGTTGGTCTTCTTTTCACCTTAGTACAAGTAAAGCTCTGACTACAAGAATGCAAATGCATTGGATGCAAACTTATCACTTAAATCCCCAGAGATGGCAATCTCACTTCAGAGAAAGTCTGATGTGCTATTTGACTGATCCTTAAGACTAGGATTTTGGATTCTCTTAGAACAAGGGCGCCCAATGAGCCAGAAAGAAGAGCTCATTCTTTAGCTAGCGCGGCAGGTAACCTACTGCTGCTAAGATTCATTCCACGCTTTAGCACTAGACCACTTTCCGTCTTGCCCATTGAAGGAATAGATCGCACCATTGTTCTACTCCATGCTCGTATTCGTTTTTTCCCCCTTTTCTTTCTATTTCATCTTACTGCAGGGGCGCGTTGTATTCATTACTTCCGCTATGATGACTATTCTTTAAGGCGCATAGCGACGTTGAATATTACTTAACCTTCTATTACCTCCGTCGCGGAGGGGGGGGGGGGGGGGGGGGGGGGGGGGGGGGGGGTTAAATACAAATAACTTACATCCAGTGCTGGATTTTAGATTTTGAAATCTTAGATGGATTCTAAAAATGGTGCCCTTAAAATCTAATATTGATTTTTTTTCCCATCAATGATGATATAATAGTATTATCAACACAAAATTCAAGAAATAAAACAATAAATAAAATATAATATCCAAAAAAATATGTCAATGGAATACTAGTAAAATTGAAGCTGTTCCAAACCAAAAAATAAAAGTGATGTTTCTGACAAATAAATAACGAAAAGCTAACAATTTTGGGTATAGTTCATAATGATGATGATAATAACAATTAAGAAAACATTTTAAGTCATCAAACATTTAAGGAAACACATCATATAGTCACTTAAATATTATTTGTCACGCTATTTTGGAGACAAAAGTACTAATGAAGTATGACTTTCTCAACCACTTCTTTCTCGATAGATAACTGAACCATTCAATCTCTTTTGTGATATAGTTGACCGAAGATAACTTGTGATCAACTTGAAAAACCTTCTTTCCACAACAAACAACTGTAACTTATAAAAGGGAAGCTAGTGATCCAACAGACTATAGAGAGGGTAAAGCATGGTTCCCCTCTTGTAATGCATGCAGAAAGGATGTTATATGCAATGGAAGATCGACTTCCCATTGGCCTTCTGGACTTGGGATCAGAATTTTGGTTGCAACCATAGTTAACGAAAGATTAGTAAAAGGAAGTTTCTGCATATAGCAGCTAGTCACTGAAGCATCTCTAATCTGATTACCAGTCTCAATTGTGTTGAGAAGAGAGCTTGATCACAGCTTTCATAACCACCGTTTTGACCACGACTACTACGTGATGACTAAAATAAACCATAGTAACCTGCAAATGCACAATCACTTGCAATACTACAATCTCAAACACGAGTTTTTATGTAGAAAACTAAGGGCCTATTTGGTAAACAGGATTTGGAGGTGGATTTCTTCATTCACTGGAAGGTGGAAGGGGGAAGAACAAATCCGTTGTTTGGTTGAGAGTAGGGTTGGACATACGGTTTCAAGACCCACGGTTTCGATCCGATCCGAAGTGTAAAATGTGCAAACAAAATGATTCCTAAAATTTAAAATTTAAACGGGATAGACCGGGACGGGTCGGGACGTGTCATATTTTTAAAATAACGGACCCCGACCTGACCCGTTTCTAAGGGTCTGTATTTTTTTAATGAACTTCTGGAATTTTTTGTTGTTGTTGTTATGGTCTATAGATACATGTTATAGTTTAGCAAACAAATTCTGAAATTTTGGAAAGACATAAGACATGTTTTGATTTTATAAATAATAAAATATATGTAAATGTTTACTATTATAGTTTATAGGATTTTTTTTTTTTTTTACTATCTTTTGGACCTGTTTGGACTCGAGGGTCGGTCCGGTTTGGACCAATTTCGAACGGGTCGAATCCAGTTCGGCTCCAGTATTTTTTTGGAACTGTCCCGCATTGTCCTGTCAACTAACGGGTCCAGCCCGGGTCAATCAAATTTGGGCCCGATCGGACCCGTGCCCCGTCCTAGTTGAGAGAAAGCAGGGGACATGAATTTGGATTGCAGATCCAAATCCATGTTTTCTACATCCTCTCAAAATGATGGATTTTGGTTAGAACTGGTGGCCAGTGGCTAGTGCACCACCCAAGTTCCACGGCTGCACCACCACCCCAACTCCACGACGGCATCACCACCCGAGCTCCATGGCCGCACCACCACGGTATGAGAGAGAGAGAGAGAGAGAGAGAGAGAGAGAGATCTGGATCACCATGGCCACACCACTACGGAGTCACCTGACGTCGGCTACACCCGACCCACGGCTTCACGATGGCCGGAAAAGAAAAGAAGACGAAAAAAATGGGAACGATCTCTCTCTCTCTCTCTCTCTCTCTCAAACTGCTAAGCTATAACTATCTATACATAGTTTACTAAATATCCAATATATTTAATATTAGTTAAATGAATTAATTAGTTAAAGTATTAATTTAATATTAGACATTTGTTTATATAGTTAAAATAATTAACTAATTAACCAAATATTTTTATTAATATTAATTAATAAAAATAATTTTTATTATTATTACATACTTTCTCACTTTTTACTTCTCACTTTTCTATCTTAACCAAACACATTTGTCCCCCTACTGGGGGACAAGGAAGTGCATGGATTCATATCATTATTTTCTCGTTGAAAGTCCAAATCTAACCACTTCATGTTCGCCAAACAGCCCCTAATGCGAAAGAAAACCACCGGATGATCGGAGTCCAACCTGAAAAAATTTCATTACTGAAGTAGGATAATACACAACTTCTCTACAATTCCTTCCACCGATATAACAACCACAACTCTCCAACGAATGGAAATAGATACAATGAAAAAATACAAGGGTTTTCAAAAGCGAGAATACGAAAGCAAACTGATGTGGATCTTCTCGAACGATCTCCTCTGAATCAAACCCTCTCCTGAATTTTCTTCTCCATCTTCTTGACAATTGCACACCCTTTGTCAAAATCTTGACCTTCATATAGTTCTCCACATCTCAATTAGGGCTGAGAATAGATACAACTATATCAACTTTGAAATGATCCAACTGCTAAGACGACCCAACTTCTGCTCAGATTGCACAATAATGCGCACAAATTTGTGCACAAAAGATTCTAGGTGTTCTCCAAATAGGAAGGAAACTCAACCCACCAAATCTCCTCCTTTCCAAGAAGGTGGAGCGACTCGCCATCCTAAGGCTCAATTGCTTTCGTGGTACCCCAAGTTATACCTAATTAACAAAACGGTACCTAATTTATTATTGCTTACTTAGTAGTAACACAACTTCTAATTAAGGTGTTTCACGGTCCCTGTTGCCAATTTCCGTCAATTGGCTAACGGAAATAGGCTCAATTACTTCGGTGGTACTCCAAGTTATACCCTATTAACAATAAAGTACCTAATTTTTTGTAATAATTAATTTATAATAATTTATAATACGTGTAGAGGAAATAACTTATAATAATTTTAAACAATTTTTTTGTAATATTAATTTATAATAATTAATTTAAATATACCATATTAATATGGTATAATAATTAATTACAAAAAAAATTAATTATAAAAGTAATATAAATTAATTATAATAATTGATTATTAAATTAAATTTTTTTATAATTAATTCCAAATTAATATTAATTTATATTATGTGCACTGTTGTAAAATTTGGGGAATATTTTTTAAGTTATAACTAATAGGGTATAATATGGTATATTAATTTAATAATTAATTAAATTATAACGAGGAAAATATACCATATTATAATTAATTAATTAAATTATAATATGGTATATTTATAAATTAATTTAATAATTAATTAAATTATAATAAAAATATGCCATATTATAATTAATTAATTAAATTATAATTTAATTATAACTTAAATTAATTATAATATGGTATATTAATATTAATTATAATATTAATATTAATTATTAATTATAACTTGGAATTAATATAAATTAATATGGTATAACTTGGATAATTAATATATTAATTAATTAATTAATATACCATATTATAATAATTAATATACCATATCATAATAATATACCATATTATAAATTAATATTAATATTAATATTAATATTAATATTAATATTAATATTAATATTAATATTAACTTGAAAATATAATAATTAATATTAATATTAATTTATATATTAATTATAATAATTATTATAATATGGTATATAAAATTAATTATTATAATATGGTATATTAATTTATGGTATAATAAATTAATATGGTATATTAATTATAAATTAATATTAATTATAATATGGAGTTAATAGGGTATAACTTGGAGTACCACCGAAGTAATTGAGCCTATTTCCGTTAGCCAATTGACGGAAATTGGCAACAGGGGCCGTGAAACACCTTAATTAGAAGTTGTGTTACTACTAAGTAAGCAATAATAAATTAGGTACCGTTTTGTTAATTAGGTATAACTTGGGGTACCACGAAAGCAATTGAGCCCCATCCTAACGACCTTTCTAGATAATTCAAAGTTTCCCTATGAGTCCATTATCCTTCATATAGATCTTCTCATGGTCAGCATCATTCGCCTTCAACATGTCTCGTATACATTGATAGCAAATCACGATATGCTTGGACCTGTTATGAAAAGTCAAATTCTCACCAAGGTGTATCGCATTTTGACTGCCGTAGAGTGAAACATAATGGTCATGTTTCAGCCCCAATTCTTTCAAAAATTTCTTCAGCCACAATAACTTCTTGCACGTCTCTATCGCTGATAAACTCGGCCTCCGTTGTAGACAAAGAAATTCACTGCTGCAACCGCGACTGTCAGGCCACGGCACCTCCTACAAACATCATCAGGTAGCCAAATGTCGATTTCCTAGTGTTGACGTCCCGAATCAAATTTGACTCGTAACTACCAAATGAAAGCCTCCAAATGAAAATTTCCTAGAGATACCGCAGCACCCACTTTACCACGTTTAAATGTTATCTCCCTCCGTCTAACAACAATGTGATGAAGTAGCTTTTTTTTCCACAAAATATTATAAGTCTGCTACTAAACAACATCAGATCAATTAACATCGCAATCGTATCGAAGTAGAATGGCAATGGCACTGATTGTCATTCCTGCATGATTTAGTATTTTTGGCAAGCTGTAGGTGCTTCCTACATATAAGGGCCAAGTCTGGGACTTTTCTATTGTACATATATGGGGCTGGACCATCTGTAAGAATTGTATCTAATAAAAGACACTTGTATAGCATTAGCACATCAATTTCATTATACAAAGATAAGGTAGTTTTGGTGGATGTTATGCAAGTGGCAAAGACAGCAGGTATAAATGATAAGTTGCACAAAATTCGAGCTTTTTTTTAATGTTGTATGGTTGTACTTGTACCTCTCCTATTCTACACATCCATGTTCATATCAAGGTTCCCAATAGCGGTATCGGACCCTTTCTATGAGTATCGGGATCAACGGTATCGCCAATAATCAGAGTATCGAATTTTTTTGTATCGGGAGACAGATAACTATTATAAATTATAAAAATTTAGGAAAAAAATATTTTATACATTTAGCCATAATTTTAAGTAATTTTTGTGTTGTTTTCTTAGTAGTTTGGAAATTGAATGAAATAGTAGTTATCCTTGCGGATTGGTTCATCTTTGATAGATAAGTTTTTCTTTTTTTTACATGCTATTGCTTTTACAACCTTATTTATTGGTCTTTTTTTTCATTTAATTGAATTTCTTTGCCGAATTGACTGAAAAAGAGATCCCTAATGCCGTTATCGGTCAGTATCGATCGGTATTGGATCGAGAGATGTCAAACCGTATTGGTATTGGCCATATCGGATTGGTATTGGCCGATACCGTAAACTATGATATCATGATGAACTTTTACCATTACTAAATTGTAATAAGGTTTATCATACATGATGTTTTCTTACCTTGCATGGTTGCAAGTGTTAGTAAGTTTCACAATTAAATAATAAATGTCATCACTGTAAGGCTGAAACTTATGAAAGCACAACTCATATGAAAGATTTAAAGTTTTAATGGCAAAATCTTTGAATAGCTAACTTGTTGGTCTTAGATTAAAGTTAGACTGCTGTTACTGTTAAACCTCATGGTCATCAAGTAAATATATACTGGACAACTACTTACTTTCTTTGATGACCATACACACTCTGGTTCACAAAACTCTCCTCTCGAGTACTATTGGATGTTAACTTGCACCAAGGTGTGCTGACTTTCAAAAATAACAACAATAATAACATATCATTAATCAGGGTGATCTTGTGGTAATAACAAAAGATGGTGATAATTTCAATCTCATGACTACTCCTTTGCATGCAAGTTCCTAGTTTTGAAACTGTTTTAAAGCCCTAAGAATTTTGGTTGAGCCGTCTTTATGAGTGTCGGATACATGAAGTTTGGTTGTACAATTAGTTATATCTTACTCTGATTCATTTTAGTAGAGTTATGTGGCTCTTACATTTTGTAAGTTCCTGTGTGTTAAGTCTTGCAGTGGTGTAGATCACGTATAACTTTAAATTCTCGTATGTGATTTATACTACTATATAATGGAAAAAGTTCAGCTTCACCATGAAACTTTTCTTTCCATATATCCATTGTATCCATTGTATATGTTTACTAATTAAAGTTAATAGGAAAAACTAGGTGATTACGAAAGCTGTCCTTTGGCATTTCTAAATAGCATGCATGTATAAAAATAATATAACAATACTAATAAAATAATAAATCTAGAATAATTAAGACGGTTGGCTTTTATCTTCCTAAGTAGTCTTAATAAAGAATAGAATAACAATTACTTCTGTATGTGCATTTATCTAGTAGTAATTAGGGATATTTTGTAAAACCTCCCCTAAATAATGGGCTAATTTGCGAAATACCCCCTAAAGATCTCGAATTGGTAAAACCTCCTTTCCGTCAAGACGGTGTTTAATTTTGGGTGACGTGGCAATTGTTGCATACGTGGCCACAACTCTGTTTTCCAAATTTTATGAAATTTCCAAATTACCCTTCCTCCATCCCCCTTCCCCTTCTTCCTCCTGGAGCCACGTCCCCTTCGAGCACCCGGCCACGTTCGACACGCTCGCGATGGAGCCCCGCCGGAGCAGCCCACGCCGACCCAGCGCGAGGAGCAGGCGTCGGGGCCGGTCCAGTTGGAGGCCAGGTTGCCGTGGGCGTCGACGAGGGCGCGGAAGGCGGAGAGGGAGTCGGTGTCGCTGGTGGACGAGGAAAGTAGTGCCGTGTTCGACAACAACAAGAAGAAGAATGTGTGTGAGAGTTTAAGTTTCAAAATAAAAAATGTCCAACAGCTTTGAGCTTGGCTGGGCTGACTTTGGTTGTCTTTTTCGCTTGCTGCTTAATTTGTGTTTTCTCCTTACTGTAAATAGAATAATTTGTGTTTCCTCCTTACTGTAATTAGAATAATTTGTGTTTCCTCCTTTAATGGCAGAAATTGCCTCCTTCTCTAGAGATGAAGAAACACCCCCATGCTTGTAGGAACCTGATCTTTGGTAGACAAGTTGTACGCTGGAAGAGGATCAAGTGAAAGATGAGGAAGATGATCGGTATAAATAGGTTAGAGGAAAAGTAAGAGAGGAAGAAGATGACCGTTAGAGAGAGAGAGGAGAGAGAGACGGGGAAAAGCCACGTACGCAGGGGTATTTTCGTCTGACTGGGAAAAGCCACACACGGATAGCCACGTCACCCAAAATTAAACACCGTCTTGACGGAAAGGAGGTTTTACCAATTCGAGATCTTTAGGGGGTATTTCGCAAATTAGCCCATTATTTAGGGGAGGTTTTACAAAATATCCCTAGTAATTAAGTAGAACTGCAATTATGTTAATTTGTGGTTTTCCTTTCACTTCTTGCTGACTTTTGCCTTTGCATTCTTTCCTATGTATCAGTCTCTATCATGCATACCACATTGTCATTTATTTACTCCCATTCAGCACAAACCAGAAATAATAACAGGTAGCCGTTTAATGACTCATCCAAGGGTACCAAGGGAGTTCTCATGGTTCTCTCAGGTTCTGAATAACGGGTTTCTCTCAGCAGATAGTTTTCAAAGATATTGAATCTGGAGTAGTTTATTATGGTAAATTGTTTTAGCTTGCATTAGGGAATGAAAATTATAGCAATGATCATTCTTTCTCGACAGAAAGGAATTCTATTACAGGCTAGTTTTGATAATTTCTCAAGTTCGCTATCCAAGGAAACCAAAAGATGTCATTCTATTACAGCCTTTCTCTAGGAAGCATGGAAAATACCAAATTGGCAGAACCGTCTCGTCTTGTGTACATGTGGGATGTGTATTGAACACGAACGGACACTCCAAAACACGCAAGAACGTGCTAAAATCAGGGTAGTGTCCATATCGTGTAGTGTCGTATTCATATCTGTGCAACATAAGCCTTGCTTAGTGAAAATGGTTAAGCAAGGAAAGCAATGAGAAAGTTGAACGCCATTTCCTTCTCTCTTTCTTGAAAACTCCAAGACGACAACCTCCAAAATCCCAGACGCCGACTAAGTCAAACCCAACTCTAGCTTTCTCAATGAAGTTTCAACTTTTCAAACCCTGAGTTTCATAACTCCAAACTCCTGAATAAAAACCTAGCTCAAACTTATTCTGAAACTAAGGGATGCAAAAGCAAGATAACTCGTCTCATCAACCTATGAAAAAAGAGAACTTTGCAAGATGACCATAAACTGTTTCTGCCTACGAAAATAATGGGACAAACATGGTTCCAAACGGCATTTTGAACCCAGAGATACAATATGTTGTAAAATTACAATGGGCTTGTTGGCTCGTGCTCTCCGAAAATCACGAGTGCTTACAAGATCTCAAGTCATTGTTCACAAGCCATGTTTGAATTTAAAAACCAAACACCAAATTTGGTAAACATGTAACTATCACTCGTCACCTAACAATACATCACTAACTACCTAACAAAGGAGTACAATATAAGCTTAACTAATGCAAACATGTCACATACCTCAACTTCCCCCATATGTTGATACCTCAAATTTACTCTAGAGCTGCATGAGTTCCTGAGGATTCTCCATAGACTCCTTGAGTATCATCTCTGCCCTCCGCTTCTTATCATCCTTCTCGTCGTCCCTTAGAAACCAGCTGTTGTTCTTAACACCAGTACCACCCCCGAAAGATGATGGCAGTGCGGCCAACGGTCCCTTGTGAACGCCAAACTTTAAATGCCCACCCCCGAGCCTTCTCTTGGAAAGAACCCCTCTTTCCCCATCCCTGCACTCGAGCCCTGCACCGTTCCTCGCTGCCTCGATAACTGGCCGGAAAGCATCCACCGCGGTCAGCCTCTTCCCAACCTCATTGGCATCGACCAACTGCTTCCCGTCTCCTTCGCCACTGTCGGCTCTATCCGTATCAAACCTGGACGGCACGTTGTGCAGGATCCTCTTCTGCAAGCTCAGCAGGGACCGCTCGGCCTTTCGCCGCTGCCGAGCCTGCTCGAGCTTGTCCATTCGCGGGTTGCCCGACCTCTCGTTCCACATCGGTGTGAATACATAAGTGTGCGGGTCCGGGAACGCAGGAAGCCAGTCAGGTATGTGTTTCTTCGGCGGCTCCTCCCCGATCTGAGCAAAGCTCGGAGCTTTCCTGACCGAAGCCCTAACAGGAAACCTCGGAATGGGGCAGGCAAAAGGGGCTTCCTCTACAGTCTCGACGAACCGTTTGATCCCGCGGACAACGACGGAGCCGACAAGGCAGTGTTGGCGGTCGTCGTCGCGAAACCCTAGGTCTTCGATTCCCTGGATAATGTCGAGCTCGTTGGAGCTCGACCGGCCGGAAACCACCGCCCGGGAGCTGGCGGCGCGGCCGAGGTCACGAAGGAAGCGGATCGCGAGGTCGGCGAGGGCATCGAGAGCGGAGGTTCGGGCGGAGTGGAACCCTACGGACTCGCAGATCTGGACGGCGGCGATCCTGGCGACCCGGCGGCCGAACTCGTCGTCTTCGCCGCCGAAGTCTCCGGACAGGGCAGTAACGTAATTAGTCGGATTCGAGGTGTCCCTTCTTCCGCTCCTCTCGCCGCCGACCATCGGTCATGTTGGTATCTAGGGTTCTGTCGGTCTAGGGTTTTGGAGCTGACTCTCCATGGAATTGAACCCTAATTTGGGGGAATTTTGGGGTTTTGGAGGGGGTGGGGGGAAATATTAGGGTTTTGGGAACCCTAGATTTTTGAAGTGGCAGGAATTGGGGGAAGACGGGGTGCATATAGAGTACGAGAGATTGGAGATTTATCATGTTGGTCCTCGTCAATTTACAAAAATGGCATCATTATTAAGTGACAAAAGATGGCTAATTATAATGGCACTTTACTTCTTACTCAGGACTAGTCCAAGATTAAGACTATTCCAGGCAAGGGCGGAGCCAGAAAAACTTTTTAAGGGGGGCTAGGAGGAAAAAGAATCATGTTATAACTCAAAAAATAAAAAATATACATAATCTTAGGGGTGAGCGTCGTTATAATAGATCGGTATTTGGTTGGATTTTTCGGTATTTAAAAAATCAATACCAATATCGTACCATTTAGAATCGATTTTTTTGGTTTCGGTAAAATCGGTATTCGGTCGGTTTTTGTTAGGTATCGATATTTTACCATTTAACATTTGGTCAACACACTTAATATGAACATCTTAACCTAGAAAAATATTTTCACTTTTTTTGGAAGCATTAAATTTCAAAGCCAAATCTTTACCAAGCAAGCAATTAATCAAATTTATTAGAATAATATATAACAAGTCGCAAATACATAAAAAGAGCTTAAAAGATCAAACACGATCATTAAGTTTAATCCTTAGTATAAGTTTAAGTACACCAAAATTCACTTCAAAATTATATAAAAACACAAAAATATAAGCTCAAAAACCCAATTCTTAGTGCTCTTAACATAACTTCAATTCTACCAAAATCCATTCTAAGTTCTAACAAACTGACTTGTAGGTCCTAACAATCAAGTTGCACCCATAAAAAAAGCAAAGAAAAATCAAATTGTGCATCCTTCAAGTGAACTGCGCAGGAAACAGATTGCGCAACAACTCAACTGCGCAAGCTGAACTGCGCACACATCCAAGCGCGCTAGCTGACGTGGCCGCGTCATCATTATCTGACAGAAAATCAGATCTTCTGACAGCTGACAGCCCGAAGAACGAGAAAACTGTTCGTTTCTCGTGCAGCACAGCGCTCGAGGACAGCTGTACAGCCAGCGCAAGCTACCAACCCAATCGAAGTGCAATCTGCCAGATTTCCTGCAGCGCAGTTCAATCTCAGAGCAGTCTGAAGCCAGCGCAGTTCATGTGGCGCACTCTATCAAGACAACTGACAATTTACACGTGGCCTACATGTCATCAATTGCTCACCATGTGGCAACCGTCTGTACACGACCAAGCGCATTTCAATCAAACAATGCCACACGTCTCATACAGTTGGCCCACGATCGAGTAACTGCCAGCGCAGTTCGCTGCTTGCGTAGTCCAATGTCTGCGCAATCCATCCGGCGCAATCCAGAATAACTAAAAATTAGTTATTTCCAGAACTCTATAAATAGAGTTTCAAGTCTTTCATTATCAAGCCCAGATCAGAGAAAATAATCAGAAAATCAGAATCAACATCAGATCATCACCAGAGATCAGGAGTTCTTGCCAAAGTGCTGCTACATTCTTCAGAGGCTACCGTCTTCAAAGTTCACATCGTCCAAAGGATAAAGCGATCGTCTTCAGATCGGATTCCTACAGTTGTACTTTCCCAGAATTCTATTGTAATCTTCTTACAAAGTTTGTGAAATAAAGAACACTTTTGTTTTTGCAAACAAAATGGCGACTCTGCTGGGGACGACTTTCTCCTCTGACGAGGAAGTGACAACTCAATGTGACGTTGCGTCTATCGGAAAGACGCAGAAGACGCTGGTTGTAAAGGTCAACCTGTAACGCCCCAGTCCCAAAATACGTAGGACTAGGAACGTAGACATGCCAGCTGTATTCATACGAAGTATACTCCAATATATGGAAGCTTCGTATAAATACATAAGCTGTAAAATGCAGTAAAACCACAACTAATCTCATCCACACAGAATAAATGAATAAAAGATCATATAATGAGAATTAATTTTATCTTGATACAATATGTTGGGCGGAGACAAATCCACTACCAACAAAATAAAGAAAAGTACATAGAAAATGAAATGAGTGGCGGACGAAGCGAAGACGATCCAAGTGCAATCATCCTCGAAGAAATAGCGAAGATCACGGCTAAAGCTAGAGCACCTGCGAAAGACAATAGCACACACCTGGCAAGACAACCAGGTCCTCAGAGGGACGTAACAAGACACATCATAGCATGCCATAATAACTGAATAAATATTGCTCAAATAAATAAGTAAATCGAATTTATAACATAGTCCAATATGCACCTACTGAACGAGCGTACCATCCCCCCAACCAAACAAGGACAGGAGATGGTAAACTAATTCACGGCGACGTATCTTTCCATGCTAAGAATCCGATATGGTATCCGGACCCCAATAAGGTTCAATACCTTCTCATCGAAGTAGTAAGTCACACCTACAACCAAACAAGGACAAGATGTGACGAACTAATCCGCGACAAGTTATTGTTCCAAGTCACGGTCAGATACAAGTACCCAAACCAAAAGTACTCGTACCTAACGGATAGGGTAGCCTACCATTCTAAGTGAAATGTAGTTAAGAACAATCCTTCCTACGCATGGGCCCTGGCTGAATAGGATCGGCGTAGTCCCCCTTTGGGCACCAGAGGCCCCAGCAGGAAGAGCATGACGTTCCGCAGAATCGTCAGTGGCCGTCAGTAATCTTGGTTCATCAACCCCGTATCTCCAGCGGAGAGTCCGGGTCACAAGGGATGTGCATCGAAGCCCATACGCTAAGGAATTGTCCTCCCCACCCAATGCCTACTGTGTTGTATCCACAACACAAACCACTATAACCGCTAAGTCAAACTAGCATGCAACCTCTATTAGCGGTTATTCCTATCGCACGGCTTGTACGTACTGGTGGCCAGCCAATCACGTACTTTCGTGTTCTACATGCGACACACAACTTCGTGTTTACAACGTGTCAAGGCCAATGAATGCAACACACAAGGTGGTCCCTTAAATCTTGGTTTAATTTGTAAGAAAAATAATACACAGCAGAAAAATGTAAATGAACAGTTATGCCATGTATCACAGTTTATTTTGCATAAAGAAAATAAGTAATGCATGAAATATGAGCTAAAAATAATTAAACAGCTAATGGCAAGGTGTCTTGCCTGGTAGAGCGCCTGGTGTACTGCAATGATACAGGTGGCACGAACTGCAACTTCGGTGCAATAACTATACAAGGGGACCTCTGATGTCGTCACGGACGGTTCCATTAGGTCCAGGACGGCCCAATTTAGTTAGGGTGGTAATACGGTAGGCTCGAGATGGACGAAGGAATATGAATAATAGGACTGGAAATGGATAGAAGGATAATCAAAAGTGATGAAATAATTAATATATAAGATTTTGAGAAAACTAATTATAGTCATTGAAAACTACATTTTATTAGTGGAAAATATACTTGAAAATAGTTTATAATAGTTTTGAACCTCATCAAAATATATGCACGAAAATACGTTTATGGCTACAATCATACTTACTCATATATCTATATAGTAAATAACTTGGTAAAAACTCCATCTAAAATTTAGGTCAAAAATATGTATAAAGGAATACCCTAATATTTTAAAAGTACTAGTATTTTATGGTACGACCATATAAATGGTATAATACATATCATCCGGTAAAAATCTATCATACTAGAAAAGAAGCAAAACACTACTCCAATAAAAATATTTCTTGATATTTGAAATCTATATCTAGTATTTAACTAAATACTTAAAAAGTTGCTTTTCTCAACTATATTTGCTTAGATAGAAATTATTAATAACTATCTTTAGTATCATGAAAATAGTAGTATAATGTATTTTAAATTAACAACCTATTTTGTACATATAAAGAATAGATGCTAAAAATAATAATAATAATGAAAATGATAATATTAACAATAATAATAATGAAATAGATAATAATAATAATAATAATAATAATAATAATAATAATAATAATAATAATAATAATAATAATAATAATAATGAAAATGATAATATTAACAATAATAATAATGAAATAGATAATAATAATAATAATAATAATAATAATAATAATAATAATAATAATAATAATAATAATAATAATAATAATGAAATAATAATAATAATAATAATAATAATAATAATAATAATAATGATATTGATAATAAGATTTCCTAGACAACTATCACACAGAAACAGAAAAATAAATAAATAAAAAAACAAACAATGAACCCAGCTAACTTTCCTAAGACAACTATCACACAGTAAAATAAATAAAAGCAAAACAAACCAGCTAAAAGTGCTGGTGTTGGTCTTCCTTTGGAAGACTCGAAAATCAACAGTAAAAAAAGGGACGAGAAGAACCAAGGCGAGAGAGAGAGAGAGGGAGAGGGAGAGACGAAGGCGGAGGCTGAGCGCTGGGCGCTGGTCGTGAAGCTGAACGGAGGAAAGGAAGATGGGGGACGGGAGAGCGGCGGATGGGAGTCGGCCGGGCGCGCCAGGGTGTGGGTTTCCGGCGAGCGGACGCCCGGGGCTACAGACGGCGGGGGGCTGCGCCGGAGGCGGCGTTCGCGGTCGGTGGAGGAAGGAGGCGCGGGGAGATCGGGCTCGCAGGGCGCTGCTCCGACAGAGCGCTCGTGCCTCCACGTGGCGGCGAGGGTTCGGTGAGACGATCGGGGAAGTCGGAGAGGGCTACGGACGGTGGTCGGTGGTTCGCGGGGGCGCGGCGAACGGTCGTGGCTCGTCGGCGGTCTGGCGCCGGTGGGAAGGAGGTCGGAGTGGTTTCGTTCGGGCGGAGGATTTGGGGAAAGGAGGGAGCGGTCGGCGGTTTGGATCTCGGCTGGGGTTTCGGCCAGGGGCGGACCAGAGGTGTCGAGGTGCGCTCGACGGAGGACGTGTCCAGGCAGTGGCGCGCTGGAGCAGGCGGCCGTGGCTCGCCGTCCACCGGCGGAGGTGAGGAAATTTTTAGGGTTTTTATTCTTGGGTTTTTGGTTTGGTACTGGTTTGGGTTTTCCGGCCAGTGGCCGTGGTCGTGATGGTGTGCGTGTGTGGTGGCTGTGGACTGCCACGGCTGTGTCCGCGGTGGTGATGACGGTGGGGCGTGGGTTGTGGATGTAGTTGGCGATGGTGGTGGCAGTGGGCGGACATGGGGAGGCCGGGGGTTGTTTGCTAGGTCGGGGCGATTTTGGTGGTCTGGAAGGATGCTTGGTTGGGGAAGGATGTTGTTGTCGGCCACCGGTGTTGGTGACGGCCGAAGATGGTCGATGGTGATGGTGTTGGTACTGGTGTTGGTGGTGGTGGTGTTGGCCGGCGGGGGTTCGGGTCGAACGGGACAGGAGGAGGCAGGGGTTGCGTAGGTTTAGGCTAGGCTAGGATTTGGGATTTAATGGTGTCGGGGTTGTCGACACAAAGGAATAAATGTATTTGTATAACTAATGGAATAAGATTATGGTTGGAAGAGGACACGGACACGAGGCACGCAGATGGGTGGATGGAACACCGACACGAGGCACTCACTTGTGGAATTTGTGGAAAAAATTGTGGAAGAATAAAAAAAAGTTGGAGGAGTACCTGCCTATTTATAGGATGTGAGAATTCTCAATTAGATATGGACTAGGATATTTAAAACCCAATTTAGATAATTCAACCTATTTAATTCAAATCCAAATCCAAATACAAAGCCTATTTAATTAAAATCCATTTCCAAATATAAATCAATTTGAATCTAATTAAATTCCCTAGTTTAAAATCAAGTGGAATAACTTAAATTTCAAATATTAACTACTTAAATAAATCCACAGTTTCAAATCAAGATCTAAATCTCCACAATTATTTCGAAATATATTTTCCAAAAATACTATAAATAATAATTTCGAAAATCATAATTATTTTTAAATACCTTTTTAAGCAATAAAATATTTATATTAATAAATCTAGAAAATTACAGTTTTATTTAAAATAATCTAGCAACATATTTATGAAATATATGTAGGAACGAATAATATTATTTATTCTAATTGAAAGGCTTTTCAAAATTAAAAATTATAGACTTGAAAATAATAGCTAGAAATAATTATTACATATATTATTTTGAAACCGTAAAAATAGAAAAATGTTTTTCTAAAAACATGTACGCTCGCACATATTCGCACTCGTCGAGCAAATTCGAAAAAGAAAATAAAAGGTCGTGCACGACGTATAATACGTCTACGCGACGTATATTACAAAAATTTTAAATCAGTACTAAATTTAATAATAAAAAAATAGTAGAAATTTTAGGGGTTTTACACAACCAGACGGCCTACGAGGCGATGATCAACTCCGGGACTACTCGTCGCACTGCGACTTCTGCCAAGAGCAAAGTCTGTTCAGTGTGGACTCCAAAGTCCTCTGCACAACCCTTTGCGCAGCCTGCTGTCTCTGCTGCGCAGTCTGCTGTCTCTGCTCCCAAAACTGCTGTGCAGTCTGCTGCCTCTACTGCCCATGCGCAGTATGCTGCTCCCTTTGCCAGTGCACAAACAACTTCCTATGCTGCTCTGGCAAAGTGCAAGACTCCTTTCCCCTGGCACAGTTGGCTGCAACTCTTCCTGCGCAGTCCACCACTCCAGCAACCAGAATGCAACTCAAGCACTCTGAAGTCAAGACTCCTGCTGCGCAAGCTACAGTGTCTGTGGCCAGGAGGCCATCTGTCAAAGCTTCTCTTGCGCAACCAGCCAATGCGCAAACAGCCACTTCAACTCCTGCGCAAACTGTGCCAGCGCAGTCTAAGAGGGACAACCCTTTGGCTAATCTCTCTTCTTCTAACAGTAAGGGGAAAAACTCTGCTCCTCTTCCCAAGCACCCTGTTGCTCCAGCGCAATCCACTGGGGGTAGTCTGTTGACTATTTCTCCTCCTCCTCAGAACAAAGGAAAAGGCCCGTTGGTCTTTTCTCAAACTTCCTCGTCCCACGACTTGGAAGACAACAGAGGAAAACGCTCTTTAGCCAACCCTTCTTCACAAAACAAAGGAAAAGGCCCTTTCGTCTTTTCTCAGTCTTCCTCGGTTTTTACCGTAGAAGATCAATCTGAGCGTGCCTCGGCACCAATCAGTACAAGAACTCTCTCAAACAAGAGTTCTTCTTCCCTCCTTGCCAAAGGGAAGTGCACTGATCAAAGAGGTATTCTGCCTACTCCGGTAGCAGAATTCCAAGATCTCCCAACTCTCAGGATATTCCGCTCAAAACAGAGAAAATTACTGGTGTCTCAGACAGAAACCCTTGGGGGTGAATTTGCTGATCTAAGGACTTATCTCAATAGGCCAACTTCGGCGAAACGCAAACAGCCAATGCCGAAGATCAACCAGCATCAGAGGCAAACTTCCAGGATCAAAAATCCTGACACCTATGCTAATGAAATGAGTACTTTCCTGTACACTCAAGGGACAAAACATCTGAAGAACCGGAACCATGTTCCGAATGTTGTCAAAGAACATATCCTTCGAACTTTTTCTCGTCCCGTCATTGTTCCTGATCTTCAAGAACACCTCAAGCAAAAATGGGACAACACCTCAACACCTCTAGTACAGTCACTTGGACACCATTGTAATCACAAGGTTGTCATCAAGTGTTGTTGTCAAACAACAAAACGATCTGTCTTCGATCGTTTGAATTTTGCAACATCTGAACCTATGTCAGAAGATGAAGACGAAGTGTTGTACGCTTCTGTCAACATGACTTCTCGAGACATTGGGGGTAGGAAGTGCTCCAAGCACGGCAAGCCTCGCAAGTCGAGCCAGCGGTATTTAGATCTACTCCAAGAATCTTCTGAAGGAGTATTTCGACATACCAGATCCCGAAGCCGAGACACAATCGGTCAAAGGAATCTTCAAGATCCTTCCGGTCATCTCCCTCTTTCTCACTCAGGAGATGATTCTTTCTCTGATTATGATGCATACAGTAAAAGTTCTGAACAGACAGTATCTTCCACTGTACCTAGAGAAGTGACAGCTTATGTTGTCACTGAAGACCCAGATGCTTCCAGTTCAGCAAGTCAAGAACAGCAAATAGCTGCACTAGAAGACAAGTTGAAGACCATGGCTGAAATGGTTGCAAGTATGCATTCTATCATCGTGGCCCAACATACAGTACCACCGATTGTACCTGCTGCAAATCCTGAGATCATAGCATCGTTGGTGCCTGTCAATGCAGGGCTGGGGGTAGCATCTCCTCAAGTACCTCCTGTACAGATTCAACCTACACCTAGTCAGTCAGGTGCTGGGGGTATTGCTTACCATGCTGTTCCTTCCCCTAACACTCTGATTCAGCCTGCTCCTTCTTCAGCATTGGAGGATGCTAATGAAGTTGTCAAACTCCTGCGCACTCAATTCGAGGCTTTCAAAGAGAAGGATAACTTACAGAGGTTGGGGATCAAACAACCCTACCCAGTTGAATGGAAGGAAGTCCCATTTCCTCCAAAGTACAAGATTCCAACAATCTCTCTGTTTGATGGCAGCACTTCTCCTAGTCAGTTCATTAACCACTTTGAGGTAATGACTGTCCAACTTCAGCCAAATGACGCTCTTCTTACCAGGGTATTCGTCAGCTGTTTAGCCGGTATAGCATACGATTGGTACAGAAGTTTGCCTGATGGCTGTATCACCTCTTTCTCAGGTCTAAAACAAATCTTCTTGGAACGATTATATGAGAGGATCAATGACATGACCATGTCAGCCCTTAATAAAATCAAACAAAGGCATAATGAAATCGTTGAGAGTTTTATTGAAAGGTTCCGCCGAGAAGCTTTAAAAATGCCTCCTGGAACTCCGGCCGCTGTGACTATAAACACCTGTAAGGCAAATCTTTTGCCTATCATCAGCATGTGGACGGGGTCAACTCAGTTCCAAGACTGGCCATCCTTCATTGTCAATGCTAAAGCAACTGAAGTTAGTGCTGACAAGTTTAAGCAGCTAGGGGTACACATGTCTAACCCCGACCGGGATGAACATCAGACATCGGGTGGTGGTAATCGCCAGAACAACCGCAAGGGAAAAGAGACTTTGAACATCAACTTGAAGAACAAAGAATCTCTGGCTGTCAACGTAGCTCCACCTACGTCTACTTCTACTCCTTCTGCACCTCCACCAAGGGAACTGTTGGCCCATTAGTCATATGGTCAACCTGATTTTAATAATTGATCAAACTCTGTCTCGATATGTGAAGCTAGTCAGGATGTATCGGACTCTTGGACATGATCAAGAACAGCTATCTACACAGTTCAAGACCGAAGCGATGTTTGCCTGTTCGAGTCTGTATTTCCTTTGAGCAATGTATTTTCCATTTTATTGAGTCTAGGAATACGTTGTATACCGAGTCGTACTGGCAAATAGGCTATTCCAAAATATTTTCAAAAATACTTTTAAAATATCATTGTTTTGAAAAACATTCCTTTGAACAAAAGTTTCAAAAAGGTTTTCAAAAAGGTTTTCAAAAATCATCAAAAACTAATTTTTAAAACCTAACCTAACCCTGACAGAACTCGGCCCGAGTTCGGCCAGAGTTCGGTTGGTGGCCGTTTGATTTTTGAAATCTTCTGAACTTGGTCCTCCTGCAGTTGCGGATTTGACCGAGATTTTCTCATAGAGTTCTGCCCGAATTCTGTCCGAATTCTGCCAGAATTCTGTCTTTGGAATTCCTATAAATAGAGAAGGATTTCGATCATTTCAACTCACTCATTCACTTTCAATCTTCTCTCTATCTAAAGCTTTCAGTCTTCCAAAGAGTTTTCTTGAGCTTTAAATTTCAGATCCCAAGCCAATTACAATCCTCTAGTCGATTTGCCAGTGCGATACGGTCTAGAAGTTTCTGAGAGATTGTAATCAGAAGGCTTGATTGAAGAATATCTCTTCACAATTGAAGTTGGACGAGTTCTTCGTACCAAAGCTCGCGTTGTAGAAGTTGCAAGGACTTCGTAAGAAAACTTGCGGTTTTGCCAATAGTGGATTCAACTGGTAGCAAGAGTTCTACCGACTGGATTAGTCCTCAACAGAGGAAAACTAGTATACATCGCTGTCTTTGTGTTTGCTTTCTTATCTCTGCCTTTACTTTAGTTAGTTGTGAATATTATTCTGTGATCTTGCTGCTAACATTTTTTAATTAGCAATATTCCGCTGCCAACTCTATTCACCCCCCTCTAGAGTATTGTGCTTTACGATTTCGTTCCTACAATTGGTATCAGAACCGGTGTTACCGGTAAAACAAGGTAACATTGTAATTATTTATTCATTTAATTAATTGTTATATAGATCACAGCACAACACATGGCAACTGTGAAATTCACAAGTGAAGGCCAGGCCATAAACAGACCTCCATTGTTTGATGGTACGAACTATACCTATTGGAAAACACGGATGAGTTTCTTCTTGAAATCTCTTGACTTTGATTTATGGTCTATTGTTATTGATGGCTATCAAAAGCCACATCGTATAAATGTTGATAGAGTTTTAGTTGAAAAACCCCATAGCAGATATACAGAGGAGGAAAAGAAAAAGGCCAGTCTTGATGCGCGTGCTATTAACGCTCTATTTTGTGCTTTAGACAGAACTGAATTTAACAGGGTGTCTATCTGCACAACGGCTAATGAAGTGTGGAAGCTACTTGAAGTCACACATGAAGGCACGACTCAAGTCAAAGAATCTAAAGTCAGCAGACTTACTCAAGAGTATGAGGTGTTCAAGATGAAGCCCAACGAAACAGTTACTCAGATGTTCGAAAGATTCTTGGATATTGTAAATCCTTTGTCCTCCCTAGGCAAAGAGTACAGTAACCATGAAAAGATTCGCAAACTCCTGTGAGCACTTACCAAGAACTGGATTCCAAAGGCTACTGCAATCATTGAAGGAAACGACCTCACAACTATGTCCCTCGAAGTACTCATGGGTAAGCGACTCACTCATGAACTGGAGCTACAAGATTTTGAAGAGCCTGCACCAAAGGAGAAGACGATCGCTTTCAAGACTCAGCACAGAAAAGCTGCTGAAGGTGACTCAGACAGCAGTGAATCTGATGCTGAAGATCAAGCACTCCTAGCAAGGAAATTCAAAATATTCATGAGACATGAGAAGAGAGCAAAAGAAAACAACAGCAACAACTGGTATCAAGATGATGCTGTCTGCTATGGCTGCAAGAAGAAGGGACACATGAAGAAAGATTGTCCTACAAACTCATCATCAAGCAAGAAGAGCAACATGTATAAAAAAGGGAACCTGAAGAGAGCGACATCACGGAAGTATGCCAATACCAGCATATGGCATGAAAGTGAAGCCAGCGACTCAGAAGACGAACAATCAGAAGACGCTGCAAACGTATGCTCTATGGCATCCGATCAGGTACCTACTGAACCTGTAGTTGATACATATGATGACTTCACCTTTGAGCAATTAGGAGATGCCTTCAGTGAACTGATGACTGATTACAGAAAACTGTGTAGCAAATATCAGACCTCTAAGAAGGTACTCAAAGAGTACAAAGGAGAAATAGGAAGACTTACCGACCAACTAGCTGAGGTTAGAAATAATGTTAGTGAGTCTGGTGAGCTTTCCTCTATCAAGCTCTTATTACATAAGACTACCAAGTCATCTGAAGAGAAAGACAAAGTTATTGACCAACTCAAAGAAGAACTTTCTATTGAGAAAAAAAGTCTTCGATGTGCACAAATCAGAATGGAAGCACTCACTTCTGATTATACTAAGTTGTATGACACTTCCAAAAGATTGGAAATTAGGTTAGGAAAACAGCCTGAGACTGCTGCTTCCTTTCCTAACACGTGTCACTTACCGAAAAATCGGAACATTCCCAAGCCAAACACTGTCAGACCTAATCCTATCAAACCTTTACCCCAAAAGGTTAAGCCCAAACAGGATTATAGGTATGCTTTCTTCTATACTAGAAAATATAAACCTACCAACCATGCACACCACTCAGCTTTCAACACTCGACATGCAAAATGTCATTATTGTGGCCTCATTGGTCATATTTCATCTGCATGTAGAATCAGAAAGCTTGTTGATTTAAATATTTATGCTTGGATACCAAAGGCTAACATTTCAGGACCCTACAAGAAATGGGTACCAAAAGTTTCATCTACAAACTGTTTTGTAGGTGGAACACCTTTCACATGCTAGAAGCAAATGGATCCTCGACAGCGGTTGCTCACGGCATATGACCGGTGACGCTACACTATTTGCAACACTGTCGAAGAAAAAGAAGGAAGGCTATGTCTCCTTTGGTAATAACTTGAAAGGGTATATTATTGGTATCGGTGATGTTGGTAAGTCTCCATATCCTGTTATTAAAGATGTCTGTCTGGTTACCGAGTTGAAACATAATCTACTCAGCATAAGTCATTTGACTGATCATGGTTATGGCATCAACTTTGGCAAAGACAAATGTATTATAGTTGATAGCTCAACTGGTAGTACTATCTTTGAAGGTATCAGGGAAGAAAACATATATGTTTTCTATTTGTTGGAAGAAACTAACATTTTAGGTAGATGCTTAATGGCTAAAAGCGATGAGAGTCATCTGTGGCATATGAGACTCGGTCACGTAAATATGGACACAATATCAAGATTATCCACAAAGAAGCTAGTACGCGGTTTACCGGACATTACATTCAAGAAGGATTCAGTATGCAGCCAATGTGAAAAGAACAAAGCTACCAGATCCACATTCAAGTCAGTAAACGTAGCATGTACTACTAGACCTCTACAATTGCTTCATATGGACTTATTTGGTCCTAGCAGAGTTGCTAGCCTCGGAGGTAAACTTTATGCTTTTGTAATTGTAGATGATTTCTCTAGATACACGTGGGTATACTTCTTGACACGCAAGAATGATGCATTATCCGAATTTGTCATCTTTTGCAAGAAAGTACAGAATGAAAAAGGTTACATGATCACTCGTATTAGAAGCGATCATGGTGGCAAATTCGAGAATGCAGAGTTTGAGCAATTTTGTGACACACACGGTTTTGTACACGAGTTCTCCTGCCCTAGGACTCCACAACAAAGTGGAATTGTGGAACGTAAGAACAGAACTCTATCCGAAATGGCCAGAGTAATGTTAAACCAGTTTAGTCTACCCAAATATTTCTGGGCTGAAGCTATCAATACAGCTTGTTTTGTTCTCAATAGAATTCTAATTCGACCCAAATCGAAGAAGACTCCATTTGAGTTATGGTTTGATAGAATTCCATCTGTTTTATATTTTAGAATATTTGGTTGTAAATGTTTTATTCTTAATACAAAAGACAATTTAGGAAAGTTTGACGAAAAGGCCGATGAAGGTATATTTTTAGGTTATGCGGCCAAGAGCAAAGGATACAGAGTCTTCAACAAACGAACCATGATCATCGAAGAGTCAATCAACGTCACTTTTGATGAATTGAATCAAATGACTATCGATGACAATGACGAAGATCCAACTGTACCAAGCTCAACAACAGCTGATTCTCAACCAAGCTCGGCACTAGCTGATCCTCCTAGAGAAGATCCAGGAACCAGCTACCTTTAGAGTCTGCCGAAAAGATTAAAATTTACGGCTGATCATCCAAAGGATTTGGTAATTAGTGACATTACCAAAGGTGTAAGTACTCGTACATCCAGTAGAGATATTGTTTCTAATGTTGCTTTTATTTCACAGCTAGAACCCAAAACTATTGATGAAGCATGTAGTGATAGTTTTTGGATAGATGCTATGCAAGAGGAATTAAACCAATTTGAACGGAATCAAGTTTGGGAACTTGTTCCCAAGTCTATTGATCGTCCGGTCATTGGCACCCGTTGGGTATTCCGAAATAAACTGAATGAGAATGGTTTAGTGACTCGTAATAAGGCTCGACTCGTAGCTCAAGGATACAATCAGGAAGAAGGTATCGACTACGATGAGACTTATGCCCCAGTTGCGAGATTAGAATCCATTCGCATGTTATGTGCATTTGTATGTTTTCATAATTTCAAATTATTTCAAATGGATGTCAAGAGTGCATTTTTAAATGGTTTTATAAAAGAAGAAGTTTTTGTAGCACAACCTCCAGGTTTCATAGATTTTAAAAACCCTGATCATGTTTTCAAGTTGAAGAAAGCTTTGTACGGTTTGAAACAAGCCCCTTGTGCTTGGTATGATCGTCTAAGCTCTTTCCTACTTGATAACGGTTTTTCAAAAGGCAAGGTTGACACTACACTTTTTATTAAGTCCTTTAATGGTAAGCTTCTTTTAATACAAGTCTATGTAGATGATATCATATTTGGATCTACTGATGAATCTCTGTGTCAAGAATTTTCTAAGTATATGCAGAATGAATTTGAGATGAGCATGATGGGAGAGCTGAAATTCTTTCTCGGACTGCAAATCAAATAAACTGACAATGGAACGTTCATAAATCAAGCCAAATACACAAAAGATTTGCTAAAGAAGTTTGACCTGGACAATGTCAAACCTATTGGCACTCCGATGGCAACTTCAACAAAGCTTGATATTGATGAACAAGGCAAGCCGGTCGACACACGTAAGTATCGAGGTATGATCGGTAGTTTACTTTATTTTATTGCTAGTCGTCCAGATATAATGTTTAGTGTTTGCCTGTGTGCACGTTTTTAAGCTAATCCAAAGGAATCACATCTATGCGCAGTTAAGCGTATCTTTTGATACCTTAAGGACACTTCTTCTGTTGGCTTGTGGTATCCCAAAACTAAGTCCTTTGACCTTACTGGTTATTCGGATGCAGATTTTGTTGGATGCAAAGTTGATAAAAAAAGTACCAGTAGCACATGTCATTTCTTAGGCAAAGCTTTAGTCTCATGGTTTAGTAAAAAGTAAAATTCTGTAGCCCTATCAACAACAGAGGCTGAGTATATCGCCGCAGGACGTTGTTGTGCTCAGATTTTGTGGATGAAACAAACCTTGGAAGACTATGATTTATTTTATACACATATTCTCATTTTCTGTGATAACACGAGCACTATCAATTTGACTAAGAATCCTGTATGTCATTCTCGTACTAAACATATCGAGATTAGACATCATTTTCTTAGAGATCATCATCAAAATGGAGATATTGACCTTATATACATAGATACTGAGAATCAATTAGCTGACATTTTCATAAAACCTCTAGCAGAAGATCGTTTCAATTATTTACGTCGAGAATTAGGAATTTTGGACGTCAATAATATTAATTGATTTTATTTTATAATTTTATTTCAATATGCAAAAACTGTGTTAGAGACAAGCCAATAAAGAGTCTGTCTGTCACCACAACTACGGTTGAAGCGAAGCGGTACTTAAGAGTTCCCCGGTGAACCTCCGCCAGCTGGGACAGTACTCCTACAGCTAATCTGAAACAGTCGCTGTGTAATAATATTTAATCTATAAAATAATATTAATTATGTTAATTGAAGGTTGAAATTACTAATCTTTGAATTAAATATTTGAAATGAACCAATGAAAAAGAAAGTGTTCCAAACCAAACCCAGGCAAATTCGGCCAGACTTCGGACCGAATTCGGTTGAAGGTATCAGGTTATATAACTAGAACCCGAGAGCCTTTCTTCCTTATTGCTTCCAAACCACATCAAACAGAACCAGCAGCCGCGCGAGGAGACCCTCTAACCCTAGTTCTTCATCACTTCCTTTCTTTCAATCCAAGTGGTGAAATCAATCCAAACTTTGGATTCGTGCAGAGTTCTTCATTCTCTACAACATACTCCAATCTCGGGAGGTATAACTCCTTGTTTCCTCTCCGTTCAATTTTGTGCTATTTTCTTTTATTTTCACAAATGGCACCTAAGGGATTCAACCCCTTTAAGAGGAAGAAGACAACCAACCCAAGTGAGGAAGGTTCATCTTCGGATCCACCCACTAATTCTCTATTTTTGCCAGTCCAATCTAGCGACGGCGCGTTCGACGGGTTTTACTTTCAAACCCTAGACCAAGCCTTACTGTGGTATGGAGACTTCTCCATGAGATCCATATGCACAGGCGCACCCATCAAGTGGACTGTATTTCCTGATCATCGCCATTTCTTTGAGGCATTAGGGTTACAGCATTTTGTTAAACTCTGTTTTCCCGTAGCAACTAATGCCATTAGACTGTTTTACTGCAATATCATATTAAACACTTTTGATGTAAGCACACGTGTTGGAGGATTAGATATCAATTTCAATGATATTCTCTTAGCGGAGATCCTTGGTATTCCCAACGAAGGTGAACCGCTTGTTGACATCACTGAGTTTGATTTCCCCGAAGGCACGACACTTACCAGTTTCAAAGCTGAACTTTGTGCACCTGATAGAGTTCGCTCTGGAAAGTTCAAGGCAAACAACTTGAACTTGTTTAATTATGAATTGCACTATATCATTTATTCCACTCTCCTTCCGAAGTCTACTTCGAAGGATGATGTCACGTCTCTTGAATTATCTGCTATGTATCATATTCTTAAGGGGATTCCATTTTCTGCCCCTAAGACCATTATTCAGATGATGGGACGTTGTCGTGCAAGAGATAGAAATCTCTCTTATACGATGATTCTTCCACGCATCTTTCAGCGTTTCGACATTGACTTATCTACTTGTGCTCAAGACCCTGAGCCCAAGGTTCTCAAGTTATTTCGTTGCAGTATGACTGCATCTGCTCCTCCTACTGCTCCTGCTACTGCTCCACCTCCTCTACCTCCTCAGCAGTATGCTATAACATTTGAGGGCATACACCAGCACCTTTCAGATTTGCACGTCTCTATGACGGACATGGCTCGCGAACGTGAGTTCCGCGACGTCACCCGTTATCAGGCGATTGTAAATTCATTAGCTGATCTTCGTTTCGCCCAGACTGGACATTCAGCCGGTTCCATTCCTAGAGATCCAGCTTTCTCTGGTTACCGCTGTGAGGATGAGGCTGTTCATGCCTACTTCCAGCCCGGTAACGCATATGATTGGTACCGTTCTGACCGTGCTCCTCCTCGTGATTATGACGGTGAGTTTTACACTGGCACTCCTCCTCACCCTTCTGGCGCGGGTACCTCTGGAGTTGGTCCTTCTGGACATGCTGGTCATCATACTGATGATAATGATGATGATGAAGAGTTGTGATATGTTAGTTGATATGAGACTTAGACATTATCTCCTGTATACTTGGAAATGCTCCGACATTCCAAGTTTTTCTATTTTCAGACTTTATTATCAGTATTTCTTTTTGAGGACTTGTACTGGATTTGTTTTATTTGATGTCATCTGAACATCTTTATCTTTATCTTTATGAGATTCGTACTTTATGATTCACATCAGTTTATTTACTTAGCATTTCTTTATCTGCTTCTCTACTATAAACTGCCTGTGATATAATTCTTTGTTTATTGTAAACTGTCTGCGTACAAATACATGCCTGTGATGTCATTCAAATTTTCTTTACTATCATTTATCATGTTTATTTTCTTGTGTTTCTTCACTGTTTGTTATTTATGCATTGATTGCGGGGGAGTTTTTCCTCTTTTGCAATTATTTTGCTAAGTGACAACGGGGGAGAAAAATAAAGATCTAACATTCTTTTGAGAAAATGCAGGACATGAACAATTTTTGATTTTATTTCAAGCTTAAATGTTATATCATTCATAGTTTGTCAATTATCAAAATGGGGGAGATTGTTGGCCCATTGGTCATATGGTCAACCTGATTTTAATAATTGATCAAACTCTGTCTCGATATGTGAAGCTAGTCAGGATGTATCGGACTCTTGGACATGATCAAGAACAGCTATCTACACAGTTTAAGACCGAAGCGATGTTTTCCTGTTCGAGTCTGTATTTCCTTTGAGCAATGTATTTTCTATTTTATTGAGTCTAGGAATACGTTGTACACCGAGTCGTACTGGCTAATAGGCTATTCCAAAATATTTTCAAAAATACTTTTAAAATATCCTTTATTTTAAAAAACATTCCTTTAAACAAAAGTTTCAAAAAGGTTTTCAAAAATCATCAAAAACTAATTTTTAAAACCTAACCTAACCCTGACAGAACTCGGCCCGAGTTTGGCCAGAGTTCGGTTGGTGGCCGTTTGATTTTTGAAATCTTCTGAACTTGGTCCTCCTGCAGTTGCGGATTTGACCGAGATTTTCTCATAGAGTTCTGTCCGAATTCTGCCCGAATTCTGCCAGAATTCTGTCTTTGGAATTCCTATAAATAGAGAAGGATTTCGATCATTTCAACTCACTCATTCACTTTCAATCTTCTCTCTATCTAAAGCTTTCAGTCTTCCAAAGAGTTTTCTTGAGCTTTAAATTTCAGATCCCAAGCCAATTACAATCCTCTAGTCGATTTGCCAATGCGGTACGGTCTAGAAGTTTCTGAGAGATTGTAATCAGAAGGCTTGATTGAAGAATACCTCTTCACAATTGAAGTTGGACGAGTTTTTCGTATCAAAGCTCGCGTTGTAGAAGTTGCAAGGACTTCATAAGAAAACTTACGGTTTTGCCAATAGTGGATTCAACTTGTAGCAAGAGTTCTACCAACTGGATTAGTCCTCAACAGAGGAAAACCAGTATACATCGCTGTCTTTGCGTTTTCTTTCTTATCTCTGCCTTTACTTTACTTAGTTGTGAATATTATTCTGTGATCTTGCTGCTAACATTTTTTAATTAGCAATATTCCGCTGCCAACTCTATTCACCCCCCTCTAGAGTATTGTGCTTTACGATTTCGTTCCTACAGGAACCTAGTCCGAAAGTAGAGTACTCATTTGACGAGAATGACACCGTGAGCATCTTTGATTGCTTGATCAAAAGCAATAAGCTCCAACTCCCAGACCCGAAGAAGCCTGATGAAGTTGGTAAGACTGATCATCCCAAATACTGTGTTTATCACAGGTTCATTGGGCATCCCACTAGAGCATGTTATGTGCTCAAAGGCAAGATTCAGGAGCTAGTCAACGCTGGTGTCGTCACTCTACAGCAAGACGAGAAGATGGTTACTGCAAACATGGTCTCAGTTCAGTTTGGTAACTTCCCTCCGCAGATGGTACAACACGGTGTCATCCCTATCCCCAAAGCTACTCTTGAGATCGAGAATCTCCCTCCTCCACGAAGTAAAGGTCTCGTCCCCTTGTCTCTTAACAATGGCGAGATTATGTGGATTCACCCTGATCTCGCTTCGGAGTTCGAAGTTTCCTCTTCCTCCAAGAAGAAAGAATGCTCCAAGGGCAAAACAAAGATCTGCAATATAGTATCTTTTGACCCCATAGTTGAAGAGGAAATCTTGCTGGGCACCAGATCGAAAAAGCCTATCTATGGGAGTATCCTGAGACTCAAGAAAATCATGCTTCTTCTTCTGAGTCTGCTCCAGTACAACCTGTTTCCACTGAGGACATCCCTGCTGCATCCTCACCGGTTGTAGAACCCACTCCTCTCAAACCGAAAGCAGCCGACAAAGGCAAACAACAAGTCCGCTTCGACAAACCTTTGAAGAAGTCATCTCCTTTTGGACTTGAAAAGCCTTACAACTTTGATATCTTGGCTCAATTAGCCAATACATCGGCCCGGCTATCAATTTTCGAGCTCTTACGCCTTTCCAAAGAGACTCGAGAAACTCTGAGTGAAGCTCTAATGCAGGCAGAAACCTGTCTAACCCTTCTAAAGAAGCCGAAGGCAGAGCCTGTCTCTTGCCTCCATTGTCATAGTGTGTTGGAGTTAATTCCAAACATTACCTTTACACAGGATGACATGCTGATGGAAGATAATAGGTATGAACGTCCTCTATACTATACAGGATATGTCGACTCGATGAAAGTCGATCGTATTCTAATAGATCCAGGGTCAGCACTCAGCATCATACCAAAGATAATGTTGGATGCACTGAAGATTCCAGTGTATAGTCTTTCTAGTACAATCACCACCATCCTGGGGTTCAACCAAGGAAGAAGTGAACCTCTGGGCAAGATTCGCCTAAAACTCCAAATAGGCAATCTCCGCACAAAGGTGACCTTCTACATCATATACAACCATGGTTGTTCTTACAATGCTCTATTGGGGAGACCATTCCTGCATGAACACAACATTGTTCCTTCGACTCTCTATCAATGTTTCAAATATGTCGATGACAATGGAGAGGTTCAAAAGGAGGTTGCTGATCTATATCCTTTCAAAGGTGTCGAAGCATACTACAACGATGCTCGCATGTATAAGGATGAGTTCATGAAGGTAGTACTGTCTCTGGATACTGAAGAAGAACAAGAAGCAGTGCCTAATGACACTCTCATCATACCTTTCAAAGGGTGTGTTTCTCGTCCTCAATCCTCCAAACCACTGGCTATTCACTTGCCAGTCCAGAAGCAACCAACTGATGGTGGTCAAGATCAAAGGGAGCTCACCTCTTCTGAGCCACTTGTTATCGACTTACGTCGTAACACGGAAAAAAGGCAGCTCACCTCTTCTGAGCCGCTTGTTATTGATTTATCTCATAACAAGGATAAAAGGGAGCTCACCTCCTATGAGCCGCTTGTTATTGACCTCCGTCGTAACAAGTCCAATCCTCCTCTACGTTCTTCTTCTCCCCCTCTTGTAATCAATCTGACCAAGCCTGCTAAGGCTAAAGGTCCTGTTGTAAATACAGATGTACAAATCAATGAAAAAGCATCTCCTTTCCAGTATACTGATGTCATTTATCATGCTAAATGCTATTTGGATATGTTAGATAGCTTTCAGTCATTTACAATGAAAGTTGTACAGTCTCTTCAAACAGAAGTCTTACTCGAACACCCAGATGATTCATACTTTGTTGTCCCTTCTCGAAAGAGAGGCGAGAGTCCGATACTTTTTAGTAAAGGACCAGAACAAAAATTCAGCTATAGGGATGATAGCAAAAGTAACGATACGGGGCATCTCCAACTCCGTCGTTACAGTCAACAATCAAAAGACATCATCCGAAAGATGGGTTATGACTTCAAGAATGGCCTCAACTACGGTAAGGGTAGAAGAACTCCTATCCGTACGGCTGTTCCGAAAGGAAAATCAGAGATGTACTATAGCAGGACCAAAAGAGGTCTCGGATATGCTTCACCTCCGGTATTATCCCCAGCAGTTTCCGAATTCGATAGTGAGGAGCACTCTAACTCTTCTGATTCCAGATCATGGGATTCTGACACCAGCATCGGTCAAGTTCATCGATTGATCGTATCTTCTAACATGGTCTCCGTTGAACTTCCAGAAGGCTATGACGAGGATATTGAAGAAAATCCTGAAACAGATCCTTGGGCTCAACGAATGGATACCCAATGGGAACTCCGATTCGAACAAAGGGAACCTCCTACCGAAGATCAATTAGTTCAAATTGATGTAGGAGAGAGTGGGTCACCTCGTCCAATATTCATCAGCAAGAACCTCCCAGAGGCAGATAAGCAAGAATTAATTCTTCTTATTCAAGAATACATTGATGTCTTTGCCTGGAGCTATGAAGACATGCCAGGTCTAGATCCCAAAGTTGCTACTCACAAATTGAATATCCTGCCAAATGCAAAGCCGGTCAAACAGCAACAACGGCGCTTAAAGCCAGAAATGATGGATGCAATCGACGATGAAGTCAAGAATATTATCGCTTGTGGCTTTATCCGAGAAGAACAACATCCAGATTGGGTAGCCAACGTCGTTCCAGTCTTGAAGAAAACTGGAAAAGTTCGAGTTTGCATCGACTTTCGGGATCTTAATGAAGCCTGTCCAAAAGATGAATTTCCTCTCCCTATCACGGACGTCATGATTAACAACACCTGTGGGTTCGAGCAAATATCTTTCATGGATGGATTCTCCGGATACAATCAGATTCGGATGAATCCTGAAGATGAAAAACATACTTCTTTCCGTACTCCTCGCGGAGTCTACTGCTATACCGTAATGCCATTTGGTCTCAAGAATGCTGGTGCAACTTACCAACGAGCCATGAGTACTATCTTTTGAGATTATCTGCGCAAGACTGTCGAATGTTACGTCGACGATATTGCTGTCAAAAGTCGTCTAAAGAAAGATCACATCCAAGACTTGAGAACTATCATCAATCTAATGCGCCAACATCAACTCAAAATGAATCCCACCAAGTCATTCTTGGGTGTCTCTAGTGGTAAATTTCTCGGCTTTGTCATTACCTCTAAGGGTATACACGTGGATCCCGAGAAGATCAAAGCCACTCAAGAGATGCGTCCTCTACGCAACCTAAAAGAGCTACGAGGATTCCAAGGTCGACTTGCGTACATCAGGAGGTTCATTTCGAATCTGTCTGGATGCTGCAGACCATTTACTCAACTAATGAAGATGGGTGTATCTTTCATTTGGACCGAAGAATGTCAACGAGCATTTGACGACATAAAGCGATATCTTATGAATCCACCAGTCTTAGTGCCACCGATCTCAGGCATACCATTCTTAATGTATGTCTGCGCTATGGATCATTCATTGGGTGCTTTACTTGCCCAAAAGAACAAAAAAGGCCATGAACAAGCCATCTACTATCTTAGTCGTACTATGATTGGTGCTGAACACCGTTATAGTCCGGTTGAAAAAGAATGCCTAGCTCTTATATTTGTTGTTCAAAAATGAGGCATTATATCATTGGCTAAACTATTCATGTCATATCCCGAGTTAATCCTCTTCGGGTACTGATGAAGAAACCCAGCATACTCAATTCTCGGTTGGCTACATGGGCCATTCTGCTAGCCCAATATGACATGGTATATGTTCCACAAAAATCTGTTAAAGGTCAAGCACTGGCAGATTTTTTGGCAGCTCATCCTGTTCCAGAGACATCCAAACTTTATGATGAAATTCCAGACGAGACATTGGAATCAAATATGATCTCCGAAGAATATCCTACTTGGCGTCTATTCTTTGACGGTACGTCCAGGATTGGACCTAATGGTGCCATTGTTGCAGGAGTTGGAGTTGTCCTTGTTTATCCAGACGGGGCAGTTATTCAAAGAGCCTATTCCTTAGACGAACCTTGCTCCAACAACGTAGCAGAATACAATGCTCTACTCATTGGTCTTCAGTTAGCTAAACAACTGAACGTCAAATATCTTGAAGTTTATGGTGACTCCAAGCTGGTTGTTAACCAGGTTAGAGGAACCTATGAAGTTCGTCATCAAGATCTAGTGCCTTACTATGAAGCGACAATCAACATGGCTACATCATTCAAAGCTTTCTTCATCGAATATGTCCGTCGAGCTTGCAATACTGAAGCCGATGTTTTAGCTAATCTTGCAGCAGTCTTAGCCATCCCTATCAAAAGACAGCAGGTGGTGGTTATCTCTAATCGGGAATTATTCTGCATCGAAAACAATCGTAATATTGAGTTCAATAATCTTACTGAAGCCAATGTTATCAGTGAAGATTGGAGAGCTCCCTTCATCGACTTCGTAGTTCATGATATACTCCCTGAAGATCCCAATGAAGCTACGAGTATTCGTCGGCGGTCTCTACGATTCTACTATAATCAGACCACCAGAACTCTTTATCGACGGACTTATGACGGCCTACTCTTGCGCTGTCTTGCTGGTGATGAAGCAAAGCAAGTGTTGCGTGAAGCTCACGACGGTGTCTACAGAGCACATCAACCCGGTCCTAAGCTACAGGATCGTATCCGACGCATGGGTTACTACTGGCCCTCTATGGTATCTGATGCCATCGAATATGCAAGGAAATGTCGAGCTTGTTAAATCCACGCAGATTTTATTCATCAACCATCAGAATTCCTTCATCCGACTGCTGCTTCCTGGCCTTTTGAAGCTTGGGGCATGGAAGTTATAGGTCCCATCAATCCTCCTTCTTCTAGAGGACATCGGTTCATACTGGCAATAACCGACTACTTCTCCAAATGGGCAGAAGCTATACCCTTGGCTGAGGTCAAGACCAGCAGTGTCATCAACTTCGTCAAACACCATGTCATCTATAGATTTGGTGTACCTCGACGAATCATTCATGACAATGGACCTCAGTTCATCAGCCAAAAGTTTACAAGGTTCTGTGACTATCATCGGATTGATAATGTTGCTTCGACAGCTTACAATCCTGCTGCTAATGGCTTGGCTGAAGCTTTCAACAAGACTATCATCAAGCTCCTCAAAAAGTTTGTGTCTACTAACAAATGAAACTGGAGTAAAAAGCTTGGAGAATGTCTTTGGGCCTACCGTACTACGGTCCGCAACCCTACAGGCTGTACACCCTTCTCTTTGGTGTACGGCTGTGAAGCAGTTCTACCCCTGGAACTTCAAATTCCATCTTTAAGGATTTCCATCGCCAACGAGCTCACTACAGAGAACAACGACCTTCTTCGACTTCAAGAATTGGAAGCGCTTGACGAGAAAAGACTATTGGCTCAACAACATATTGAGTTATACCAAGCCCGCATTTCAAAGACCTTCAATCGCAAAGTTAAAGTCAGAGCCTTTCAGAAAGGAGAGCTTGTTCTAACCGTCAGACGTCCTATGACTATGACTCACATGAGCAAGGGCAAGTTCGATACGCTGGATGGTCGAGTTGCAATGATGCCCATCAATGGCAATTTCCTCAAAAAGTATTATGTATAAATGTAAAAGACATTGCTTGCAATCATCAGACAAGTTCATAAATAAAATTTGATTTTATTTCATCATGAATGGTAGTACATAATATCAAGGAAGGTCACTATTATCCTTCTCAAAATTGGGACGAGGACCACTACCGTCCTTCTCAAAAACATAATCGGCAAAAGAGCTGAGAACATCCTTTCTCGAACCCACCAGGAACTTGCAAGCAGTCATCCTCATGGCCACTTCTTCCTCTGTCATCCCTGGTTCAAGAAGGAAGTCCAAGATGTCCCTTGGCGGCTTGGGTACAGACGAACCTTCGCCTACCTCTGTCTGCTTTGGCTGGGCCGGCTCGACTGGACGTTCTTCAGTAACCGCTTCAACCTTCGGGGCGATCTCAGCCTTCTTGGATGCTTCACCAGATGACATCTTTATGTTGAAAAGTGAAAGTGATTATTCCATCTGATTTTCTGTTCTATTTATAGACAGAGATTCGTGAGATAATGAAGCGACACATTCATCCGACGGTTCGTCCGTTCATTACATTTCATCCAACGGTTCGCCCATTCATCACATTCATCTGACGGTTCACCCGTTCATTACATTCATCCGACGGTTCACCCGTTCATTACATTTCATCCGACGGTTCATCCGTTCATCCATTCATCCGACGGTTCACCCGTTTATCCATTCATCTGACGGTTCGCCCGTTCATTTCATTTATCTGATGGTTCATCCGTTCATTCCATTCATTTGACGGTCCATCCGTTCATACTGATAATTTATTTCGTTCACACATTTCGACGATTCATCCATTTCATTCATATCAGCAACTTATCATGTATTTGTTATCTTTGATTAAGTTGTCTACTGAAATAATGATTTCAATAAATTATATTCTGCCATGTCTACATTACCTCTGAGCAGATATAATGAATATAATTATTTTCTAAAATCGAGAAATATATCATGTCTTGCACCTCTGAATATATTTTCTATCGCTATTATTTATATCTGAATAAGATATGCAATAAATAATAGAGCCACAAAGAAAATATCTTTTTATTGATCAAAATTAAAAGACATTACAAAATTACATGTCACAAAAATTGAAGATACAAAAAGTCTTTCTATTCCGCTGGCGGGGTCATCAAGCTAGTCATCTGATACTTTAAAGTTTGTAGTCACTCCTCACGAGAATCCATCACTCGCCTCCTAGCTTCCTCCATTCCAGACTTATCGTCGAAAGTCGGCATGGTTACTAGTCTGCGAGAGATTTCAGCTTGATGAGTTGTGACATATTCATCTCTTTCATGGGTCAGGGCGTCCAGTTGCTGAATTGTAGCTTGATGTTGTGTAGCCTCATCTTCCAGAGCAAGCTGAACAAGTCTCAACTCTTCTTGAAGATGGGCATATTCTGCTTTTAGTTCAGCAACTTTCTTCTCCTTCTCCTCGGCAGCAGATGCTATTATCTCTATTTGAGAGTTATATTCTGAAGATTTGGCAGTAAAAGTGTCCAAGATAATCTGGAGATCAACCTTCGCAACTGCAACCTCTTGTGACATCCTCTCAAACTCGGCCTGTACCAAAGACTCCACCTCCCCCCGATTCAGATCTTTGTAGATCTTAACCGATTCCTCTAGCTCATCCAGGATATGTTCAAGGTAAGCAGCTTGCGCTTCATCACCTTGACTCCGGATGGCAGCTATCAGATAGGAGGTTGGACCCCTAACAGTTATGAAACCAACCTCTTCTTTATCCATTAACCTCTCTATTAAGGGTCCTAGAGAATTGAAGAAAAGGTTGGTGAAGGAACCGATGATGAATCTGTTAGTGGCAATAGCACCAGGAGTAGCAGCTACTCCCATAGACGTCGAAGCAGCAACAGGTGCCTGTACAGATAGACGTTCAGCTTCTTGCACATGAGTGGAGGTCTCTTTGGATAATGGAGCCATGGTAGAGCTAGTCGCCCCTCCCAGGTATTCCTCTGCAAAATCAAACAAACACCATCAGCTGGCTGTCCTTAGCAACTATCGAGGAGGATCAAAAGTAAGGGCAATCTTGCCATTGCTAGGTCCAGGGACAAGTTTGTCCTCTGCTGACACGAGTTACAACCTCGCAGAAGTAGCCTCAGACATTACTGCCTGGCTACTACCTGCTTCGGAGCCGCCCAAAAAATGCTTGCTACCGCTGGCTATCTCCTTTATTGGCACTATGTCAGTGCATGTTGGAGGAATTTGAGAAGATTCAACTTCTGCATCGATAAAAGTTTAGATGTCAGCCATTTAATCTATGAAAAGAAGATTGATAATATCATTTAATACCTTTGGGATCAGCAGTAGTAATTTCCTCAGGTGCTACTTCTTCACCCACATTCTTTTCTGGAGATACATGCACATCAACATCCTCTTCTGGATTCAATGTGTCATCAACAGCTTCTGGGGATACATGGACCTCAGTATCCTCCTCTGGATTCAGTGTATCATCAACAGCCTTTGCTGATGAAACTTCATAACTTGTGCTCTCCTCTCGTGCTCCACTATCAGTTGCTGCGATTCGGTCCACATCATCATGGAGGCTGAAGTCGCAGTCGTTCAGAGCATCGATCATTAATCGATCCTCTTCATCACGAAGTGTTCTCGGTGTAGCCGGAAGCTGGGTAGTCTCCACTGCAAGTGTAGGAGATCGCACCACTTCATCCTCTTTCTCCACGGCTTCCTCCATGGTCTCTACAGCCTCATCCCTCCTCTCTGGACTGAAAGCTTCAGGTTCAGGGGCGGGTGTAGGAGACGACATTGTAACTCCAGCGATAGCACTTGCCACGACCGATGACAGGATTTGTCTCGGAGGAGTGACTACCTTCTTTCTTCTGAAGACCATTTTCTTTCTATGTAGAGGTCTCACCGGACTCTCTACATCTATGACATTTTTTTGTCTTTGAACAAAAGTTGGGGTGGTCGCTTCTTCTCTCTGAATTGACTCGGCCAGCTGCCGAGATTGCGACCGAGTGGTGACCTTTTCTGAAGGTTCCAAGACAAGCTTCTTCTTCGCAACTGGAGAAGAAGGTTCCTCTATCCTTCTCTTCCTCTCCTTGGCTGGAGATTTGACAACCTTTAAAGAGATGCGTATGGCTCGTTGACTTCTTCCGGGAAGTTGGCTTCCCTAGAAGCTTCCAACGGTGCATCAGCCGGTTCACGCTCTTCATCGTTAACAGGAGCCGACACAACAGTTGCTCCCTTCTTTAATCTGGTCGCTGTCGCAAAGCTGTCGACGAGACTGAAGTTCTCGGCAAAGGTATTCGCCAATGTATAGAAGATTGAATATGTGTACAGCATCCGCGGGCCATGGTCGCTCTTCATCGTCATCGAGAATGTTGTTCTGGTATCTCGAGCATTATAATAAGCCCATGCCCGGGCTCCATCAATCAGATAGCCTTTTCCTTGTAGGCACGTGATTGCGTTGCCTACATGAAACTGGTCGTAGCCGAATTGACGGGCAAAGCGGCTGGGAAGATAGGGTTCCAAATAACATTCGTCTTCAAATCTGTAGACCAGGTGTGACGGCCTGATTGTCCTCAGCCAATCAAAAATTGCATGACCCAAAGGCTGCCTCCCCAAGTCGACCAGATTTGAAGCCATGTGCTCGTAGCCAGCCGGAGGGGGAACACAATAGAAGTTCCACCCTTTCCCGAGATTCAGAGCACGTCTGCAATCTCTTAAACTAGTGTATATCCATTTACTTCTGGAGAATCTCCTTAAGAAGCTGCCGCCTACCGCTCCCATATCGGGATTCATCAGAGTAGGATAGTGCAGAAGCAACCATCCGAATAAGTATGTATATGGCAGCTCTAACCTCAGAAAGCTACCTTTCACGCCTTTTCCTTTGAGCATCGAATCTACAAACAGGCGGAGGCCAGCGTTCACTCGGTAAGTCATTGCTGACAAGAGATCCATCCGATAGCCAAAGACTAAGCGGACGGCAGCAAAAAGCACGCCTCGATGGAAGCGATCGACGGCGCTCGCTCCAGGGACGACGAATCGTCGAAGCCAGTAGGTGAGGAAACCCGCCAGCTGGGCTTCCTTTGACATGGGCCTATAGCCCATCCTTATGAAACTTTCAATATTATCTCCTGTCTTAAAAGGAGGATATTGAAGATCATCATCGATCATAATATCCATCTCCTTATTTTCCTCCATCAACCCAATCACCTCACTGCTGTTGAGTGGTTTGAAGAAGTTGGGTTTACAATTGTCGTGGTCCTTGGTTTTCTTCTCCATAATGTGGTTAAATAAGAGATATGGTAACCATTTCGTCGAGTAGCAGGTACCTGATGAACCGCTCTTATAATACAAGGAACAAATTTTGTAGTGGCACAAGAGCTCCTCGAAGACGGCCACCATATCAGCGTTCTCCTGACGAAGTTTGTCCAACTCGTCATTGGTGGGGATAAATTCCTCATAAGGGATATTCCCCATTGGTAGACTCGAGATATATTTCATCTCGTGAAGAGCCAGTCCGATCTCCCCACAGGGTGTCATGAAAGTCCCTGTTCTGAAGTTGTACCTTTCTGCCAAAGCAAGGAATAGGTGAGGATTGGGTTGAAAGCCGTAAACGGTAGAATATACCGGCTGGTACAGCTCAATCTCTTTGAGCTTCTCTTCGAATTGAGCCAATATCCAATTGGCTATATAATTCCATCTCTTGTTATCCGGATTAACAAGGACTGTTAATCGGATATCTTGATCAGGATATCTTCCTTCAACCTTCGCAAACTCGTTTGCGAATATCGGCGTCCTGACCGGCAGCAGCAGGGAGGAGTTCTCTGGTGGGATGCACCCAGGTTTTAATCCTCTGAGCAAGGAGCTGTGACGCTCCGAGGAACTGTAAAACATGTCATTGTTATTTGGTCCTTTCTTCACACAAATGTTCCCTGTTCTGGCTTGTTGAAGAGGAGTTATATCCCAGTCCATTCTCCCGGGATAGCTCGCAAAGGCATAGCGAGATAGGGGGAGGCACCTGGAAATGTCTGGTAACAGTATCCTTTTCTCGCCTCTCTGAAAGAGTCTTTGTTCAACTCGAGGTCTCGGCTGAGAACTCTTATCAAGAGCCTCACCAAACAGGAATAGAGGCTTCTTATGAATAACGGCGTCAGCAGTTTGCAGAGGCTGCCCGTTCATCAGACTCAGCAATGTTTCATTGTCCTGTGCTGTTAGGATGGCCTGTCGAGAAGATGGCAGGGCATACTGAGGAAATGTCGCATGGGACAGATCCTCTTTAAATTCAGGTTCAGCCAGAGTCCCTGTAAAGATCTCATATTCTGGATCTTCCCTGAGGTTGACTGCATCAAACAAAAAGACAGAATTCAGTACATACAAAATCAAAGAGTCTGTTCAAAAGATCAACAAATTGTGCAAGTGTCAGATTGCGCTATGTACATAGCATCAGATTGCGCTAATGTAGTCTACATACGCAAAAAATCCAGTTGCGCCAACTCATCCACTTGTGCAAGTCATCAGATTGCGATAACACACTTGCGCAAGGCATCAGTTTGCGCTGGACAGACTTGCGCAAATCGATAGAATGCGCTGAATATTTGCCAGCGCTTTCTAACCGATTGCGCAAGAGTATAGTTTTCATAAAAATGAAAACTATTGTGTGTGTGCAACCAAAACCCTAAACAGGGCGGTGCAATACCATCAAATCTCTAAAAAGAGATTCGACAATGTCAAAGAACCCTAAAAAGGGTTTTTGATCGAAGTTCATCATCTACCTTGCAGCGCAGGGTGACCGACTTCATGACGTGAAACTCGGGGCACAACCCGAGTCGAAGACTCAGCGGAGGCTTTGCCCTTCTCGGCGGCTGAACGTTTCGGGGCCATTGATGTCGACGGAGAAGAAGGAGAAGAGTCGGAGTTGGCACATGAGCTTTTCTCTCTTGAACAGATTGGAAACAAGTAAAGAATGAAAGAAAGAAGAACGGAAACTATTTATAGTTTTTCTAAAGTAATAGTCACCTCAGATTGCGCCGAAAAATTAGGAGCTGATTCCTCCAAACGCGCAGTCAAGGCATCACTTGCGCAACTTGATTTTAAAGTCGGAATTCAAAGTATTTCGAAACTTTGAATATTTTCAAATTTTGAAAACTTTGAAGGGGGTCTTGTAGGTCCTAAAAATCAAGTTGCACCCATCAAAAAAGCAAAGAAAATCAAATTGTGCATTCTTCAAATGAACTGCGCAGGAAACAGATTGTGCAACAACTCAACTGCGCAAGCTGAACTGCGCACACATCCAAGCGCGCTAGCTGACGTGGCCGCGTCATCATTATCTGACAGAAAATTAGATCTTCTGACAGCTGACAGCCCGAAGAACAAGGAAACTGTTCGTTTATCGTGCAGCACAGCGCTCGAGGACAGCTGTACAGCCAACGCAAGCTACCAACCCAATCGAAGCGCAATCTGTTAGATTTTCTGCAGCGCAGTTCAATCTCAGCACAGTCTGAAGCCAGCGCAGTTCATGTGGCGCACTCCATCAAGACAACTGACAATTTATACGTGGCCTACATGCCATCAATTGCTCACCATGTGGCAACCGTATGTACACGACCAAGCGTATTTCAATCAAATAATGCCACGCGTCTCATACAGTTGGCCCACGATCGAGTAACTGCCAGCGCAGTTTGCTGCTTGCGCAGTCCAATGTCTGCACAATCCATCCGGCGCAATCCAGAATAACTAAAAATTAGTTATTTCCAGAACTCTATAAATAGAGTTTCAAGTCTTTCATTATCAAGCCCAGATCAGAGAAAATAATCAGAAAATCAGAATCAACATCAGATCACCACCAGAGATCAGGAGTTCTTGCCAAAGTGCTGCTGCATTCTTCAGAGGCTACCGTCTTCAAAGTTCATATCGTCCAAAGGATAAAGCGATCGTCTTCAGATCAGATTCCTACAGTTGTACTTTCCCAGAATTCTATTATAATCATCTTACAAAGTTTGTGAAATAAAGAACACTTTTGCTTTTGCAAACATGACTCTCAAGTAAAACAAAGATAAAAATGAAAAAGAGTAACATAAAATTAATCACGAACAACATTCTAAGGAATATATATATATATATATATATATATATATATATATATATATATATATATATATATATATATATATATATATATATATCACGAACAACATTCTTAGTCTTGGTATATATATATAATCGGTTCGGTTCGATATTTTTGGTATGGTATTACACTCAAACCGTTACCACTACCATTATACCATATTTTAATCGGTTCGGTAATTCGGTATCGGTACATAATTTTGGTTTGATTTTTCGTGATATTTTTAATCGGTATTCGGTCGGTTTTTCGGTAGCGGTCGGTATTTGCTCACCCCTACATAATCTAACACAACCAACACACCCTTCGCAATTCAAACCTTGCCCTTCCTTGTAGCCACTCCTACACTCAACCCAATTCAACTAAGACTTACATGTGTTAGTATAATGGTAGCTGCTATTCTTTATTTCCTTTTTATCCCGGGCTACAGTCCGGGACAGCCTAGCTTATCCTTCGCTACTGAGTCCAGATTTGAAGAATAATTACTCAGGACAGTCCATTTTTTACTTAGGGTTGCCCCCAACCCCAACTCCAACCCCCAACCCCCCTCCCAAACTCAAATTTCTTCCATCATTTCAACATTTTACTGTCTCTCTTCCCAAAATATGTCAAACCCCCACTTCTTCTTCTCGACTACCTCCATTTTCTCCATCTCCAACAAAATTCTAGATTTCTTTCCAATCTTGTTCCCAAATTTTGGAAGAAATTATTCCTAATCCTAGGATTGTTAAAATATTTTGGAAAAAATTACTGGATGGAGAAGTTGGAGTTTAGAACTGTAAAAAATTATTGTATATAGAAAAAAATTTCTCTGATTTTGGAAGAAATTATTCCTAACGTAGCCCGCGGCATGAAAATTACCTAGGATTGCCAAAAAAATTGGCAGCCTTAGCACCATGTAGGACTGTCAAAACTTTTGGCAGTCCTAAAATGGACTTACTGTACAGCAAGTCTATTTTTGGACTGTCAAAAAAATTTGACAGTCCTAGCAGCATTTAGAACTGTCAAATTTTTGGCAGTTCTAAACTGGATTTGCTGCAGTTTAGAATTGCCAAAAAAATTTACAACTCTACATGCTGCTAGGAGTGCCCAAAAATTTTTTGGCAATCCTAAAATGAAAAAGTTATACCATAGTTGGATTGAAAAGTTCTAGCAATAGTTGGGTTGCAAAAGCATGTCAACAGGCAGCATCTACTTTGTACATGACAAAAAAAAGCACCGAAAAATATAATTTGCCTGTAAATATTTATGTAACAATCCATTATATATCCCTTCAAAAAACAATCCATTATATAGAGGACATGGCTGCTTGTGGGAGATAACAAGATAATCATAGAAACAAAAGGTGTTCTTTTTTGAAATACAAACACTAACTCATTTGGTATATTGTAATGTAATGGCAATCGCAATATAATCAAATAAAAAAAATATTTTTTTCTATTTGATTACAATTACGATTACATTACAATGCGTTTGGTTCATTGTAATGTAATCGTAATCGTAATGGAATTGAATTTGTAATGTAATTGAGTTTATAATGTAATGGAATTACAATTACATTACTATGTTTGGTTGAAACATGTAATTAGACTATGTAATGTAACGTCAATTGCATTCATATGTTTGATTTACCATGTAATGTAATTAAATTTCTAATTGAATTTTTTTAAAATACAACATAAAATTAAAAAAGGTAGATCAATAAAAAAAATTTAAAAATAAATAAAAGAAACATTAAAAGAAAATAATTAAAAATAAATAAAGGGAACAAAATTGTTTTGTCCTACTAAAAAAGACAAAAAATGATCAAAAACGACAAAAAAAAACCAAAAATGAAAAAAAAGCGATAAAAAATAGAAAACGATCAAAAACGACAAAAATTCAAAATGACAAAAAAGAGAGAAAACCATCAAAAGTGAGGGAACATCAAAAGTGAGGAAAAGTGATCAAATATGACCCAAAAAACGACAAAAAATAATAAAAAACAACTAAAAACGAAAAAACGACTAAAAACAAAAATGACAAAAATAAGAGCAAAACTGGAAAAGTACCAAAAATGATAAAAAAAGGACAAAAAAATGACCAAAACAGACAAAAAAGAAAAAATGACCAACAACAAAAAAGGATAGAAATTGGCAAAAAGGATCAAAAATGGCCCAAAAGGGCCAAAAACGATTAAAAAAGAACAAAAACCGACCCAAAATGTAAAAAATAGCAAAAAGGACAAAAAAAAAGACCAAAAACAAGAAGGGGTTAAAACGAGCAAAAAAGATTTAAAAACTTGCAAAAAATGACCAAAAACGACAAAAAAACGAAGAAAAAAAGAACAAAAAAAAATACAAAAACGAGCAGAAACGAAAAAAGGGCAAAAAAAAGGAAAAAAGTGCAAAAGCGACCAATGATAAAAACCGACCAAACGAGCCTAACAAGGGGAGGAAAAAATGAGCAAAAATGAGAAAAAAAACAAGGGGAGGAAAAACGACAAAAAGCAAAAATCGAAAAAGGAGAAAACGACACAACGAGCCTAACAAGGGGAGGAAAAATGAGCAAAAATGAAAATAAAACGAGCAACAACACAAAAACGATATAAAAATATGCAAAACGACAAAAAATGAAAAAAAAAGAAGACCAAAATCGATAAAAAAAACAAACAGAAACAATAAAAACGTACAAAAACGGCCAGAACGATTAAAAATGCAAAAATGGTCAGAAATGAGAAAAAATGCAAAATCGATAAAAAATAAATAAATAAAGCATACAAAAACGACAAAAACGTGCAAAATCCAAAACAAAAAGATAAAAACGTGCAGAAGCAACCAAACGAGACCAAAAAACG